>CM060861.1:5189618-5630618 GCA_030737845.1 Acorus calamus | reverse complement strand
GGAAAGGCTTGAATGTCATAATCAATCCGATAAATGTCACCACATTTAGCACGAAGAAGACCATTTCATCACCTGCATCATGACATAGTAATGCAGATTAAGATTTCGAAAGCGTGTTATTGCAAATGCGAGTATTGAACAATGTATTATATAAGTGTGAAATGAATAATACCAGGTAGAAAGGAAGCGTGTTGACGTTCTTGCGCCCAAGCAAATCTGTAAAACGTGGAAGACTTGTTCAGTAAGAAGAATGGGAGGTTAATCATGCAAAGAATATTTGTTCACACAAATGTATATGATTCTTACATGGCACCTCCACCAGCAGGTCCAATTGCTTTAAAGATTGACATCGCAGTCATTGCTATTCCATTTGCAGCTCCTCGTTGTTCTTGAGACTGTTTTCATGTCATTAGAATATCTTTATTGACGGTTTTTTGAAAATTTTAGAATGCGATGAGGAGCTCAAAAAAAAAAAAAAAAAACTTACCACAGCTTGATTTTGCATAATGAATAATCCAGTGATGACAGTGAGCTGAAACATTTAGAGAAAATGTTATACAATCACACAAAATATTTTCAACATAAATTCAAGCATAACATTCTAGTGCTTACTGATAAGGCATTCTTTAAAAAGGATGCGCAATTTATTATCACTAGAAGTCCAAAACCTCTTAATTTTGCGATGAAGGTGTAGGACGACAATACTATCATGGATAGGATCTGGAATGAAAAGCATAATTGATTGATTAGCAGAACTGCATCAAATAAGTATATTAAAGTTGCTAGAGGTATTGATAGAGTAGGATGTATTACCGCTGATAAACGACAAATCTTAATTGGTCCAAGCTTCCTCTCAATCGGTGGATAAATGGTTGCTTGAAATAATAGAAGACCAAATCCTGATAATTCGATAACTAGTCAGCAATCCTATTAAGAAATATCTTGGTATGATATATTAATGCACATTACATTATAATTCAACTCCTATGTTTGATCCATGTACCTGAGATGGCAAGCACCACGCCGACTTCCTGAGATGTAAAGCTAAGTCCTCCAAATTCCGTGTCGCTCACCGCCCATAGAGAGAATATCTGGTAAGATGTCTTGGTCATTGTGTGACATAACATTTGAAAATTATTCAAAACTGATGAAGTTGAGAAAGAAAAATCTATCATACTAATGAGGTATCTACTTTGCACAACTACTCACTTCAGTATATGCCATATTGTGCAGTGAAAAAACACAGTACACTAAAATGGATGACATTAAAGGCCAGTTCTTGAAAAGGTTATCCTTAGACTTTTTCTCTGTAGCTACTTCTTTGTTAGGTTTCGAATCAGAACAATAAGCAGACGACTCCAAATCTTCGTTCGAGTTGATTTCTTCACCTTCATGGTGGATGTGTAATGTTTCCTAATGCAACAATATATGACCAAGTCATCAAACTTTAATGTTCATACATGAAAAATACTAGCCTGTGAAATCAATCAAAACATATGATTAGTTTTTAATTCTCACCGGAAGCCAGTAACAAGAAACAAGCACACCAACTGCGTAGAGTGATATGACAAGGCAGGGTAAGAAATACGGAAATCTGCAACAAAATGTTCATATTTGTCGATATCAGACTTTTGCGTATAAGAGTTTCAACGCAAAAATGTAGGATTTCATACCTCGCGAACAGAGAGTCATTGGAGAACAGATTCGGGTATTTCTCTGCTGGCTGATGCAAAATTCATTTACAATGTCACAGTTTATTCGATATATAATGGCTTTTTTTATAAAAAAAATTCAAATATTCAACAGTACCTGAGCAAGAAAACCTCCAAGAGCTGGACCAATGATCAATCCAATTGCATTAGCTGTACTTACAAGTGATAATCCGATAGCGTGATGTTCTTTACGAGAGACTTCCACTGCGTATGCCTGTTAAATTGTGTCTCTTTAGGATAAAAGATTGTTTTTTTTATGATCATTTGGTCTGACTGTATAACAAGATACCTTAATTGGACCAAGCAAACCATTAAATGATCCAAGAAGAAATCTCATCCACAATGCCATCCAAAAGTTCGTACTGAGTCCAAAGAGCGTGTTAAAAAGAATCCTGTGAAGTATACAATTTGAAATTAAAAACAAGAATATGATCACAAGGTATCAATACAAAAACAATTAGTTTGGTTACTTACACTGACACAGTTCCGATTACTATGACAGGTTTTCTTCCATATCGATCGGCAATCACTCCCCAAATGATGGAAGTCAGTGCTCTTCCAAACATGAATGCAGATCCTTTTAAGAAACAAAGAGTGTCACTGATGTCGCGCGACAGCATATAAAACTTATATATACTAAGACAGAGTGGATAATTTCATGCACCAAAAACCCTCACCTACATAACCAGCATAGTAACCAATATCTTCTACTCTTTTGGCTACATGGAAGTCCCTTATCTGTTGCATAAAATGATTGGCTTTATAGTTAATAATGAGAATTTCAAAAATATATACAACATAAAGGAATCGAGTGCAAATACTTACCATGAAATACACGAACGGGTAAAGCGATGATATAGGCAATGCTGAAATAGAAACCACAAAGAATCTGAGTGAAGAATACAACTTGAAACTGTAGATGACTTTCATGAAAATGTTAAATTTCTTTTTCACCCATATCATGGATAATTCAATTGCTTCTTAATATATACTAAGGCAGATAGAACTACCAATTCAGACATAACAAGAAACAGATAATGAAGCAGAACAAGGTGCAAATATAATGAGACTCCCCACAAAGTCAATCAAAATCTGAATGAGTGAATCTTATGATTTGAAGTACCCCATCAACTCACATTAGACAATCTCACATTTTGCAATTTGCTGGATGGTTGCGTTACTCCAACAACATCAAATGCCATCAAATTAATAATTGTACATACTCAACTTAAGTCTGTCAATTTTCTGAAAAACATCCTTATATGATCCTAATTCATATCTTAATCTGACATACATTACAAATATTTGTATAACATAATGTTTAAATCCAATAATTCATAATCCTCAAAATTCAAATTAACTCTCACAAACTCCCACCCACTACAACACACGAACTACTATACATATTTAGACATATCAATTATCCGGAAAAAAAAATATATTTGTCTCCGTTCTGAATCAAATTTCAAAGATTCAACTAAAAAACAAGATATTGATAGCAGAATGTAAATCTCTTACAAGTGCATAATGTTGCAAGAGATACATATGAGAACTCCTTCACAGGTATTCCTCTATGTATCTCATTCCTCTGCTCCACCTTACAACCTGGGCAGTTCTCATAATACACCTTCTTCAGCAGAGCTTCTCCACTCTCTGCCATTGCTACTGCTTCTCCTCCTATTTCAGTGGTTAACCACTTATGTAAACTGAACCACTGCCTTTTTTTTATAGTACCCTCACCAATTCAATAAATTTTAAAAAAAAAAAAAATCCCAATCTGAAAAATATCCAGGAATCCAGGATGCCCAACTAACAATAAATTTAAAAAAGATGTAAAACACAACTAAACTATATATCACATTGATGTCAGATATATAATGAGAGGTCTAAAAATTGCCAGTGCTGCTTCTGATAGGTGGGTGCTTCAAGACACTGGACTTTTCATTTCATTGGGAGGTAATTCTGAAGTGAGGCCGCTCAGACATTGTTATAACCTAATTAATTTCTCCAAAAAATATATATATATTTTTTTAAATAATTTTTGAGGTCGTTGTCCAGTGTCGGGGGAGGGGGCGGCGGGGGCTCTTCTTGTCCACTTGTTTTTTTGTTGAATGTTTTGAGAATGACAGTTCAATTCGGTTAGGTTTCTCTGCATTTTGCATAAATAACCTTAGGTTTTAAAATATTAACACAAATGGCCTCACCTCTTTCTTAGGGGTGCAATTCAGCTTGTTTGATTTAGTTTTTTGCAAACCCATATTGAACCAAATTATAATTACATTGAACCCAAAAATCGAATCGAAGAGAAAATCGAGCCAAAAACCCAAAACCGAACCGAACCAAATTGTTAAAGATAAACATATATCATTTTTTTTGTCTTACTCATTTGGGTTGGTTAGAATTTTTTTAGGGGTTACAAAAAAACTATCATTGATGGTATAAATTAGTGGATTCTTTTTTTTATATATAAATATTAATGGTATAACAATAATATAGTTTTATATATAAAAGAATGATCAAAATGTATATGGATTATGAATAATCATTTGCTTAAATTTAATTCGGTTTGGTTCACTTCGGTTAATTCATTTTTTTTAAGTAAAATCAAACTCAAACCAAAATAAATCAGTTTATTAATTTTTCAATCCATACAGAAACGAAACAAAAAATCTATTGACCTAAATCTAAAAAAAAAATAGTTTGGATCGGTTCGAATTCGATTTAACTAACCAAAGTTGTACCCCTACTCTTGAATGTTTATAAGAAGTAACCTTTTTTGTGATCTGATCAGTGAGCACTCATTGGGTTTTTTTTTTTTAAAGAGGCGGGAGGAGGCGTGATACATATATGAGTTTTTGAATTCAGATAAAATTTTAAATTAAAATTATCTTTTAATTTAATAGATAAGATTGAGATAAAATTTAAAATTAATTTAAATTTTAAAATGTAACTCAATTTTAATACAGGAGGTGTCGGTATAAAAAGTTAAAAAAAATGATTAGTGCTGAGCGGTTCAAAGTTAGTTTTTGATAATTTCAGGAAGGATTATTTTTGCTAATATTAAAAAAAAGGTTAATTATGCAAATTGCCCTTCTCTTTCTTTTCTTTAGTGTTGGGGTATGCTTTACATTCAAGTTATCAACCTTGGTTGGCTTTTGGTCCACATACGAGATATATTTTGTGTTATCTTCTGCATGCATGTGTGGTGGAGGTATCATTGACTGGATTGGATTGGATTGGTTTGGAAACTTCCTGGAACTTGTACATAAAATGTCATGTTATAAAGATTCTCGAGTCCTGATAATTTGTGTCAGTATTTAAATGATGATTTGACACATCTGAATAGATTATAAAATTATATCGGGAGGGATGAAATGGTGATTTATAAATGATTTTTTATATTTTTAATGCATTGTAGAAATTTTTTAGTATATCGTAGTTTCAGCAAGGATTAATCAAACAAAAAAATTTTCTCATTTATCAACAGAAATTTAATTTATGGATTATTTGAATTTACATAGATATTTTCAAGGGGTTATATAGATTTCAGAAAAAGTCAAAGGGTACAGTTTACAGGGGGTTATATGGATTTTTTCCTTTTAAAAAATATTACACTCAGGTGGTTGAACATTACTATTTTCAGTGTGATTATATTATAATAAGTTAATAACATATGCTCTTTTTTAAAACTGAATAACAGATGCTCTTAAATAATTCAGATACTCTTGGTAGGCAGAGTGTATCACTGGATCTGAACTCAAGTTTACTTTTAATTAACTGGATTAATGCATCAGGTAATCTTTTGATTGTAACAATTTCTTAACCACAAAATTGGATTCAATGGGTAAAGTTTTTGCATGTGTTAACCAAATAAAATATTCTTCATCTATCAATAAAAATTTAATTTAGGAGGTTATTTGGATTTATAGGTGTTTTGAGGAGATTATATAGACTTCAGGAAAAATCAGGGGGTTATATGGATTTCAGACAGTTTACACAGGGTTATATAGATTTTTTTCCAAAAATTAAAGAGCATTGTTACAAAAAGTCTTTTTCAATCTCAATTTCAATCTCATGTATCTTATTAAAGTCGCATACTCATTATCTATATAAATTTATTCACACAATTCACTAAAGTAAATATTTTATTTTACAGTAATATATTTTTATTAGATTATGTATATTATTAAAAAAAAATACGGTGAACTGGAACTAAAGTCAGAAAAGTAGCTGTACGTAATATTTTTAAAATTAAATGGAAAAACTACTGGCTCCTATGTTGTAAGAGTGATATGTCAACATTCATCGTTTATAAATAAAAAAATTGGACGGTCGAGATTTATAGATTATTCTTGGGTATTAATTAAATATGAAAAGCAATAATAGCAAAAATACAATATAAGAATATAATGGGTATTGTACATGTACCAACTCATGGGGCTTTTCATGGGCCTAAAATTTGGGGTTTAAAAATCATTATTGTTGTTTATTAATTGAACGGTTGGAGAGTTATTTTTATTTTGGAAAAATTAATTAGGGTCCTTGTTGACACCCGTGAATTATTATTAGGTTCTTAGAATTTTTTAAGTTCTTTTTTTTAGTTCTTCAGGCACTGAAAAATTATCTTTAGGTCCCTAGAATCATATGTCGTTACCGTGTCTATCAAAAATACCGAAAATACCCCTGGATCAATTTTTTTTCAGTTTACTATTAACACTTCCCAGTATATTGTTAATTTTCGCAAAACATTAACAGGCAATGAGGGACATTTTCAGTATATTTAATAGACAGACTAACAACATCTTTTTTCAAAGACTTGAAGATAATTTTTCACGCTTTAGAGGTCTAAATTTTTTTGAAAACTTCCATGGGCTTAAAAATAATCTATGGGCAATCACATCAACCCCTAATTCAATTCCCTTTTTATTTTTGGTAGGTGTGGGAGAGTCTAAAGTTAGTTGAGCAGCTTATCTTTATTCTATATTTTGATGTTGATTTCAGTCAGCACGAAACGTTATCCTTTATTTTTGTTCTATACTTTGGGACACTTTTCTAGTGATGGAGCTTGGCTTCTCTCAAAGTAGATGTGGTTTTTTTTGGGCAAATAATTATTTAAATCCATAATAATTGTCCATGTGCTTCACATTGGTTGTCCAATAATAATTCTTTTGTGGGTAAAATGTTTTTATTAAACCTTATCAAGATAATTTCATGTGCTTCACTTTTTTATTTTATTTGGGGAAATAATTATTTAATTCTTTTGTGGGTAAAATGTTTTCATTAAATCTTATCAAAAAATGCCTTCAGTAACATGTCAAGAGTTGATCCGATGATCTAGTAATTTTAATCAATTCTTATAATTTAAATCATATTTATACTACATTTTGATTAAAGTGACTAAAATCTATGTCAGAATTGAATTCAACTGAATTGTGTAGATAGAATTTCTAACTTTTTTAAAGATTTTATATAACTAAAGTCATAATTCATTT
The DNA here is from genome assembly GCA_030737845.1 of Acorus calamus. Classification (NCBI taxonomy): domain Eukaryota; kingdom Viridiplantae; phylum Streptophyta; class Magnoliopsida; order Acorales; family Acoraceae; genus Acorus; species Acorus calamus. The sequence continues at coordinate 5,623,414 of CM060861.1, read as the reverse complement.
TTTTTACAATTTAATTTGGGCAGTTATTTTAATTTATTAGTCATAATAATGATTTTGGGCTTTATTTTGAATAAATAGATTTATTAAATCAATTATATTAGATAAAAATGTAGCTATAGAATATAAACTTTTGATTTCCACTGAATAAATGGTTTAAATATCTAGGGAATATATTTATCAAAATGTTATATTCGAGACGGATATTCATCTTGACGCATATTCCATTATTGCATATGCATGACACCTGTTTACATCTGAGAGCTCAACAGTCGGCTGATTCTTTTTCTCTCATAGAAAGTCAGATACAAAAATAAAAAAATACTGGGGACAATAATTGTTGTCTTTTTTTTCTTTCTTTTTTTTTTGTTATTTTTGCTTAAATTCTTATTTAATAAAGGAAAAATGAACAAAAAAAAATCTCTTAAGAGTTTGAAATACCTAAATCAGTCATTTTTTTAAATTATACCTAAAAAATTCTTATTTCACAGTTTTGAAAACACAAAAGATTAATTTGTTCTTGTGTAATTAAATCTATAATATCATTCTTTATTCCACACTAAAAACCTATTTTTCCTACAAAACAACAATATCTTTATAAAAATCAATCAGGTTTTGTTATTATATATTATACTATGTGTTTCTTATATATATCTTATATGATATTGTTTATTATTTTTCATTGTGTATAATTATAATATGTAATTTATTTCTGTGTTGTGCCACAATGCAGCAGATAATATTTTAGTATTCTAAATCTTTATTCACATTTTTTATTTTTTGGCTATTTCTTATTTTTATGATATAATTAGTACATATCCATTTTAAAAAAATCATTTAATGGAGTTCATCATAACTCAAATTATATTGATACATATTTCACAAAATCCACTTAATCACAAAGAATTTACAATAAAAAAAATTGATCTACATGAAATGTGTGAAATATATTAATAAAATTAAGAGGGTGAAATATTTTAACAAAATTAAGAGATACATAATGTATTAATGATCTAATTACATAAAAGTAAATTGGTCTTTTGTGTTTCCAAAATTGTAAAAATGCCTTCGGCAACATGTCAAGAGTTGATCCGATGATCTAGTAATTTTTATCCATTCTTATAATCAAAATCATATTTATACTACATTTTGATTAAAGTGACTAAAATCTATGTCAGAGTCGAATTCAACTGAATTGTGTAAATCAAATTTCTAACTTTTTTGAGAATTTATATAACTAAAGTCATAATTCATTTTTTTTACTATTTAATTTGCGCAATTATTTTAATTTATTAGTCATAATAATGATTTTGGGTTTTATTTTGAATAAATAGATTTATTAAATCAATTATATTAGATTAAAATGTAGCTATAGAATATAAACTTTTGATTTCCACTGAACAAATGGTTTAAATATCTAGGGAATATATTTATCAAAATGTCATATTCGAGATGGATATTCATCTTAATTAACGCATATTGCATTATTGCATATCCATGACATATGTTTACTTGTGAGAGCTCAACAGTCCGCTGATTTTTTTTTGTTTTTCTCATTGAAAGTCAGATACAAAAATAAAAAAAATATTGGGGACAATAATTGTTGTCTTTTTATGGTTACTTTTGCTTAAATTCTTATTTAATAAATCACATTTATAACTTATACGTAGAAAAAAAGCGAAATCAAATTAATCACAATAACGACTGAATATTAGCACCCATAATAAAAACATAAAAGTAACAATCAAAACTTTAGGCTAACATGATCTGACATGAGTGGTACTATTCATACCACCAATATCGAATTTCATAGTCTATGAATTGAATTACACAACCTATGAATTGAACTGCACAGAAAAAGTGACATTGTTCTTAACAATGACTATGCAGTTTGTTTTATAGGCTATGTAGTTCGATTAAAAAACTGTACAATTCGATACTGACAAAAGTTAGTCTTAATTGGATTTAGACTCTCAATAAACCATTAAATAATGGAATACATGTTGATGGCGAAGCCAAATAATGTGACACTATACATATAGGCCTGTCAACGGGTCGCAGGTTGACCCGGACCTGACTTTAACCCGACCTGATAATAAGAGTAAATATTCGACCCAAATGACTCGACAATTAAAATGGGTCGGGTCTGGGTCCACTCCTATGGATCCGATTCATCAAACCCAAATATTATGATTTTTTTATTTATGATCCAACCCAATATTTATAATTAAATATTTAATAATCATTTAAAATTTTAAGTATTTAAAATATTTTTACAATCTTTTGATTTTATGTAAAAACATAATAATCCAAACTATATTCCAAATGTTCCTTCATGAAATATTAAAAAACAGAAATAATGAAGAATTATTTATAATATATTATATTTTATTTAAAAAAAAACAAATGAAGTCATTGTAGATCCTTAAAAATTTATCGACATCTCTTTGTTTGATCTATGCCTGTTAATGCGTCGATCCGACTCAAATGATCTAACAATCAAATGGGTCGGATCCGAATCCACTTTGTTCGGACCCAAGACCCGATCCGACTCGTTGACAGGCCACTATGCATACATCGATGGCAACACTTTTTTATTACATCATTATAAATCCGAAAAGATCACCCGTGACGTTTGCATGTTCAAGTCTCAGGTTCCAATTATACACTTCACTTTATTTTTATCAAAAAAATAAAAAATTATACAGTTCACTTTTTATGCACGAAGCGATAATATAAATTAGTGAAAAATCTAAATAACACTTTTTAAATTGTCTGATACCCATAAAACTCAATCTAACTATATTAAAATAATCCTCTAACTTAAAATTTTGTTAACAGATAAAAATATTATGCGAATACTCTGTTTGATTAACCTTAATTGAAAATACAGTATTTAAAAATATCCTACAATTTATTAAAAATGCTAAAAATCATTTATAAAATGACGATTTTACTCTTCTAAATATATTATAAAACCCCATGTGGAGGGGTAAAATCATCATTCACAGAAATTTTTTTGCATTTAAACATATAATAGATGATTTTTTGTGTACTATGTTTTCAGTTAGAGTTAATTAAACAGAACATACGCAAAATATTTTTCATCTATCAACGAAAATTTAACTTATGGATCTATTTAGATTTATACATATATTTTCAGAGGGTTATATAGACTTTAGAAAAAGGCAAGATTATATGAAATATTTCATATAGTTTAGAGGGAGTTATATGGATTTTTTCTATCAAATAATAATTAATAATGTTTAAAAGCATCACAATCAATCCACTTCAACGAAAGCGACAGTTTTGAAAAATCCATTTTTCGTATCTTCCAACTTTTACAAAAATCGTCGAGATAGAGACAGTATTACAATGAAATCTAGATATTGAGACAGGATCCGGTCAGTGTCGAGCTCGGTCAGTACCGAACTGCACCACGTTTAAATCGAACTGCATCACTTATAAATCGAACTGCACAATCAATTGTTGGATATATTTTTCACTCTCTTATTGGATACTGATGATACTTAGAAATTCATATTTTCTCCAATAGTTGATTGAATCCAATAAGAGAGTAAAAAATATACTCAACAATTGATTGTGTAGTTCGATTTATAAGTGGTGCAGTTCGATTTGCAAATGGTGCAGTTCGGTACTGACCGAACTGACCGAGGTCGAGCACTGACCGGATCCGGTCCCCTAGATAGTGTTTTTACTGTTTAAAATAGTTTTATATTATATTTCTTATTAAAAATTCAGTGAATCATATACCTTATTAGATGATGTATATATCTCGTTAAATATTTTTTTATACGTATTATAAATTAGTTCATTCAATTCAAGATGTAGCGACATACATTTTTTTATCAAAGCATGTACCTCACTTTTTTTTATAGCAAAATTGTAGACTAGTATTCATTCCAATCACAATCAAAATAGACACTATCTGAATGGAGGTGAGAGGAAATAGAGAAATAAAAAAACCATTACGATAGAAAGAAAAACTACGAGAAAAGGTCATTCGCAAAAGCTGGAGAGCTTGATGTAGAAAAGGCTTCTACATATAAAACCTCCACGGCTCCACCCCTACATGGTCCAGACATTACCCTGTTACATCTAAATCGGTCTTCCTCCAAAGCTATCTGGGATGTGGCTCGTAGACAAGTTCCCCACTCAATAATCAATATTGAGCCATCTCCCAAGGCATATACCTCATAATGATATAGCGCGGATAGGGGAGCACCATGTGAACAGGGAACACCGTGCAGTATCGCGTAATCACCGTCGAAACGTGAGATCTCGAGATCAATTAGACGATCTTTTTTTTGGTAGATTCTTATCGGTTAGACTCTAAACAAACTAACATAATTTTCAGTAGACTCTTATTGGTAAGAGTCTATCGCATCGAATGGTAATTACACGATGTCGCACGATGCTTCCCCATCCATTATATCATTAAAAATATCCTATATTGTTAAAATATCTCTTTTGAAACTTTATTTCTAGCAATATCTTTCAAAATGGTTTATATTGTGTATGAATATTCTTTTGAGAATGAATTTTACATGACATATTTTTAAGTTCTGCAATAATATATTTCAAAATGACATTTGTATACAATTTTAATTATTTTGAGGAGTAATGCTGGAAATTGTAATTCACTAGAGAGGTAGAGATATTTTGACAAAATGATATTTTTTTCAGAGATATATATGCAAAAAATAGTGTTTCATTTCATTAGAATAAAAATAGATAAAGTAAAAGTGTCGTAGTACAGTGAGAGATTCCACAAATATGTTAGGGATAATACTGAAATGAGTTTTATTGTTAAACTGACCCAACCTGAATACCTTTTCTGATGGTATTAGAACAAATTTGGGTTTTGAACTCGGAACCTGACCTGATTCTACCTAACTGGGAAACTAAATAAAAACAAAACATGAATTTTCTTATCACTTACTTCCCAACCAAAAACTTTAATATGTGTTTTATATTAATTTGATTTGATGAAGGGTTAATGAATGTTTTATTCTTATTTAAACTGTCAGTTAAATTAAATTTTACATGAAAACATGTTATAATGTTTTCTTTTCAAACATGTCCTGCTCAACCCAATTAGATCTAAATGGGACGGGACGAATTCGGTTTGGAATGAGAAAGTGAAACTCGTCATAGGTTTGGGACGAGATTTTGTTAACGGATTTGAGTTTCATAAAACTCATCCATTGCCATCCCTAAACCTGATCCAATATAAAATGGGGCAAGTATGGATTTGAAGATGTAAACCTTGAGACAACGAGGAAGTATTTAATTCATTTGCATATATACTAAATTTTTATGAAAATGTATTCCATAATATTTGTACTTCATGCTATTTAACCTTCTAGTTAATACGCGAGTAAAATAGTTATATTTTTTTACTGATAAATTAATTCGTCTTATTAGACATTTTCTATTACCACAAAGAATGACAAAAAAAATTTTTTGTAGGATGAACTTACAAAATACATGATTGTCTACAGTGAAAGAAAAATTGATAAAAACATCAACCTAGATTCAATAATAAATTATTTTTCTCTTGAAAGCATCGAATTTTCAACTCCAATAACATTTTATTATATAACTCTTTTTTATTATTTCGACTATATAGTCAATGAATGTAATTTTTTATTTTCTATTTTGAATATAAACTTGTTTGATATATAAAAAATATCACTTTAGTACTATTCGTCAAACACAGATTTGAGAGTTTTACTATAATTTTTTTTAATTCAGCCTATCCCAAAATAAAATCCTTGCTCTGCACCTGTGAACATATAATTCCCCTCTAAAAAAACAAAAAAACAAAACAAAATTTCATTACAGACATTTGACATCTTACACATCCAATAACGACAATTTATGAATCAATGGTAACTTTCTCTTGTGGGTCTACCCAAAAAAAAAAACCTTTCTCTTGGTGGGAGTGGAACTGGCTGAAGGCCTTGAATGTAGGGAGTTAAAAAGTCTTTCCAACCCAATAAGTGTATTGGTTCATCAAATCCATCTGCTCATACTTCTACTAGGAAGGGCTTGAATGTCATCAATGCGCCGATAATTTCTACCATGTTTAAGGCAAAGAAAACCAACTGATCACCTGCATCGCGACAATGAATGTTACTTGGGTTATGTTCGGGAAACGAGTTTGAAAAAAAGTTTTTCACTTAAAAGCAGCTTTTGAAAATAGCTTTCCAAGATGCATACTTCTACTAGATTCTTGAAGAAGTGTGTTTATAACTAAAAAATGTTTTTCACTTTCTTTAAAAACCGGGACTGCTAAGAGCGTTTGGATACAAGTTTGCATTAAATATGATTCCTACAAAAAAATAGAATCACCAAAAGCTGTTCAAACTTGTTTTCAAACACTTAGGAAGGTCTGAGACTTCAAAATCCTTGCAATGCAAAATTTTCCATGTGCGCCAGTTTGCAATCGGTTTGTAAATAGTCAGCTGGACCAGGAGGTTCTTCAGACAGTTTATAACACAATCGGGTTTTGGATGGAATGCACAGAAGTTTCTTTTTTCATCTACATATATTAACCGAAGAGACAAAATAATATTAGAAAAAAATTACCAGGGAGAAAGGACGCATGCTGACGCTTCTGTGCTAATGCAAACCTGCAAAACATAAGCAGAAGCATTGCTCGTTAAGAGGAGCATATATCATGCCCATGCAAAATATTATTTCACATATATGTTCAGATGAAGCATATGTGCCATATTATTTTGGCCCATGTAAACTTTTCCTTTAGAGCAAGTCTTGTATGAATGACCTAATGCTGGCACGCAATAAAAAAAAAAAATCTAATGCATGCATGTTGTAGGAATTTCTCTTCGAATTCCAACAAACAAGAGAAGCTACATTCAAGCTGATGCCTAAAACATAAAACAAATATATCAAATGACATGACCACGGGATCCCTGACAGAGCCATAGGTTTGCTCCACTTAGGTCTCAAGGTCGAACCCCCCCAGGCTTACTTGACACATTGGGTTTCTGGGTGATTGTGTGCATGCAAGGTTTTGCCAACAAATGTTGGGATTCCTCATCACACACTAAAAACAAAGAAGTGAATCTCGATTCTTGAGTCATGAGTTGAAGATTTCATGGTAGATTAGAAATATGAGAAATTTTTAGGGCTAGTTCGACAAAGGGATAAGATTTTAAGGATAAGTTATCCAAATTTTAGAGGATAAAAAAATCATCAATTTTGTTCTTATTTACATTTGTCAAGGTTGGGGGGAAGGGAATAAATGTTATTTTCATTTCAAAATCAGGACAACTATTCGCAATTTATCCCCTTTTTTTCTGTAACAAACGGGATAAGTTGTTCTCTAATAACTATTTATCCCCCACTTATCCCCTTATCTCACCATTTATCCCATTGTCAAACTGGACCTTAAAGCCTAGTTTGGTAAATAGATAAATATTTAGGATAAGCTAAAAAGACCATTATTTTTATCCATATTTACATTTGGTAATGCATTTTGTTATTCCTATTTTTTTGTATTCTTATCCTTAACTTTGCATTTGGATCACATGATATAAAATATGGAATAACTTAAAAAAAATCTTAGAAATATCAAGTTTACCCTTTCTATTAAAGGGGCATTAATATTGTAGGTTTTGATTTTATGAATTTTTTTGTTTTTGATTTTTTTGGAATGGCAGTCATAAATGTTGTCCATGTTTTACAAAATGAGGTTAAAAAATGGAGATAAAGTCTGTTCCACCTTTTATGTAGAACAAAATATCCCTACTTTTTCTCTCAAAATAAGGACAATTGTCCATACTTTATCCATTTTTTTTAATGCCATATGGGATAACATGTGATTTAACTCAATGATTTCCTTATCCCAATGCCAAACCAGGCCTCAGGATCCTACAATCAAAACTATGATTAGAACCTTCACTTCATTAATTTTTAACCCTAACCACATACCCTAAGCACATGATGGTCAGAAAGAAGAACAAGCAAAAAGGATATGATTCTTACACTGCACCTCCAGCAGCAGGGGCAACCGCTTTAAAAAGAGACATTCCCGCCATTGAAATGCCATTGGCAGCTCCTCGTTGGTCTTGTGACTGTTAGCATGTCATCAATAGAACATTACTGTTATAATCCAAGAATTCTAGTATATAATTGAGTTGGTTATCTCAATAAAACTATGATAGAAAATTTAATATGCAAGGAATGAGAGGATCAGAAAGTTACCACAGCGCGATTTTGCAAAATGAATAATCCAGTGATGATGACGAGCTGAAAGTTTTTTAAAAATTTGTCAGTCATTCATATAGATATTTTAAGAACTGGTAATGATGACAGATATTGTACTTACTGAGAGGACATTCTTCAACAAGGATGCACAATTTATTATCACATAAAGTGCAACCCCCCTTAACTTTGCTATCAAGGTGTAAGTTGACAAAAGCAGTATAGCTAAGAGCTGGACAAAGAAATATAAAAAAACAGAAGTGTGTCAATTAAGTATATAAAAATGACTTAAAGTCATCCAGACAGTAGCCAGTAGGGAATATATACCGCGCCATAACGAGAAATCTTAATGGGTCCAATATTCCTCTCGATTATTGGATACAGAGTTGCTTGAAATAATAGAAGACCAAAACCTGATAATTCGATAAATTCAGGAGTTCCATCAAGAGATCAGTGGATAATAATGACTTGGTAATATTGAATGTGTGTGTGTTGTGTGTGATTTACATTTTACAATCAATCATTGTTCCATGAGTTGCAAGAATAATATTAAGGCACATTGCTTCCACACAACATTATAATAGAAATGATATGGCATTAGAAGAAACAAAGTGGTGAGAAGCATTTCAACATATATAAATATAAAAAAAATCAAGAGACTCAGTATTCGCAAACATTGTTCCAAGTGCAATTACAATAACTCGATCCATATGACAATATTAAAGGCAATATTTCCTAGAAGTAAGGGTCAAGCAATCGTTGGTATAGTATATTCTGACTTATATTGATTTCTTTTTGCAGTACAACATTATTCAAGTGTTCAGCATGTCTCCAAGGATAAAATTCTGATTTTTTATATTTCACAATCAGGATCTATATTCTAAGAGCAAGATCATCATTTCAATGTCGAGAATATTAAGCCTAATAGAAATACATTTTCTATAGGTTGACACCCAGTATAAAATACTGTTGGAGCCTACTAAATGGTTCCAATTAAGATTCTGCTCAAGCTATTGTATTTCCCATACTAGATCCAAAGATAACAAATATTCATAAAGTTGACTCAAATTATGATGATAACGATGTTGGTGATTAACGGGGTTTTAGTAACAGCTTAAGAAACTGCTCCCTCACAAATTCCTCAGATGTAAAATTGTCATTTATATACCTGAGACAGCAAGCACCACGCCAACATCCTGAGATGTAAAGCTCAATCCTCCAAACTTTTTCTCACTCACAGCCCATAGAGAGAATATCTGGGAAAAAAAAGCAACAGCATTAAATGGTTGGGGGGAGGGGGTGGGGGAGAAACTAAACAACTATCAAATTCTTAGCACACAAAGTTATTCAAATTTTAGCAAATCCATGCACTAACAAAAGAAAAGTTACTCTGACGGGTTAAATGAATGAAATATCTAATGGTGTTTTGGCGGTTAACTATCACACCAGGGATAAGATTAATATACCAAAAAACACCACATCAATGAGGGACCTCACCTCAGTATATGCCATATCATGCATGGAAAAAACACAGTATACAATAACAGAGGACATTAGGGGCCAATTCTTCAGAAGACTCTCCTTGGGCTCTTTTTCTCTGGTTTCTCCTCCGTTGGTTTTGGAATCCAAATAATATACCGACTCCACATCCTCATTTGATTTGCTTCCTTTGTCTTCATGGTGCATGTGCAATGTTTCCTAAAGCAATAGCATATGACCAGGATATCAAACTATGACTGATCAAGCTGCCAAACTGTGATGTAAATCAGTGAGTGAAATAAACTGAAAAAAAAAAGATCTTTTTTTATACAACACAATAGCAATGTATGTTCAACAGAAACATCGTACATTCAAAGCATAAAATCTCCCATCATTTTATCATTCACCCAGTCTTAAATAGCATTTAACCATACGATCTATAAATGGCAACCATTTTGAGTATCAAGCAAAACCATTTTAATAAGTATGTATTCATTTTCTTTATGTAGGAAAGGGGGATTGAATCTCATGCAGAGATAGTAGACTAGTGGAGCACACAATAATTAAGAAATGACTGAACCTCTCACTAGCATCATTTCCCTGTGGTTTTGTGCATTGGCACACAGTATTTAAATGTTAAAATTTACTAATAGGTAGAAGGTAAATGCTTATATTTTGAATAAACTCACACATACACCATTTACAAACTTTTTAAAAGCCAGAAAAAGAGACATGCCGAATCTAAATAGGTGATAAGAAATCTAAGTGAGAGTACAAAGGATGGTGTTTTCTGATTCTCACCGGAAGCCAGAAAGAAGCTATAAGCACGCCGACTGCAAAGAGTGATATGACAAGGCAGGTAAAAAATATGGAAATCTGCAACACAACAAATTTCTTGACGTTAGACTTCAGCTTGAGAGTTTCAACTCCCAAAAAAAATGTAGGATTGCATACCTTGCAAAAATAGAGCCATTGGAAAATAGATTTGGATATTTCTCTGCAGGCTGACAAAATGCATTCATATCGTTACAATATGTTTAATTATGGATGAAAAAAAATTGAAGGACGTCATGACAATAGTTAAGAATTTCAAAATCAACTATCCATAGAATTAAACATTTTTAAAAAGGATCACTGCATGATACATCTAATATGAGCTGCCTCGTATAAATCTGATATGGCTACTGCTTTAACATAGAATGAATCCTCAATGGTGCAATTAGTGTGCTCCTATGTAGCTCTCCGTGTCTCCAAATGTTCTTGAAATAAAATAAAACCTATAGTTGAACTATACTGATTTAGCAGCTCTCCACAAAACATAAGCTATTATTCATTTTGTGGTTACATGAGATGAAAGTTCTACAGCTAAAAATGCAAGATTATATATGTAAACATTGGACAAGGACAAATTAATCTATATCTCCTAAGTGTTGAGAACTTTTCTGCAGTCCAAGCCCGAACAAAATTGTTTACAGGGAATTCTGTCACTAAAATGCTCAAAGATAGTTTTCCTAATTTTCAGATGTGCAACTGTACCATGAATTTGGGTGGAAACATAGTGAGGAAAGACAGGTACCTGAGCGAGAAAACCTCCAACAGCCGGACCAATAATCAGTCCTATGCCCCATGCTGTACTAACCTAAACAGAAAAAAAAAATCATTATTTTGAATTAAGGATAAGATATTCATAATAGCACTAGCAAGAAAACAATCTTACAAGTGATAATCCAATAGCATGATGTTCTTTCCGTGTAACTTCAACAGCATATGCCTGTTGGATGTGGAAACAACCGAACAGTGAATAAATAAAGGAGAAAGGGAAACGCCATCAAAGATTAGTTTTTATTATCATTTTGTATAACAGAATACCTTTATTGGACCAAGCAAACCATTAAGAGATCCAAGAAGAAATCTCATTGAAATTGCCATCCAAAAGTTCATACTGAGTCCAAAGAGTGTGTTAAAAATAACCCTGTGAATAAGACAAGTTGAAATTAATCAGAGAAAATTTTCAAGCAATAAAATCAATACAAAAATTACTCAGGATGAAATTGAGAGGTAAACAGTAAATTCAATTACTGACACTGATAAGGTGCCGATGACTATGACAGGTTTTCTTCCATATCGGTCAGCTATCATTCCCCAAATGATGGAGGTCAGCGCTCTTCCAAACATGAATGCAGATCCTTTAAGCAATAAAAAATGTCACTGATGTCACTCAGCAGCACATGCACTAAGTGTCTAAAGTCATGCACCAAATCCTCACCTACATAACCAGCATAGTAGCCGATGTCTTCCACTCTTTTGGCTATATGGAAGTCCCTTATCTGTGGAGTAAAAAAGGTTGACACTATAGTTAATAAAGATCCACATGCTTTGCAAAAGTTCAACCCAATAATGAGATTTTCTATTATCTGATGCCAAAAGAAAGTTGCACATGGGACCCAACAACCAACTAAAATGACATTAACAAAAAAAAAAAATTGAATTGAAATCTTCTTTAACCAATGATCTCTTTGGTACTTCTTTACATCAACAAAAAAGTTGCCTGAAATATCCGCTAAATTTAACTCATATGTAGGTACAAAATAACAGTAATTCAGCTGAAATCCAAAAGGAGATTCATTCACAATAATGCCTTTCGATAAATAACTCAATTCTCCAACAAGAAATTCCCTTCCGGATTTGATCTAGAATTTTGAAAAATAAAATACAGAACAAGGATACAAAATACAGAAACTTACCATGAAATACAAGAACGGAAATAATGAGGATATCGGCAACGCTGAAAATGGATACACCACAAAGAAAAAATGTCAGAGAGAATCTATGTGAAGCATACAACTTAATACTGTAGGGTCAGGAATTCAAACAAACATGACTTTAAAAAATAGTAACCGCATAACAAAATGGATGTCAAAAAAGAGGAACTTTTGCAAATGCAAGATCAGGTTACAAACCAACCTAGATGAATTTTGGTGAAAATTTAAAAGACGCGGCAATATTACAAACTTAATCCTATTTATCCACCCTAGGTGTAGTTCACTGCTTCAACAAATTAGCAACTACATGAAACAGATGCTAAACAGAATAAGTAACATATTTCAAGGGGATCTCTAAAACAGTACATGTACCCAACAAAAATAACAGAAAAGCTTCTCACAACTTGACATACAAATCACAATCAATAATTTTGATATTAGTGCCAAAGAATCACACCATTTTCCCATAATCATGTTGGACAACCCCACACATCCCTATCATCATCAACTTAAAAAAGAACAGCCTATTCTCTTCAATCAAAACAAATCAAAAGCTAATGATTTCAAAAACAAGACAAATGTCATACAGAACAAATCAACAAAAAAAAATGTCATAAAGCAAAAGTTGTCTAAACACACACAAAAACCAAAAAAACACCATAATATAATAAAGGTTACACAAATGGGACAACCAAACTCTACTTACCAGTGCCCAATGTCACAAGCCACACATAGAATAGCTCTTTAAAGGGCAATCCCAGATGAGCTTCCTTCCTCTGTTCAATCTTACAACCAGGGCACTTCTCATAATACACCTTCTTCAACAATGCTTCTCCACTGTCCCCCATTATTAACAACTCTCTCTCTATTCGTGAAACCCACCCAATTACACAAATCCAACTTTAAACAAAACACAAGACCCAAAAGCCAAAAGCCTTTCTTTTTAAAGGCAAAGCAAAATGAAGACCCCAAAATGTTCCTGTTCGGTTAAAAAAAATCAGATTTTGAACACAACCCACATCAAATAAACACCTGTGTTTTGTCGATCACGAAATCCAGAGACCCGTGAAGGACTTGTGAACTAGTTCATTTAAAGCCACCACAACTGAACGTGTTGTTCTATCTCTTGTAAATACGTCACAGCCGACGCCATGAAAGACCAAAACAATGATCAAAGATTATATATTGAGTTGTTGCAATAGAATACAAAAGAGATTACCTCGAATTGACGGCCATCAAATGAGATCGGTGTTGGTATAAAAAGAGGAGAAGAAGACATTGAAAATGGGGTCCAAAACTCCAAATCATGGGTGATCGTCCGACCATAAAAGGATAGTTTAGGACTGTCGCGCTTTCTTTGCTTGCTCTGTTTTATTTTTAGTACAACTGCTACGTGTATTATAATTCAAAGTCAAATGTAATAAAGACAAATGATCGTACAGAACACATTTTTTGGTTTTTTAAATTAATAAGATATTAGTTTAAATTATTTGTAAAGTAACACGTAAATCTGCCTCCATGTGATTCGAGAATAGAAACCGGAAATAAGTGAGAATTATTCATAATAGACTCAAGATGTGTATGAAATGTTGGAATAAATAAGAATCCGCGTGTCATAATTAACTGGTAAAGAGTGATATATGAATTTTAGCAGACCCTGAATTAAATTGTTTCAGGTTATTCAAATTTAAAGCCAACTATGAAATTAAGTGTTATCAGATCTTATAAATCAAATGTCATTATTTTTTCACATTTTATAAATTTTTATCAACACCTTATTTATATTTTATTTCAGCAACAGAAATTTTATTTTAATTTTATGTTTTCTGATGAGACTTCAAAACACAACAAAACAAAAAAATCACTTTTTTATAATAAAATAGCTATAAACCTCTGAATAATTTAATTCTCTGTTCAAATAGGTTTAGGGGCTAAATGCATATGATATAATTATAAATTTTCTATCTATACAAATCACACACAATATATACGAAATATTTAACCACTTAAAAACTCATTCCATTTAACATATAAGATTCAATAATGATTTTTTTACCCCAAACCCTATCTCAAGTCTCATAAAATGAGAATATTAAATTATCCAATTTACCTTTCATATCTAATTTCATTATTTCAATCACTTGAATCTTGAGATGGTTACTATTTGAGTTTTTTTTTATAGCAATAAAAAAAATCTTTCAGCCCATTCAATGAGTGGGAGTCTTTACTTTCTAAAAGATCTTTCATCGCATTCAATGTTCACAGACATACGACCAACGCACATTGTTTAGTCTTTGTTGGACGAGTAGCCAAGATATCAAGGGATCGTATCCAGTCAGGCCTGGATCCAGTTAGTATTAAACTACACATTTTTTTAATTGAACTGTACAATGTATAAATCTAACTGCACAATTAATTGTTGGGTATATATTTTACTCTTTATTAAATCCAATCAGTTATTGGAGAAAATATGAAATTATAAGTATCATCAAGATTCAATAGGAGAGTAAAATATATACCCAACAATTGATTGTGCAGTTCGATTTATACATTGTACAGTTCAATTAAAAGAGTGTGCAGACTGAACTGATGGGATCCAATCCTGACTGGATCCGTCTCATATACCAACGCTCCCTTTTTTTTTTTTTAGTCGGCTGTTGCGAAGCGTATTAAACAAGGTGACCACAGGCGACCGGAAGGGAGGGCGTACCATAAACGATTGGAAAGCAACACATGATGAGATCTGAACTCCATGTATGAGAGGTCATTTTAATATTATTTTGCTTTTACACGAAGTGGTTTCCAAATCCATGGTTGGGATCAGAGAAGAAGAGAAATTACTTGATTCATTTTTTTTATTTACGACTTCATTGTAATGCAAACAATAGCGATCATATCATATTAGATTTTTTCGATCTGAATAAAATATATTTATCTGAGTCGAGAATGAAAAACTTTTACATTTATCTTTAAATACTCATATACATTTTTGAGATCGGATTTTTAATTTAAATTCAAATACATGATCACTGTATTTGGATTTTATTTGCACTTTGTGTTTAAGTAATATTTGTATAATCATTTTTGTTGTTGTGTATATGTATAATTATGTATATTGAGTCATTCAACATTTTTTTAGCCTTGTATGATCATTTTTCAACTTATTCAGATTCCAGATACATTTTTATCTAATATAAAGTTGTTAATTCAGATTATAGAGACACGTGTATCTAAATTACTTACCTAACCCGATTTGCTATTTGTTATTTTTGTTTTGATGGATTTGATTAATGTGTATCTGAATAATATTTAATTATTTTTGTCATCTATATTTAAATAATTTTATTAATCATCTATACAATGTCTCATTAGCATGTAAACCTTAATTGTTTCATTTTAAAACTCATTCAAATTTTATATACACATATATCTAATGTGAAGTTGTTAATTTAGATTTCAGATATAGGTGTATCTGAATAATTTATCTAGCCCAATTTGTTGTTTGTTATGTTGGTTCCAATGGATTTGATTAATGTGTATCTGAATAATATTTAATTGTTTTTGTCAAGTATATTTAAAGATTTTTAATAATCATCTAAGCAATGCCCCATTAACATGTAGACCATAATTGTTTCATATTGATTTCAGGTATATAACTCTATCTTAAGGCCTCGTTTGGTTCGTATCATTTTTTTTTTTTGTAGAATTACTTTACCACGAATCAGTTTACCAAGAATAATTTTACCAGAAATTCTGATTCCATCAGACTGACTATTTGGTTCGCTAATGGATTTCTCGAAAGAATCATTTTCAAATGTTTGATTCATACATGGAAAATGATAAGAAATTTGATTTAAATGTATAAAATATCCTTACTATATATACTTGTAAAATTTATTTCTTTATCTATATTACAATAATTAAAAAAAAAGAATAAATTTTTTATAAATATTTAATGAATGCAAATAAATAAAATAACCAATTATGTAATTAAATATATAATAATAGTAATTTTTATAAATCAGTTGAATATTATGAACTCCCCTAAAAAATAAATAACTAATTTTATTAGTTAGGATTCAGAGGTATTGCTTTAGACCTAATCCCACATCACATATTATACTAATTATAATAATATCTAAACCCATCTACATAAATAAAAACTAAATTTAAAAACATAAACTAATATCTAATACACAGTTAAGATTTTTCACATCACATATAAAAGTTATAACATAATTTTTTAGTAAAAAAATTAAAATGACTATTTATATGGGTGGTGGGAAAAAAAGAAGAAGAGGAGGCTATTTATTTTAGAAGGGATATATATAGTAATTTCATTAATCTGTAAATGATATAATAATAATCTAATTTAGGATTCCTGGTGGAATTTGAGATTACCACCACAAATATGGTGGGAATCTGATTCCACTATATTTTTCCACATGGAAGTGGGGCCCACAATTACCATCAAGATTACCACCAACCAAACACTGAATTTTATACACTTTCCTGATAATCTCACATTGAATCAAATTTCATCCTAGAATGACATAAACCAAACGGGGCTTAATATTGCATCTGATGAAATTTGTATTCGAAATTTTTTAGATACTTGTATATCTAAAAAAACTAATATGTTCATCTGTATCTAAAATTCTAATATATTCATATGTATTTGTAGCTGTATTTGAAAAAAAATGGAGGTATAAGTTGGAGGCTGGAGGAGAGCTTGAAAGATAGTTGATCCACCTCTCATATGATAGAGGACAACAAGATGAATCCAAGGATGGTGATGCCGGTCATCGGAGATAAGGAGGTCGGCTGGAATGAATTTTTGAAATGGCGGGTTTTTTTTTTAAAAAAAAGAAAAATTTCAAATAAGGAGTGCTAGGAGTTGGTTATCCGGTCCCAATTAATGAGGGATTATTTTTTGGGAGTGAATAAAGGAAGGGTAGTATTGTTTTTGCTATTTTTATTTTTTTAAAAGTCAAACATAAAATCAATTAGCTAATGACACCTATTGGAGCTTCACAATGAGGCTCCAATAAGTGTCCATGTAGGGCTTAAATTTTAGAGCCCATGTAGTAAGACCCATATATAATTTAATTATATAATAAGAAAAATAATGTAATAAATTTTTATTCAAGTTAGATAGATTTAGGGTCCGTTTGGGGTGTGACATAAGGTTATTCGCCCTTGATAGCTATACTGGGATAAATAACAATTCATGCTGAATATGTAAATTTTTGTTTGGTTGTCTTTTTTGTTATTCTCATTGGGAAACGTAAAATTGATATTTTTGTTGTTTGGTTCACCTTGAATAAAATAAGGATAAGTGGTAGATAAGAGATGGATAAGAGTTTATGACTTTTTAAATGACAATTATACCCCTGCATAAATTATTTGTGTTTGGGAATAAGTATGAGAGATGTGTGTGTGATATGATAGATGTGATAGTTTTTGGAATGTGTGCATAGAGTGTTAGGTAAGATAAATTTTTTTAAATGACAGAAAAGGGTATTTTTATCCATTGGTATAGATAAGTCCTAATAAGCAATTCTCGCCTTTTTTTAGAATAGTTATCAGGTTCTATCCTGGCTTATCCAGACATAACTATCAAGGTTTATTATTGTCAAACAAACAACTGTTTGATGGTTATTCTACTGTATTCTCCCCTATCCACCATTTATTCTCCACCATTGGGGGGTTAAGGAATATCTCTGATTTTGAATTATTAAAATTTTAATATATAATGAGGTATGAGTAATTTTTAAATTTATGAGAGGTAAAAACTAAAATGATAACTGGGTCACTTTCTATTTTTTTAAATAATAGATATATTTTTATATAAAAAAAATAATGAGAGTTTAAAACTCAATCCATTTTACAGTCAAATTTATAGCATCATATATCTCATTGACGTTAATCGTTAATCGCATGCACTCAATAATAAATTATTAAGTTTGAAAATTATTTTTTCACATCAGCCTAGATTCAATAATAAATTATTTTTCTCTTGAAAGCATCTAATTTTCAACTCTAATAACATTTTATTATATAACTCCTTTTTTTTATTACTTCGACTATATAGTTAATGAATGTAATTTTTTTATTATCTATTTTGAATATAAACTTGTTTGATATATATAAAATATCACTTAGTACTATTTGTCAGACACATATTTGAGAGTTTTACTATAAATTTTTTTAATTCAGCCTGTCCCAAAATAAAATCCTTGCTCCGCACCTATGAACATATAATTACCCTCTAAAATACAGAAAAAAAAAAACAAAAAACAAAATTTCATTACATACATTTGACATCTTACACATCCAATAACCACAATTTATGAATCAATGGCAACTTTCTCTTGGTGGGGTAGCTTTGGTCTACCAGTTTCAAAAAAAAAAAACTCTCTTGGTGGGACTGACTGAAGGCCTTGAATTTGGGGAGTTAAAAGTCTTTCCAACCCAATATGTGTATTGGTTCATCAAATCCATCTGCTCATACTTCAACTAGGAAGGGCTTGAATGTCATCAATGCGCCGATGATTTCTACCACGTTTAAGGCAAAGAAAACCAACTGATCACCTGCATCGCGACAACGAATGTTACTTGGGTTATGTTTGGGAAACGAGTTTAAAAAAAAGCTTTTCACTTAAAGCAACTTTTGAAAATAGCTTTCCAAGACGCATACTTCTACTGCATTCTTGAAGAGGTGTGTTTTATATCTTCAAGTTGTTTTTCACTTTCTTTAAAAACCGGGACTGCTAGGAGCATTTGGATACAAGTTTGCATTAAATATGATTCATGCAAAAAATCAGAATCACAAAAAGTTATTCAGACTCGTTTTCAAACGCTTAGGAAGGTCTATGACTTCAAAATCCTTGGAATGCAAAATTTTCATATGTGCCAGTTTGCAATCGGTTTGTAAATAGTCAGCTGGACCAGGAGGTTCTTCAGACAGTCTATAACGCAATCAAGTTTTGGATGGAATGCATAGAAGTTTCTTTTTTCAGCTACATAGATTAACCGAAGAGAAAAAAAAATGTCAGAAAAAAAATTACCAGGGAGAAAGGATGCATGTTGACGCTTCTGCGCCAATGCAAACCTGCAAAACATAAGCAGAAGCATTGCTCATTAAGAGGAACATATATCATGCCCATGCAAAATATTATTCGACATATATATTTAGATGAAGCATCGGTGCCATTTTTTTTTTTTTTTTTTGAAACAAGGTAGACTCAGTCCACCAATCATTTTCATTACGAAGTAGATTAGTACACAGTCTGAATGGGGGATGAGAGAAACTAGAGATAAACGTAAAATACAGGTGCCATGTTGTTTTGGCCCATGTAAACTTTTCCTTTAGAGCAAGTCTTATATGAATGACTAATGCGGGCATGCAATAAAAAAAAATCTAACACATGCATGTTGTAGGAATTTCTATCTTTGGATTCCAACAAACAAGAGAAGCTACATTCAAGCTGATGCCTAAAAAATAAAACAAATATATCAAATGACATGACCATGGGATTCCTGATAGAGCCATAGGTATGCTCCACATAGGTCCCAAGGTCGAAATCCCCCAGGCTTACTTGACACCTTGGGTTTCTGAGTGATAGTGTGCAAGCAAGGTTTTGCCAACAAATGTTGGGTTTCCTCATCTCACACACACAAAAAAAAGAAGTAAATCTCGATTCTTGAGTCATGAGTGGAAGATTTCATGGTAATACATAAATCTTTGAATGCTTCAATCACTTGAAGATTAGAAATATGAGAAATTTTTAAGGTTAGTTTGACAAAGGGATAAAATTTTGAGGATAAATTATCCTAATTTTAAGGGATAAAAAATTCATCAATTTTGTTATTATTTACATTTGTCAAGGTTGGGGGGAAAGGGAATAAATGTTATTTTCATTTCAAAATCAGGACAACTATTCATAGTTTCTCCCCAATTTTTTTCTATAACAAATGGGATAAGTTGTTCTCTAATCATTATTTGTCTCACACTTATCCCCTTATGTCACCGATTATCCCATTGTCAAACTGGTCCTTAAGGATTCTGCAATCAAAATTATGATTAGAAGCTGCACTACAATAAGTATTAACCCTAATCACATACCCTAAGCGCATGATGATCAGAAAAAAGAAGCAAAAAGGATATGATTCTTACAGTGCACCTCCGGAAGCAGGGGCAACTGTTTTAAAAAGAGACATTCCCGTCATCGAAATGCCATTTGCAGCTCCTCGTTGGTCTTGTGACTGTTACCATGTCATCAATAGAATATTAGTGTTGATATCCAAGAATTCTAGTATATAATTAAGTTGGATATCTCAATAAAACTATCATAGAAAATTTAATATGAAGGAATGAGAGGGCCAAAAAGTTACCACAGCGCGATTTTGCAAAAGGAATAATCCAGTGATGATGACGAGCTGAAAGTTTTAAAAAAATTTGTCAGACATTTATTCAAAAATATTTTAAGAACTGGTAATGATGACAGATATAGTACTTACTGAGAGGACATTCTTCACCAAGGATGCACAATTTATAATCACATAAAGTGCAATCCCTCTTAACTTTGCTATGAAGGTGTAAGTTGACAAAAGCAGTACAGCTAAGTACTGGACAAAAAAACATCAAACAACAGCAGTGTGTCAAATAAGTATATATAAAAAATGACCTAAAGACATCCAGACAGTAGGGAATATATACCG
Organism: Acorus calamus; assembly: GCA_030737845.1. Taxonomy (NCBI): domain Eukaryota; kingdom Viridiplantae; phylum Streptophyta; class Magnoliopsida; order Acorales; family Acoraceae; genus Acorus; species Acorus calamus. The sequence goes on along the minus strand of CM060861.1, from coordinate 5,602,196 downwards.
CGGCATAACGAGAAAGCCTAATGGGTCCAATATTCCTCTCGATCATTGGATACAGAGTTGCTTGAAATAATAGAAGACCAAAACCTGATAATTCAATAAATTCAGGAGTCCCATCAAGAGATCAGTTAATAATAATGACTTGGTAATATTGAATGTGTGTTGTCTGTGTGATTTACAATCAATCTTTGTTCCATGAGTTGCAAGAATAATATTAATGCACATTGTTGCCATACAAACATTCTAATAAAAATGATATGGCATTAGAAAAAACAAAGTGGTGAGAAGCATCTCAACATATATAAATATAAAAAAAATCAAGAGACACAATATTCACAAACATTGTTCCAAGTGCAATTACAATAACTCGATCCATATGACAATATTGAAGGCGATAATGTCCTAGAAGTGAGGGTCAAGCAATCATTTATATTGACTTCTTTTTGCAGTACAACATTATTCGAGTGTTCAGCATGTCTAAGGATAAAATTCTGAATTTTTATATTTCACAATCAGGATCTCTATTCTAAGAGCAAGATCATCATTTCAATGTCGAGAATATTAAACCCGATAGAAATATGTTTTCTACAGGTTGACACCCAGTATAAAATATTGTTGGAACCTACTAAATGGTTCCTATAAAGATTCTGCTCAAGCTATTTCCCATACTAGATCCAAAGATAACAATATTCATAAAGTTGACTCAAATTATGATGATTACGATGTTGGTGATTATGGGGTTTTATTCACAGCTTAAGGCTCCGTTTGGAAACACATATTAAAAAGTAGCTTTTGAAATAAAGCTACTTTTTAAGATGATTTTAGACATTGACTTTCTTGGGATGTTTTTTTTTTATTTAGGAATTAATATTTGAAAGGGGTTTAATGTTTGGTAGAGAGTTGCTTTTCAATTCAAAAAATCGATTCCGACAAAAAATCCCAGTTTTTGAGCTTTTTAAAACACGGATTTCGAGAGAAAAATTAAAAGGAATCCAGCTTTTGATTCCGAAGGAATCCTCCCCGTTTGGCTGCACGATTTTGAGATTTTAACTTTTCAAAAAACGGAATCGCCCCAAATCGTGCAACCAAACGGACCTGTAAGAAACTGCTCCCTCACAAATTCCTAAGAAGTAAAATTGTCATATATATATACCTGAGATGGCAAGCACCACACCAACATCCTGAGACGTAAAGCTCAATCCTCCAAATTTTTTCTCACTCACAGCCCATAGAGAAAATATCTGGGAAAAAAAGCAACAGTTTTAAAGGGGGGGGGGAAGAAACTAAACAACTATCAAATTATTTAGCACGCAAAGTTATTCAAATTTTAGCAAATCCATGCACTAACAAAAGAAAAGTTACTCTGACAGGTTAAATGAATGAGATATCTAATGGTGTTTTGGCGGTTAACTATCATACCAGGGATAATATTAATATACTAAAAAACAACACATCAGGGAGGGACCTCACCTCAGTATATGCCATATCATGCAGGGAAAAAACACAGTATACAATAATGGAGGACATTAGGGGCCAATTCTTCAGAAGGCTCTCCTTGGGCTCTTTTTCTCTGGTTTCTCCCCATTACTTTTGTAATCCAAATGATACACCGACTCCACATCCTCATTTGATTTGCTTCCTTTGTCTTCATGGTGCATGTGCAATGTTTCCTAAAGCAATAGCATATGACCAGGATATCAAACTACGAGTGATCAAGCTGCCAAGCTGTGATGTAAATCAGTGAATGAAACAAACTGAAAAAAATAAAGATTTTTTTTTATACAACACAATAGTAATGTATGTTCAACAGAAACATAGTACATTCAAAGCATACAATCTCCCATCATTTTATCATTCGCCCAGTCTTAAATAGCATTTAACCATACGATCTATAAATGGCAACCATTTTGAGTATCAAGCAAAACCATTTTATTATCTATGTATTCATTTTCTTTATGTAGGAAAGGGGGATTGAATCTCATGCAGAGATAGTAGACTTAGTGGAGCACACAATAATTAAGAAATGACTGAACCTCTCACTAGCATCATTTCCCTGTGGTTTTGTGCATTGGCACACAGTATTTAAATGTTAAAATTTACTAATAGGTAGAAGGTAAATGCTTATATTTTGAATAAACTCACACACACACCATTTACAAACTTTTTAGAGCACCAGAAAAAGAGACATGCTGAATCCAAATAGGTGATGAGAAATCTAAGTGAGAGTACAAAGGATTGTGGTTTCTGATTCTCACCGGAAGCCAGAAAGAAACTATAAGCACGCCGACTGCAAAGAGTGATATGACAAGGCAGGGTAAAAAATACGGAAATCTGCAACACAACAAATTTCTTGATGTTAGACTTCAGCTTGAGAGTTTCAACTCCCAAACAAAATGTAGGATTGCATACCTTGCAAAAATACAGCCATTGGAAAATAGATTTGGATATTTCTCTGCAGGCTGACAAAATGCATTCACAACATTACAATATGTTTAATTATGGATGAAAAAAAATAGAAGGACCTCATGAAAATAGCTAAGAATTTCAAAATCAATTATCCATAGAATTAAACATTTTAAAAAGGATCACTGCATGATACATCTAATATGAGCTGCCTCGTATAAATCTGATATGGCTACTGCCTTAACATAGAATGAATCCTCAATGGTGGAATTAGTGTGCTCTATGTAGCTCTCCGTGTCTCCAAATGTTCTTGAAATAAAATAAAACCTATAATTGAACTATACTGATTTAGCAGTTCTCCACAAAATATATGCTATTATTCATTTTGTGGTTACATGAGATGAAAGTTCAATGCAAGATTATATATGTAAACATTGGACAAGGACAAATTAATCTATATCTCCTAAGTGTTGAGAACTTTTCTGCAGTCCAAGCCCGAACAAAATTGTTTACAGGGAATTTTGTCCTAATTTTCAGATGTGCAAGTGTGCAATTGTACCATGAATTAGAGTGGACATAGTGAGGAAAGACCAGGTACCTGAGCGAGAAAACCTCCAACAGCCGGACCAATAATCAGTCCTATGCCCCATGCTGTACTTACCTGAAATAGAAACATAAAAAAACTCATGATTTTGAATTAAGGATAAGGTATTCACAATAGCACTAGCAAGAAAACAATCTTACAAGTGATAATCCAATAGCATGATGTTCCTTCCGTGTAACTTCAACAGCATATGCCTGTTAAATGTTGAAACAACCAAACAGTGAATAAATCAAGGAAAACGGGAAACGCAGTCAAAGGTTAGTTTTTATTATCATATTGAATAACGAAATACCTTTATTGGGCCAAGCAAACCATTAAGAGATCCAAGAAGAAATCTCATTGAAAGTGCCATCCAAAAGTTCGTACTGAGTCCAAAGAGAGTGTTAAAAATCACCCTGTGAATAAGATAAGTTGAAATTAATCAGAGAAAATTTTCAAGGATGAAATTGAGAAGTAAACAGTAAATTCAGTTACTGACACTGATACAATGCCGATGACTATGACAGGTTTTCTTCCATATCGGTCAGCGATCATTCCCCAAATGATGGAGGTCAGCGTTCTTCCAAACATGAATGCAGATCCTTTAAGCAATAAAAAACTGTCACTGATGTCACACAGCAGCACATGCACTAATAAGTGTCTAAAGTCATGCAACAAATCCTCACCTACATAACCAGCATAGTAGCCAATGTCTTCCACTCTTTTGGCTATATGGAAGTCCCTTATCTGTGGAGTCAAAAAGGTTGACACTATAATTAATAAAGATCCATATGCTTTGCAAAAGTTTAACCCAATAATGAGATTTTATATTAAATGATGCCAAAAGAAAGTTGCACATGGGACCCAACAACCAACTAAAGTGACATTAACAAAAAAAAAAAAGTTGAATTGAAATCTTCTTTAACCAATGATCTCTTTGGTACCTCTTTACATCAAAAAAAAAAAGTTGCCTGACATATCTGCTAAATTAAACTCATATGTAGGCACAAGATAACAGGTATTCAGCTGAAATCCAAAAGGAGATTCATACACAATTAATGCCTTTTGATAATTAACTCAATTCTCCAACAAGAAATTCCCTGCCGGGTTTGATCTAGAATTTTGAAAATAAAATACAGCACAAGGATACAAAATACAGAAACTTACCATGAAATACAAGAACGGAAATAATGAGGATATCGGCAACGCTGAAAATGGATACACCACAAAGAACAAAATGTCAGAGAGAATCTATGTGAAGCATACAACTTAAAACTGTAGGGTCAGGAATTCAAACAAACACAACTTTAAAAAAGAGTAATCTCATAACAAAATGGATGTAAAAAAGATGAACTTTTGCTAGGGTTAGCAAGATCAGGTTCAACCTAGATGACTGTTGGTGAAATTGTAAAAGATGCGGCAATATTACAAACTTTATCCTGTTTTATCCACCCAAGTGTAGTGCAACTGCTTCAACAAATTAGCAACTACATGAAACAGATGCTAAGCAGAATAAGTAACATATTTCAAAGGGATCACATAAAACAGTACATGTACCCAAAAAAAGATCAAAAAAGCTTCTCACAACATGTCAAACAAATCACAATCAATACTTTTGATATTAGTGTCAATGAATCACACCATTGTTCCCATAATCATGTTGGACAACCTCACACATCCCTATTCATCATCAATTAAAAAATGGGCAGTATATTCTTTCAACCAAAACAAATAAAAAAACTAATGATTTCTAAAACAAGATAAATGTCATACGGAACCAATAATAAAAAATGTCATACAGCAAAAGTTGTCTAAACACACACAAAAACCAAAAGAACACCATAGCATAAAGGTTACACAAATGGGACAACCAAACTCTACTTACAAGTGCACAATGTCACAAGCCACACATAGAAGAGCTCTTTAACGGGCAATCCCAAATTAGCTTCCTTCCTCTGCTCAAGCTTACAACCAGGGCACTTCTCATAATACACCCTCTTCAACAATGCTTCTCCACTGTCCCCCATTATTAACAACTCTCTCTCTCTCTCTCTCTCTATATTCGTGAAACCCAATCACACAAATCCAACTTTAAACAAAACCCAAGACCCAAAATCCCTTCTTTTTAAAGGCAAAGCAAAATCAAGACCGCAAAATGTTCCTGTTCGGTTTTAAAAAATCAGATTTTGAACACAACGTACATCAAATAAACATCTGTGTTTTGTCGATCACGAAATCCAGAGACCCGTAAAGGACTTGTTAACTTGTTCATTTAAAACCACCACAACTGAACACGGTGTTCTATCTCTTATACGTCACAGCCGACGCCATGAAATACCAACCCCTCGTATGGTGTGACACATTGGTTTATTCGGTTCTAATAGTTATGCTATGATAAATAACAATTCATGCAGAATAAACAATCTTCTGTTTGATTAAATTTTTTGTTATTCTCATTGGGGAAGCGTAAAAAATGGTTTTTTATTGTTTGGTTCATCCTAGATAAATTAAAGATAAGTAGTAGATAATATGTGAATAAAGGGTTATAACTTTTAAAATGTCAACTTTGCCCCTAATATATAAATTTATGTTTGGTATGATTGATGGATTTTAAGTAAAAAAATAAGTTGTGTGATTAAATCATGGTCGTTGATTATTGTGTAACTCTACTTTGTTGGCTTTTACATGTATGTAAAAATGATCATTTGTATTAAAAAAATATTAGTCTTTGATACCTATTGCCTACCCATATTATTGATTACCGAAGATAGAACGACTTTGATACGTTTTATTTACCCATATTATTTATTAATGATGAATTTATTAGTTTTTGATGCACAGTATTTACCCATATTATGTATAAATGAAAAATATCAGTCTTTGATGCTCAGTAAATAGTCTTTGTTATCCATATTATGTATTAATGAAACCCAATAGTCTTTCATGCATAGTGCTTGTGCATATTATCCATATTTAGTCATTGATGCACAACCCTGACCCATATTATTTATTGGAAGGAGAGGTAACGTAAAAGAAATGCACCCATCAACATTGCTAGCCTATTTTCACTGGTAAAAAAAAAACCAAAATAATTGCAACTCAATTATTGGGAGAAGAGGGAATCCTTTTCCATTACTGTGGATGATCCAGCTTGAATACTAAACGAACGGTGAGAATTAACAGTGTGGATTAAATATTGAATGAGTTTATTTTGTGTGGTCGAGATTTAATATTTAACGGTAGATCCATTGGTCAAATGATCTTTATTAAAGATGGGTGTATCATTGGGTTATGTAAAAGGATTGGAGATAAAATTTTAAAAAATGACAGTGAGGGGTATTTTAATTCCCTGGTATAGATAAGCCCTGATAATTTAAAATTGTTATCAAGTCTTATCATTATTTATCTAGACATAGCTATTGGGGTTTATTCTGTCAAAACAAACAGCTTTTTTAAACTAATCTTCTGTATTCTTTTCTATTTTAGGCTTATTTTTTACAGTGATAAAAGATTATATATTGAGTAGTTGCAAAATATAGAATACGAAAGCATTACCTCGAATTGACGGCCATCGAATTAAAACATGGGGTCCAAATAATGGGTAATCCTCCGACCATAAAAGGACAGTTTCGGACTGTCCCGCTTTCTTTGCTTGCTCTGTTTTATTTTTAGTACAACTGCTACGTGTATTATAATACAAAGTCCAATGTAATAAAGACAAATAATTGTACACCACATTTTTTGGTTTTTTAAATCAATAAGATATTAGTTTAATTTATTTGTGAAAATAACTTGTAATCCTGGCCCATCTGATTCGAGAATAGGACCCCGATTCAAGATATATGTTTGAAAGACTGTAATAAATAAAAATTTGTGTGTCATAATTAAATTGTATAAAGTGGTATATGGATTCCAGTTGACCACTGAAATTAAGTTATTGCAGGTTTTTCAACCTAAAAGAATATATGGGTGGGTCAACTGTAAAATTAATTGTCATCACTTCTTATAAATCAACTATTATCATTTTTTCACATTTTATAAAATTTTATCCACGCTTTATTCACATTTTATCCAAACAACAAAAACTTTATTTTAATTTTATATTTTTTAACGAGAATTCAAAACACAATCAAACAAAAAATCACTTTTTTATACTAAAACAGTTATAAGCCTGTATAATTATAAAATATCTATCCATACGAATCACACACAATATATACGAAATATTTAACCATTTAAAAAACTCATTCCATTTAACATTTAAGATTATATATATAATTTAATTATATTATAAAAAAATAATTTAATAAATATTTGTTCAAGTTAGATAGATTTAAGGAATATCTTTGATTTTGAATTATTAAAATTTTAACATAAAATGAGCCGAGTAATTTTTAAATTCATGAGAGGGTAAAAAACTAAAATGAAAACTTTTATATAAAAAAATAATGAGGGCTTTACGCATAATCCATTTTACAATCAAATTTATAGCATTATATATCCTGTTGACATTAATTGCATGCATTCATTGTAACGCGTTATATATATTTTGTTAATAAAATTTAATATATTTTATAAATGAATTCATGCAATTAATAAGTATATATTTAAAGATATAAATAACGATTTATGCCTGGAATTGTGTGAGTTTTACCTCTCCGATGACGTGAAATTTTCTGTGTTATGTTAAGATATTGGGCTAATATATCTGGGTTATATATACTCTATTTTTTTAGTTAGTGTTTCCCGTAAGGATAATGTTACATCCAACTCTATATCTAGCCTCAATTCCAGTTTATATGTGTTTTGAATTTTTTTAAAATAATATACATCATCTAATAAGATACATGCTTTTATAAAAAATGAATCATATACTCAAATGAATCGCATGGATGTATTTATAGAAAATGTAAAAAAAATTTCTCAAAGCATATGCCTTGTTTATGTGAGCATATGCGTCGATAGAAATCTATCGACGCGTATAAGACTGAAATTAGAGCTGGATATGGATCTGGGTGTAACAGCGCCCTTCTCGTAATCATATACTCACATGACTATCTTAGAATTTTGAGAGAATCTGTAATTAAGAAATGAAGAATTTTTTTATATTTATTGAACCATAAATTGTCTTAATGTAATTGTCGTATTTGGTTTGCTTTTCTTCTTTAGACAATGAATAGGGGGCAGTTACTCCCGCCCCATCAGTTCTTTCACCCACCCCCCAAAAAAAAAATTTCAGGGGTGGGTTAGAAAACCAACAGAAAAAAAGGTTGACAGATATATGCGGCCACCGTCTTTGACAAGCCCGAATTCGTGAGCATATTAAAAGTGCTAGACGAGGCGAACACAACATTTGACCGCAAACTTGTGCACATAATCTACAGCCTCTCGAAGGACCTCGGCGTTTCGGGATTCAGGGTCGGCGTGGTCCACTCCTACAACGACGACGTCGTGCGGTGCGCGAGGAAGATGTCGAGCTTCGGACTCGACTCATCGCAGACGCAACGTTTGCTCTCCGCCATGTTGTCCGACGAGGAATTCACGAGCATCTTCATTGCCGAAAGCACGAGGAGGCTCTGCTCGAGGCAGAAGACCTTCACTTCGGGGCTCGCGCGGGTCGGGATAAGTTGTTTGAAAGCAAATGCAGGGCTGTTTTGTTGGATGGATTTGAGGCGGCTGTTGAGAGAGGCAACGGAGGAGGCGGAGATGGAGCTTTAACGATCATCGTCATCGTCGGACCACTGACGTACCTGGTCGGAGGAGATGCCGACGAGGTAAATGTACGACGCGGGATCGGTGAATCCACGAGGATGAACCATCCCTGTTACCACCACCACCGTCTTAGCCTCCTCCAGGCCCTCTCCTTCCTCCCCTGTGCCGGCGCGCTGCCCAGCGCCTCCTTCGTCGGGGACCTCTCTCTCTCCCTCTGTTTTTCACTAGTTCTCTAATCCACCCCAAATTTTTTTTTTGGGGGTAGGTTAGAGAACTAGTGGGGTGAAAATAAAGCTCCCCCAATGAATAACCTATCTTAAAATATTACAAAGCCCAAATCAACAGTGATTCAAAGTAGATTTTAAAGTATTAAATGAAGATATTTTATTTATGGCAGAAAGCTGTTTTATTGAATTATATGTGATTATTTATTTTCAATAAAATTGTTATATAGTCCATTATACACATGGTCCGATGTTTGCTAATGCAAGTGAGGAACATACTACACAGATTTCTTTTATGAAATAATAATATATAAAAAGAATTCCATACATGTGTCCACGGGGCTGTTATTTTGTCAAGTATTTATTTTTATTTTATTTGAATAAGCTCTTAGAATGCCATGAAAATAGCAAAAAAAAAAAAAAACATTCACTCCATATTTTTGTCTCCTAAAGTGGCTGTTATTTTGTCAAGCTTTTATTTTTATTTATTTGAAAAGCTGTTAGAATTCCATGAAAATAGTATTAAAAAAAAAAGCAAATAGGTTCACCCCTGTTTATAATCCCATTGACACATACACAAATAAATAACATGTTTTATAAAAAAAAATGTATACATTGTAAACAAAAAAATCAATAAAAATGTTTCATTTGAAATGATAATTATTTTTAAAAAATAAAAATCTAAATAAATTTGTGTCACTTAGATGACATTTATTTTCTGTGATTCCATTGTCACTTTCGGCTAATAAATAAGTTTTCGGCGATTGTTCTGAACATCTGTTAGTAAAACGTTTTCATTTGACACGTATTTCATTTCAATTTGTTTGATACTTTGAAAGCAACATTAAATCTGTCACTCGCACGAGGACATATCAGATCGAATAAATCATTGACCCCACATTTTCTGTGGGTAATGAAAATTATTCTCTAGACCCCACCTGAGCGTTTGGTGTGTGGCGTAGATTTATTCATGTCTTAGAACTATACTAAGATAAATAATAATAAACTATGAAGAATATAAAAATTTGTTTGGTTGCTTTTCTTTTATTCTTATTAAAAAACGTAAAAATAATCTTTTTGTTGCGTTATTTGATTCACCATGGATAAAGTGAAGTGGTGAATAAGAGTTTGACATTTTCAATAATAACTATACTTTTGTATAAATTGTTTGGGTTTCGACATAAGTGTGAGATATGTGTGTGTGATATGATAGATGTGATGATTTTTATAATGTGTGTGTGTTTAGTGAGATATTTTTTTTAAATAATACAAAATGACATTTTTATTCGGTGGAATTAAAAAGCTTTTATGAGCAATTCCAACACCACCCTAAAATAGTTATCGGGTTTTATCTTAGTTTATCAAGGCATAGCTATCAGGGTTTATTATTGCAAAATAAATTGCATTTTTTTTGGGGGAGGGGAGGGGGGTTGTGTGAAAACATATTTCTTTAACTACTTTTTTATAAGATTACATTTGAAATTTTAATTTTAATTTAATAAAGAGTAATAGAGTTATTGATCATTCTTGTTGTCAGTTTTAGAGCCTTAACATGATTTTTTTAAAAAAAATTATATATTTGTTCAATAACATATGTATATTCACAAAAAAATAAATTATATATACTCAAATAATAAATGCACACTTTATTCTAATTTTTTTCTAATCATATACATTCAATTAGAGAAATCATATGCTCAATTAGAACTAAGACGCCTTGAACCTCCATTAGAATAAACTAATTAGGTTATTTGGGTAACTATATCGAGATAGATCATTATACTAGTGGAGCAAGACATTTATTGTTTAGTTTGTTTTTTAGTTATTCTTATTAAAAAGGTAATAACGAAGTTTTTCTTTTTAGTTGACTATAGAGAAATTGCGACAAAAGATGAATAAAATGTGAATAGAATTTATAAAAAAATAAAAATAATAATTTGACATGTGAACCTCCCCTTAACCAGTGGCATATATTAGGTGGAATAATTAAATCCAAGGGGAGATAAAATTGTTAGCCAGTACTTTTGACATACAAGTACTGGGTTATTCTAGTCATCGGTTATCCTTATTCCACCTATTCCACATCTTTTCTTGTATCCAGGGGCTATGAATTCGACCTTTTTATTTGAAAACCTGTGGATGTATGTAGTTTTGTGGTCAAATAAATTGAACAAAATATAATCGCCCGAAAGACAATCTTATCAGATGTGACATTACACATTTGAATGTGCAAACAATGCTAATCCTTTTAAAAATCAAACTGTACAATTAATCATCTAAACTATATGGATGCCTTTGGATTTAACTGGAAAAAGAGGTACATTTGAATATGTACATAATCCAACTATAGCTTCTTGTCGTATTGTATCGGCTACATTTGAATCTGTACATAATCCAACTATAGCTTCTTGTTGTATTGTATCGGCTCATCAAACACGTCTCCTTCTCATTCAGTGACTAAGAAGGGCTTGAATGTCATCAACATCCCGATGAACTCGACCACATTTAAAATGAAGAAAACCATCTTGTCACCTGCATCGTAATGGATAGCTGGTTTTTAACTTCAAATCCATTAAGAGAAGAATATATATATCCTGTTGGGTCGTTCTCATTCAAGGCGTGCATGCAAAGTGTGGTACATACTGAATCTTTAGTGGACTCACACTGAGGATTGATGAGAACTGATGTGATCCACTGGTAATGGATTTCACTAGGCTGATGGGATGTAAAATGTTAAAATTCAAATTTGATTGGATTTTTTTAGCAGGATCATCAAATTTCAAATTTTGATGTCACACAGCCTACCAACCTATTGGACGATCATGGTTTATCTTAATTGCTGTTAAATTTGGAAATATTATGCATATTCAATGCATACACATACAATAATTCACAGTAGATCAGTAAGAAACTTTGAAGGAGACTTTTTACCAGGGAGAAAGGAAGCATGTTGACGCTTTTGGGCCCAAGAAAATCTGTATGAGAGAAAAATTGTTCATAAAAAGGAAATAAATATCATGTTCAAGCAGAATCTCTATTTAATAGATATTTCATAGTAGCACCCCACATGTCCTGTACTGCCTTGGTGCAGTGGATGGACACCCCACATGTCCTCTAATGGACGTGGGATTGAATCCTGGGCTCTCCCAGAGAAAAAAAAAGTCAGTTACTTCTTGTAAAACCAGTCCTTTAGACTGAGTATGTAACAGCCTTTTAAGGCTTATAGTCTGTATTTGTCCTACAGGGCCTCCTTACCCCAAATAATCCAATGTTGATTTTGAGCTGAAATTTTAAAAGAAAATGTTGGAGGATGATTATTTCACAATACATATCATATCGAAAATCTGCTTGACCAACAAAATATTTCACCACAAAATAATAGCATTTCCAAAGGAAAAGAAATTTTAACTCTATATTGTACTTACTGATAGGACATTCTTCAACAAGGATGCACAATTTATTTTCACATGAAGACCAAAACCTGATAATTCAACGATTAGTCAACAACTAGGTATGATTCAAGTTCTACTTTTGATCCATTGATACCTAAAATGATCCTTTAATTAATCCAAATTCTAGACGTACATGAATTTATCGGCCAACCATCGTTAAAAGGGATGTTGTGTGTTGATGATGTCCATGTTTTTTTCTGTCACCAGTCCAAGAGACTGGAAATCCCAAAAAAAAAAAAATGCCCCCTCAAAAAACGCATGAGAGACACAATTGTCATTTGTATACTTATTTAGAGATTGATTCTTCACTTTTTTATATTTTGATTTTAGACCCCATCTTTAAAGGATGTGTTCATTTTTAGTCCCTTCCAGGGGCTAAAAAAAATCAAATAATTTAGGGATATGTCTCTCCCAGGAACAAAAAAAGAACATATCTTTTAAATTTGAAGACTCAAAACAGAAAATGAAAAAGTGAGGGATCGATTGTTAAATTTTATGGTTTTTAAAAATTTAAAAATAAAAAATCCTTTAAAGTATTAAATGAAGATATTTTATTTATAGCAGACAGCTGTTTTATTGAACTATATGTTTATTTATTTTCAATAAAATTGTTATAAAGTAGTCCATTATTATATACATGGTCCGAAGCTTGCAAATGCAAGTGAGGAACATACTACACAGATTTTTTTGGTCTTCTAAAGTGGACCATTTATGAAATAATAATTATATATATATAAAGAATTTCATACGTGTGTCCACGGGGCTGTTATTTTTTCAAGTATTTTATTTATTTTATTTGAAAAAGCTGTTAGAATTCCATGAAAATAGCAAAAAAAAAAAAAAAAATTGATACACTCACTCTATATTTTTGTCTCCTAAAGTGGCTGTTATTTTGTCAAGCTTTTATTTTTATTTTATTTGAAAAGTTGTTAGAATTCCATGAAAATAGTATTAAAAAATGCATAACATGTTTACTCCAGTTTATAATCCCATTGACCCCTACACAAATAAATAACATGTTTTATAAAAAAAATGTATATATTGTAAACAAAAAAATCAATAAAAATGTTTCATTTGAAATGATAATTATTTTAAAAAAATAAAAATTTTAAATAAATTTGTGTCACTTAGATGACATTTATTTTCTGTGATTCCATTGTCACTTTCAGCTAATAAATAAGTTTTCGGCGATTGTTCTGAACATCTGTTAATAAAACATTTTCATTTGACACGATTATTTCATTTCAATTTGTTGAGATTTTGAAAGCAACATTAAAAATCTTTCACTCGCAAGAGGACACGAAAACACATCCGATCCAATAAATCATTGACCACACATTGTCTGTGGTTAAGCGCTTGGATGTGACAGAGTTATTCATCTCCAATAACTATAATGAGATAGGTAATAATAATCCATGAAGAAAAAAAAATTTGGTTGTTTTTTTTATTTTTATTGAAAAACATAAAAGTAATCGTTTTGTTATATTGTTTGGTTCATCATGGATAAAGTGAAGTGGTGAATAAGAGTTTGACATTTTGAATGATAACTATATCCTGCATAAATTGTTTGAGTTTCGGAATAAGTGTGAGAGATGTATGTGTGATATGATAGATATGATAGTTTTTATAATGTGTGTGAGAGTGTTTAGTGAGATAATTTTTTTAAAGTAACACAGAATGATATTTTTATCTATTGGAATTAAAAAACTTTTATAAACAATTTCAACACTCCCTTGAAATAGTTATCAGATTTTATCTTAGCTTATCAGTGTAAAAAAATAAATTTTAATTTTAATTTAATAAAGAGTAATAGAGTTATCAATCATTCTTGTTGTCAGTTTTAGAGTTTTAACATGATTTTTTTTAATTATATACTTGTTTAATAAAATATGTACATTCACAAAAATATATATATATATATATATACACAAATAATAAATGCACACTTTATTGTAATTTTATATATATATATATATACACACAAATAATAAATGCACACTTTATTTCTAATCAAATACATTCGATTAGAGAAATCATATGCTCATGCTCAATTAGAACTATGACACCTCAAGCCTCCGTTAGAATAAAATAATTAGGTTATTTGAGTAACTATATCAAGATAGATCATTATACCATAGGAGTAAGACATTTATTGGTTGGTTTGTTTTTTAGTTATTCTTATCAGAAAAGTAATAATGAAGACAGGGCCGGTCCTGAGATCTGAAAATTTAGATGGGCCCAGGTGAAATTTTTAAATGAGACTCTATAAAAAAATCTTGTTTAAATATAATTCAATAGACTGTCGTGATGTTGTTATAATAAAAGCATAAAAGATCAAATACTTTGATATACTTTATACTTATTTTACATGCAAAAAATTAAATATTTAGATAATGAATAAATAAATAGGAATTTTCAATATTTGTCATTTAAAAAAAATGAGATTTCATGTCTAAACTTTTAAATTTTATCTTCAATTAACATAAAATGTGAATATAATTATAAAAAAACATATATCCAATAACAAAAAAGAAAAAAAAATTATGCAAAACTAATAAATATAACAATTGGATGGATTAACTTATATTTGGATGGATGAAATTGCTTACTTTGATTTTTCCATTTGGGGCACAAATGAGTAATAAAAATAAGTGTTACTTTTTTTTTCAACTCCAATTTCAGTCTCATACACTTCTCACCGAGCATATACTCACATTAACGATGTATATGCTTTAATATAAATTTTTCACATTTTCTTTAAATACATTTATGCAAGTCGTTGGAGTATATGTTTCATTTTTTATAAAAACAAGTATCTTACTAAATGAGATATTTTATTTTAAAAAAATTAAAAATGTATAGACTGAAATTGAGGCTCAAAAAGGGATTGTACGTAACGTTATCCTAAAATAATTGTATTTGACAGTGGGCTATGTTGAAACCTATAATACAAGTGAGCATTTGGGGCCCTTCCCTGGGTGGGGCCCTAGGCGGCTCCTACACCCAGGGTCGGGCATGAATGAAGTTTTTGTTTTTAGTTGACTATAGAGAAATTACAGACAAAAGATGAATACGATGTGAATAAAGATTTGTAAAAAATAAAAAAATGAATTGACATGTGGGCCATCTAATTTATAAGAAATGAAAAAATAATTTAACATGTGAACCCCCTTAATCAGTGACATAGATTGGGTGGAATAATTAATTCAAGGTGAGATAAAATTGTTATACCACATAATTCCAGCTAGCATACAAGTACCGGGTTATTCTAGTCATCTGTCATCCTTATTCCATCTAATCCACATCTTTTCTTCTATCCAAACAGGGGCTTAGAAGCTATAGTTTTTTTTAGAAGCTATAGTTGGGTTATGTACAGATTCAAATGTATGTTTCCTTTTTTCCAGTTAAATCCAAAAGCATCCATGTAGTTTAGATGATTGATTGTACAGTTTGATTTTTAAAATGATTAGCATTATTTGCACAGTCAAATGTATAATGTCAGTGACATCTGATAAGATTGTCTTTCGGGTGGTTATATTTTGTTCAAGTTATTTGACTGTTTGTTTTTTTTGTTTTTGCTGTTTGCCTGTGTCAAATGAAACTGAATATCAAGTGCAGCACAAAACTACATACATCCACAGGTTTTCAAATAAAAAGGTTGAATTTTCAACCTTTTTATTTGAAAACCTGTGGATGTATGTAGTTTTGTGCTGCACTTGTTATTCAGGTTCATTCGACACAGCCAAACAGAAAAAAACAAAATACACGTTTAAATAGCTTGAACAAAATATATCCAACCACCAGAAATATATTCTTATCAGATGTCACTGAAATTATATATTTGAATGTGCACATGATGTTATTCATTTAACAATCAAATTGTAAAGCCAAACATCTAAATTATTTGCTGCTTTTGGATTTAACTTTAAAAAAAAGAGGAACACACATTTGAATCTGTACAAAATCCAACTATAGCTTCTTGAATGTGCAAATGATGTTATTCATTTTAACAATCAAATTGTACAGCCAAACAACTAAACTATTTGATGCTTTTGGATTTAACTGAAAAAAAACAGAAGGGAACATACATTTGAATCTGTACATAATCCAACTATAGCTTCTTGTTGTGGTTGCTTTGATGGGTGTCCAAAACATGTATTGTATCGGCTCATCAAACGCGTCTCCTTCTCATTCAGTGACTAAGAAGGGCTTGAATGTCATCAACATCCCGATGAACTCGACCACGTTTAAAATGAAGAAAACCATGTTGTCACCTGCATCGCGATGGATCGCTGGTTTTTAAATTCACATCCATTAAGAGAAGAATATATATCATGTTGGGTCGTTCTCATGCAAGACGTGCATGCAAAGTGTGGTACATACTGAACCTCTAGTGGGCTCATACTGGGGATTGATGAGAACTGATGGGATCCACCACTGATGGATCTCACTAGGCTGATGAGCTATAAAACATCAAAATTCAAATTTGATTGGATTTTTTAGCAGGATCATCAGATTTCAAATTTTGATGTCACACAGCCTACCAACATACTGGATGATCATGGTTTATCTTAATTGCTGTTAAATTTGGAAATATTATGCATATGCATACACATACAATAATTCACAGTAGATCAGTAAGAAACTTTGAAGGAGACTTTTACCAGGGAGAAAGGAAGCATGTTGACGCTTTTGTGCCCAAGAAAATCTGTATGAGAGAAAAATTGTTCATAAAAAGGAAATAAATATCATGTTCAAGCAGAATCTCTATTTATAAATAGATACTTCATAGTAGCACATGATTAAAAGCAGAATTGTCGCATGAGTCATGAGTGGATCTTTTCATAGTAACACATGTATAAAAAAAAACTTCCAACAGAGAGAGAGAGGTATAAGATTTTGTTAGGAACCTAACATCGAAACTATGATTGAAATCTGCATTTCAATGAGAAAAAAGAAGAAGAGAGAGATGCAAACAGGATATGATTCTTACAGAGCACCTCCACCAGCAGGGCCAAATGCTTTAAAAAGAGACATTCCTGTCATCGAGATGCCATTTGCAGCTCCTCGTTGTTCTTGTGTCTGTTTTCATGTCATCACATTGAAAATTAACAATGGTATCCAAAAATTGCAGTAGCAAATCTAGCCGGTTGAATTGAATGTCACGAGAAGATCAAAAGTTACCACAGCACGGTTTTGCAGAATAAATAATCCAGTGTTGATGGAGAGCTGAAATTTTAAAAGAAAATGTCGTAGGATGATTATTTCACAATACATATCATATCGAAAATCTGTATAACCAACAAAATATTTCACCATAAAATAATAGCATTTCCAAAGGAAAAGAAATTTTAACTCTATATTGTACTTACTGATAGGACATTCTTCAACAATGATGCACAATTTATTATCACATGAAGTCCGATCCCTCTTAACTTTGCTATAAAGGTGTAAGTTGACAACAGCAGTATGGATATGATCTGAAAGAGAAAGCCCCATATAACAGATCTGCATTAATTAATTATATTATAATGACCAGAAGACAGTGGGACATCAGTAAGAATTACCGCAGCAGAACGAGAGATCATAATGGGTCCAAGAATCCTCTCGACCATTGGATACAAAGTTGCTTGAAACAATAGAAGACCAAAACCTGATAATTCAACGATTAGCCAACAACTACAAAGGGTTAACTGGGTATGATTCAAGTTCTACTTTTGATCCATTGATACCTAAAATGATCCATTTATTAATCCAAATTCTTGACGTACATGAATTTATCGGCCAACCATCATTAATAGGGATGTTGTGTGTTGATGTCCATGTTTTTTTCTGTCACCAGTCCAAGAGACTGGAAATCCCAAAAAAAATGCTCCCTCAAAAAACGCATGAGAGACACAATTGTCATTTGTATACCTGAGATGGCAAGCACCACGCCGACATCCTCAGATGTAAAGCTCAATCCTCCAAACTTCCTGTCGCTCACTGCCCATAGAGAAAATATCTGGCCAAATTTTGTGTTACACAATATCCAATGAAAAAAAATGGTACTCATTAATGATGAAACCATGACAATGCTCATCAAAACAGATGCTGAAATCATTAATGAGCTATGGGAGATGCAATACAGAATCAAGGTTTAGCTAATTGAGGAATTCAAATTACAAACATTTTGGCTGCTAAACAAGAAGATAGATACAGAACCGAAATTTAAATGGCAGGTAATGAGAGAAATTTGAATGTCTGAATTCCCAAAATACAAAATTATTCAAATTTGAAACTTCTCTGAAATTATGGGAGAAAATCCGAGGCAACATAACATCTAAATCATTTGGTATATGGGGTTTGATTCACAGCTCAATTGTTGCAACAAAATTTGCAACCATGAGGTCTTCAGTTCATTTCCCACCACTTACTTATCAAAAAAATAATAATTTGGGATATGGAGAGGTTCTGCTGCATTGGCAAATCAATGCGCAAGTAAGAGAAGAAAGGAGAAAGGCTACTTCATGGTCATTTGGTGGTCAAATATCGTGCTACAGATGAGAAATATATCATTAATAACATTGAGGTGTCAACTTTATACAAGCACAAGGAAGAAATCTCACCTCAGCATATGCCATATCATGCAAGGAAAAAACACAATATACAATAATGGAGGACATCAGGGGCCAATTCTTGAAGAGGCTCTCCTTGGTTTCTTCTTCGCTAGCTTTGGAATCAGAACAATAAGCAGGCACCGCAAAATCTTCTCTTGAGTTGTTTCCTTTGCCTTCATGGTGCATATGCAATGTTTCCTAAAGCAGCAAGATATGACCAAGATATCAAACGATGAGGGTACAAACTACCAAGTCATGATATAAATCAGTAAATGTGAGATAAATTCAACACATTATGAAATACCTCAAAATATAAACAGGCCTCATGAAATAAATGAGAAGATATAATCATAAAACCTTCACAGTAATGAAAACCAAGTTCTTGCTACATGATTCTAAAGGGTTAATGCGAACAAGGAAAAAGTGAAACAGGCACAAGGCCAATAAATCAAAAAAGAAACTTGTATGTTCCCCTGAATATCGTGCACATGGACAGCAAATCAGCAATAATCCTGCTTCTGAAACTATTAATAGCTAAATTATACACAGAATAGTCAAGAAACAGAAGCCCTGTTAAATCTCCGATAAAATTCTTCAGCATTTAGGAATTGTAAGAAACCTGGGGAAGTGCATCTGCCTAGAATATCCTTAATTTTTTTTTTCCCACAACCTTCCTCTCATTTTGGTTGTTGTGAGGAGTGTGTATCTGTGGGGAGAATTGATTTTCATGCAAAGTTAGTGGTCCTAACAAAGTAAACATAGTTAAAAAATATCAAACCTCTCACTACATAACTTCAAATGGAGAATCAACATAAACAGAACCTACTTCCCAGTGGTTTTTCATCTAATAAGTGAAAAAACTGACTACTAGATGTAAGGTAAGTGCTTATATTTTGAACATCTATCACATTCACAAATGTTTTAAAATACTGGATGGGCATGATGAAAAGACAATAAAGCTGTGAGAGGGTAAAAGGGATCATTTTCTAATGCTCACCGGAAGCCATAAACAAGAAATAAATACCCCAACTGCAAAGAGTGATATAGCAAGGCAGGGTAGAAAATATGGAAATCTGCAAGATAATGTTTATGTCCATTGACGTTAGAATACAGAATAAGAGTTTCAACTGGACAAATGTATAACAGCGTACCTCGCAAACAAAGAATCGGTGGAAAATATATTTGGATGTTTCTCTGCAGGCTGACCAAGAAATAGAAGAGAGAAGGTGTGATATCAAAATCATTGGGAATTTCAAATCTAATATCTATGGAAAAAAGGTCCATTATAAGATCTGAAAGTAACAATATTAGGACCTTTATGCCTCTTTTTGGTAAAGTGATTACTGCTTGACATAGAGAGAATCCTTGGTGATGCAAGTATTATCCACATCTGAGATATACTTATTCATATATGTAATTGACTTTGAAAGGATACAACCCAAAGTTTGGTTGAACAACCATTGATTTTAGAAATTCTCCACAGAGAATATATTCATTTTATGGCCACATGAGATGAAATTTTGTTTGAAACGATGTTTCAAAGTTATGTAGTACAATGGAAATCTCAAACAAAGAGATTGGCATTTGACAATAACAAAATTATGAGAATTTTCACCAACAGTTTCAGAAAATGTAAGAATAATCTTAAGAGTGTGGCTTGCTGCATATGATCACATAGGAATGATGTTATCATCTCTCCTCTCTAGGATTAGCGATTATGGGAACATAATCCAAGATCCACTGCATGGTCCCAAAATATCATCGATCACAATAATTGGTTTTGGTGCACTTTCTGAATAAACTTATCTGCTTTTTTAACACATCAAAAAAATTTAAGTCAAATAGCTTGGTATGCCGGTTAATCCTTATGGGCGCAATTGTATGTACAAATAAGGCTGTCGAGAACTTGTGCTCCATATTGAATGAAACTGTCAAATCTAACTTTTCTGAAGTTCAAGCGTCAACAGCAATAGGAATTTGAAAGCATACACAGTGAAGAAAGACTAATAAGTACCTGCGCGAGGAAACCTCCAAGAGCAGGACCAACAATCAGTCCTATGCCCCATCCTGTACTTACCTGAATACAATCAGAAAACACACACATTTTAAATCAAGCAAATTTTTTTCCATAATAGCAATAACAGGAAAACAATCTTACAAGTGATAATCCAAGAGCATGATGCTCTTTTCGGGAAACCTCAACTGCATATGCCTGTTAGATTGGTAAAAGTATGAGTTGAATGATAAAAAAGAGAATATAATAGGGAGAAAAGGGAACACCAATGATATTAGTTTTTATCAGCATTTGATCTGACTTTATAACAGATTACCTTTATTGGGCCAAGCAAGCCATTAAAAGATCCAAGAAGAAATCTCATTGAAATTGCCATCCAAAAGTTCGTACTAAGCCCAAAGAGAATGTTAAAAATAATCCTGTAAATTAGACAATTTAGTGTAAATGTAAAAAATATAACATGGGAGATTTCCAACAGAAAATTGTTATAAAAACTATTCAAAGAGAGATTAATGGGTAAATAGTAAATTCAGTTACTGACAAAGATACGATGTTGATTACTATGACAGGTTTTCTCCCATATCGATCAGCAATCAATCCCCAAACGATAGAAGTCAGGGTTCTCCCAAACATAAAAGAGGATCCTTGAAGTAATAAAAAAAGGTGTCACTGATATTGCACCGCAGTGCATTAATTAAACATATCGGCTAAATACATTCACCAAATCCTTACCTACATAACCAGCATAGTATCCGATATCTTCTACTCTTTTGGCTATATGAAAATCTCTTACCTGTGGAGAAATCATCAGGTCTGTAGTTAGTAATTATGAGTACTTTTACTCAATGACGAGATGTTATATGATTTCATGTCATGAGAAAGTTGTACTCAACAATGAACAATGTGACAGTAAAAACTGTGGTTAAATTCATGGGGGTTGAATCAAATTCTTATTTGATTAATGTCATTGAGTTGTTATATGATTTCATGTCAAAAGAAAGTTGTACTCAACAATGAACAATGTGACAGTAAAAACTGTGGCTAAATTCATGGGGGTTGAATCAAATTCTTATTTGATTAATGATGTGTTTGATTTTTCTTTCTATCATCGAAAAAGTCAACTTGAAGCATTTGCTTTACTTGGCTCTATTACAGATCAAGGGAATGGGAGGTCAGCTGAACTCCAAAATGAGGCCACAGTTGAGAACAGAAATGCTTCCCAATAAACAATTCCATTACCCAATGAGAAATGTGAACTCAAACATGATGAGGAATTCAAACACAGGATACTGTGTAAAGCTATCAAATTTGAAACTTACCATGAAGTACAAGAACGGAAAAAGTGAGGATATCGGCAGTGCTGAAAAGAGATGCGCCACAAAGAACAAGATGTCAGAGAGAATCTACGGGAAGCACACAACTAAAAAAGTAGATTCAGGAATCAATACAACATCACTTCAAAAAACTATAAACACATCAAAAAGAAATATCATGGAACAGCACCTTATTATATTTCATAGACACTATGAGTTATATAATTGCATCGAAAATTTTTAAGCCAGCCAAAACTGCTGATTCAAATGCCATATGAAACAGATATGAGGCAGAACAAGTTGCACATCACAAGAAGCTCTCACAAAACCCATCATTAAATGCACAAATAAACAGTATAAATACCAACTACCATAAATTCTTCCCTAATCACACAAATAAATTAATTTACATCTATGGGAATGGAAAAAAAATCTCAAAAATGTCAAACAAATTGTGACGAGTGAATTTTATGAAGCGATGTTATTTTTGCATCAAAGCCACAAATTGAGCAATTCACCAACTTAAAAGAAAACCATGTTTTCTGACATTCTCAACTGATGCAACTTCATTACCAAATTCAAATTTTTTTCACTCCAAACAACACAACAAACTCAAATTTCTCTCTCTTAAATCTTCGAATGTAAAAATGTAAACAAGGGGTTACACAATCAAAACAACCTCCACTATGAGATTACTTACCAGTGGCAAATGTGACAAGCCAAACATAGAAGAACTCTTTAACGGGTACCCCCCGATGAGAATCCCTCTTCTGCTCCATCTTACAACCAGGGCAGTTCTCATGGTACAGCTTCTCCAACAAAGCTTCTCCTCCACCATCCGCCATTAATGACTCGTTCTCTGCACTTCCTCTCTATTTCAGGAGAAACCCAATTCAAAAAATCCGATTTTGAACAGAACCCACTATCCAAAATCCCTTCTTTTTTCGTTGTTATTTTATACCCTCACTGTTCTTATTAGTGTATACAAAAAAAGAACAACTTTGAAAAGAACCCACGGTGAAGATGCCTGTGTGAACTGTTGGACTAACAAAATCAGTCGATTTTTTTTTCTTCTTCTTGAATCTACAGACCTCTCTCTCTCTCTCTCTCTCTCTCTCTCTGCTTTTGAAATCACTTTTGAGTTTTGACTCGAAGAAATCTACTTACGCTTCCGTGCCAACTTTTCAAAGCAATTATAAAAATATAATTAATTTACAGTGAAGGACCCATCATGTCACATCAAATATAACGAACCAATTTTGAACAATAGGGTTGAAGAAAATGATGTTTCCATGAGTAAAACCATTTAAATGGTTGCCACTAAACAAAAATAAAAGGGGATCTAATTAAAAAAAACTTAATTAATTTGATGACCCAAAAGGGTTATATTGAAAAATATTTGAATCTCACCGACAAGTGTAATCTTATAAATTAAATAATATAAATATAGAGGTGGGAGGTATAATATTTGAATATTAATATTTATATTTGTATGATTTAAAATAAATAAAAAAATTCATATAACTCTCTTATTTTTTTTGAAATCCATAACCCTTTGAAACCACCAAGTAAATTCAAATAACCACTCGAATGAAATTTCTATTGACAGATGATGAATATTTTATAAATATTTTATTTGATTAACCATGACTAAAAACATAATATATTGAAACCCCCTACAATATATTAAAAATGTGAAAAATTTTATGAAAAAAAGATTTTACACCTCTGAATATATTATAAAACCCTACTCAGAGGGATAAAATCATCATTTTTCATATGATATTCTACATTTTTAACACATTGTAGGGTTTCTTTTTGTATATAGTGTTTTCATCTAGGTTAACCAAACATATATTCAGATGGTTATTTAGTTTTTTGGGGGGGGGGGGGGTATTTGGATTTCAAGAAAAGTTGAAGGATTATATGGATTGTTTTCTAAAATATAATATAAAATGAAGGTATTACGTCATTAGTTTGTTTAAAAATTTAACTTTGGTTGACCAATTTAATCAGACTTGGACATTGAACATTAATAAGGAATCAACAAAAACAAACATGTGATCTCAACGAACATTCTTACATACCACCAAAACATTCTTACATGTCATGTCATATAATAAAAAATATTACAGTCCATTTAATCCAATATACAAAACAAACATGTTTTTATTTTATTTTTTAATCAGATCTTTTTCTAATGAGTTATGTATTTCTTAAAATATGGAATATATATGTATTCTATTAAATATCATTTATAAAAATTATAAATTTTTTTAATCAAGATATATATCTTAATACTAAGTGGATGAGGGGACTAATAAAATATATAGGACTGTATTTGAGATTGTGATAAGAAAATATTAAATGTAACATAAGTCATAAACAATGTAAGAGATTTTTAGTCTTAAGTTCCGTAAACTATAAGATTTAGTGATCGATTCCTCACTTTTTCATATTTAAGTTTTAGTCCCTACATTTAAATGATAATTTAGGAATATGTCCCTCTCAAGGACTAAAAAATAAACTTAATAATTTAGGAATAGGTTCCTCCTAGGGACTAAAAATGAACATATCATTTAAATGTAGGGACTAAAACTTAAATATAAAGAAGTGATGAATCGATAGCTAAATCATATAGTTTATAAGTACTTAAAACTAAGAATCCCATAATAGAATTGGGGTTGTTATTAGTCATAATCATCTCATTCATGTCATCATGTGGCCGAAGTTTTAGATGACGCGTTAATATCAAGACCATGTATCTGATTATTTAGCCACCTACTCCCCCCTTGACATAAGAGTGCAATAATCAGTATAAATTCTGAATTGCAATAATGATGATGATGTTTAATTTGGTGAGTATAAACATAGCTAGGGAAGGAAGACATTATTTATTGACATCGGAAAAAAAAAATGACACATCTTTAAATACACTAAGCACAAATAGCTTGTATAAAAGTAAATTGTCAATGGCCAAAAAAAAAAAGTCAATAAATATTATGAAACCTTCATCCATCTCTTATCCTCAATCAAAAAAAAAAGAAAAAGATTTATAAACCTTTTTGACTGGAAATTATAAGACAAAATAAAAGTTAAATTATAAAACCAAATAAAAAATGTATTGCCCCGACTGCTAGTAGCTATCAATGATAAATAAGATAATGTCCTGGACCAAACAATATAATATACTTAGTTATTTTTATTGTCATTATCGTAATCCTAATCTAGTATATATTTTCTCTAATATATTATATACTTGGTTTTATAATAGGGTTATGAAAAACACAAAAAAAAATATACATTTAATTTATTTAATATCTATTTCATTTTTTGTTATTAGGCAAAATGTGTAAAAAATATTTTTAAAATAATAACAATAACATTTACATGAGATATATCATGTACTAATCCGGTTAGGAAATGTGTCACATGAAATATAATGGTTTTTTTATATATATATTGGAAGAATCCCCTGTGACTTATCTTACAGTTAAGCTAAAAAATTATCTTCTTGGATAATTTTTTCCATGGTCCTAAACAGTTAAGCTTACAGTTAAGACAAAGAATCTTACAGTTTAGATAATTCTTACAGTTAAGCTTACAGTTAAGACAAAGAATCTCCTATTTGCCCTGTTCCCTATTTTGTTTATCTAAACTTGATAACTATTTTGTTGTCTTTCTCCTTCAAAATCTTCTTGGATAAGAATATTTGAATCGGAATAAGTGAACAATGTAAACTATAAAAAAAAAAAAAAAAAAAAATAAAGGTTCACGTGGAAAAGAAAAGGCTCAGATGGGAGACAAGGATATTAATGATTTATCACTCATTCTCTGTCCTTTAAAATTGTCATCTTCTTTTGCATGGAGGGGTCTATACAATGGTCCTTCATATCATGCTTTTTTTTCTATGTAAAAAAAAAAGACAATATTGATATAGATGTGTTTGAATTTTCATAAATCAAAATCAAAATTTGTCCATTCTTTTGTAATTTGTAAAATAAATTAAGTGTATTGGTATATTCAGTCATTCATGGATGCAATACTGGAGTCATAACTCTATACATGAAAATCTCTCACTGATAAGAAAAATGTAATAAATATGTATTCTGAATCATTGTATTTCATTTTTTATAAAGTGTGTAATTTATTGGATGAGAATATATTTTTTAAAAATTTTACATTAGTTCAGGCTGCATAAATGATATAATATTTAAAAAAAATTAAATTTTAACTGATTTAGTTAAACACAAATAATTTATAAATTTCAAAATTGCTTAGACTATGTTTAAATTTGCAGTGGAGCGGATTAATTATGCGTTAGAGAACATGATTTAACATCACGCAAATCCAAAATAAATTCAACGTTGGCATTTTCAGGGTGGTAATTAGAAAGCTTTTCTTTTCCCCCATATTTGCAATGCCCATAAACACCACTTCTCTACTACATCTTTAATTCCCCCGACGTTGTATCCCACGCCATGGTCCTAAACATGGTCTTAATATTTTATCTGGCGTGGTCGGGTTGTTTGAGGAGTAAACTTCTCAAAAAATATATATAGGAAGGACAAAAATAAGATGAAAACACAAATCATGCTAAATGATGTTCATGTGGATTTTGCAATCTTATATCCTCGCTGTGGTTTGAGCATTATGACTCGAGAAATTAATCACCTCATTTTCAGGAACACGAAGGTGTATATGAGTATGTTGAAAATGTTTGGGGGCATGGTGATATGTGTTGGACATATTGCTCTTAATTAATATAATTGAAACTCATGTCTACCGCTTTACTTTTTTAGAAAAATGTCAATGCATGAAAAGAGAATAGATTTTATTTTTAAAAATTTTTTAGATTACAAATTATATATTAAGACTATCCATATCATTAAGGACCACTCACACCATCTACAAAAAATTATTATTCATAAAAGACTATATATATACATACCACGTACGTTAAAGTAATACCTCCCACATAACACAAAAATTGCATTACTTTTATTTTATGTTTCCAATAAAATTCAGATGTATAGCCCCATACCTCTGGATTGGGTAAATTTATGATGTGTAGTCGCCTGGATGTAAGACATTAACATAAAACTTTCCAAAAAAAAAAAAAAAAAAGAAGACATTAACATAAAACCATATCAGATGATCCTGATATGATGCGACTGGAGTGAGTCACTGTACTATACTACTATGTTATGGAAGCTTTAATGGATATTGATGGTGGCAGGCAACCAGAATAATTTTATGTTAGGACAGGCAACCAGAATAATTGATTAGCGAATTTGTTGGATGGTGTAATAAATTCTTTAGAGCATTGATGCACTCGCCCATTTTATTGTTTTTTTTTGTAATTTAAATATAGTCATCTAAAAAAATACAATAGCATCCTATTATATATAATTTATTTTTTATAATAATTATATACTTCAACGAACAAGTATATTTAAAAAAAAACTTGATGAGAGCTGAAATTGGTAAAGTTAAAGTTAAAGTTTCATTTTCCAATTTTTTATATGGTAAACATAAAATCACAACCGAGTTGTAGGTGGAAGTTTTAGTGGATTCAAATTGTCTGTGGTCCTGTTGCGCACATGGTGCAATAGGGAAATCCCCTTGTTGGATGATAGAGACGATCCAATCCCTAAGTTTTCTATATAATTTATTAGACTTTTAGACAAATTCAATCATTTAAGCAATTATTAATAATTAAGTATATAATTTTCAGTGCGGGAATGCGAGAAACGACGTCGATCGTTCGATCGCGGATCCATCGCATCCAACGGTCGATGTGAATCGCACCCGACCGTCCGATGCGATGGACCCATGATCGACGGCTTGTGATCGCTTTCAACCACTGTGTCCTTGTGTCCTTGTCGAGGAGGATGACAAAAATGCTAACAAGTTCTAATAATTAATGGAGGTGATGCTTTCAATCACAAATAAAAACAAAATTTGATTACTAAATTGAGTTTTCAACACTGTGTCATCTTGTGTGTCTCCAATAATATGTTATAAACATGTTTCAGGTTTTTTATAATCACTTCTTCAGCTACTCGATTTCAAATAATTACTTTTATTTTTTATTTTATTTTTTTATTGAATTTTGATTACTCTTAAAAAATTAAAAAAATCAATATAAATATAACTCCCTAGAAAATTAACTAAATCGGTTTTAATCAATGTAAAATTGAAAATCATCACAAGTTCCCAGAAAGCATATAATTAATGGAATCAGTCACTGAGTTAGATTGCTCTAATAAATACATTCAAATAAATCCCTAAAAATTATGAAAAATCTGATTTAGTCCTTTTGATGACAAAAATGCGCTTGTCTTTTTCCTAAAAATTCTCCTGCTATATCCTATACTCACCAACTGTAAAAAAGGGAGAAAATAGATATAACTCCCTGAAGATATATGAAAATAAAAAATTTCCCGATAAAGTCTATAAATCCCCTTAAAGACAACCACAAATTTGATTAGTGTATTCTAATATTTTATCAAATAAATTTTAAAATATTACAGTAATTTATTATGAATTATTAGAGTCAACCACAGATCTGGTTAATTTTGATTACTGTAGAGACTAAAATAAATATTGTCTAATAAAATAGGTTTTGAGAGGATTTATCGATTTTATAAGAATTTTTTATTTTCATAAGTTTATAGGGAGCTATATCATTTTTTAAAAATAAAGGATGTGATATTTTGATAAATTTTGATGTGTAGTTTGACTTAACCATGTACTTAGTTAATTGAGGTGACAATAGAGACTGAAACAATATTTTTTTAATAACATAAGAACCAGTGGCGAATTTTAAATTTTACAGGGACTAAAATTGATATAGCTAACTTTCCATGGAGTTATATTAATTTTTCCCTAAAATTTTTTATTTTTTATTTTTTTGAATTTTGATTTTTATTTGTTAAAAGTCAACAAAAACAACTTCTATTAAAAATAAGCTGATTAAAAATAGTTTAATTTCATAAAAAAAACAAAACTGTTTTTGACGCACTGCTTGAAACCAATTTTTAAAAACAACTTACCCTAAATTGATAAAAATAATAGATTCCGAAAAAAAATATTCTCACCATGCTTTTTCATTAAAAATGTTTTGTTGACTTGTACAAAAAAAAAGAGATTTTATTATGATAAAAAAATTGAATTTTGAAAAATACTCGTTTGAAATGGATTTTTAAAAGTTGATTTTGCAAAAGCATAATCCATTTGATAATTGATTTCAAACGAGACCATAGTCTTATTCAGCATAAATTCATATTTTGAAATAGATAGATGTTCTAAATTGTTTATTAGATCATAATTGTTTTTGTTTTTAGTCACAACTCACAGATTGGGTGTATAAGACATGAATAATATGCTAACGTATAAAACAAGAATAAGGAGTTATGCTGACTTATTGAGGAATTATATTAAATTATTCAAACATATTAGAAAAAAAAAATTGGAGCTTTTGGACACCCTTTATTCACTCTAAAGTCTCCGTTTGGATAGTGGAATTGAGTTATTCTGGATAAATAACTATACCAGTATAGATAACAAATCTACTACATGAATAAGAGATTTTCTATTTGATTGTGTTTTTTTTTATTCTCATTGGAAAACGTAAGAATAAAGGTTGAGTTGTTCGGTTGATAAAGAATAAAATATAAATAAAGTGTAAAAAAGTTGATTTGACATATGAGCCCTTTGATGTATAAGAGGTGTTGATAGATGATTTGATGTGATAAGATGTAAAAAGTTTTTGACATGTGGGCCCATAAGAATAGATAAAGTGAGTATAGTTTATCCTAGGGGTTACTTAGAATTGTTATACTCTCTTATACTCGTTTAAACTGGCTTAACAATACCAAGTTATACTTTACAAACAAACAACTATTTTTTTATCCATTCTTATATCACCCTTATACTACTTTTATTCCCGCTTATTCCGCTTCCCAAACGGAAGGTAATACTAACCAATACAAACTTTTACTTGAGAAAACAATCCATGATCTGCACAATGTCTATTCTATTCTAACCTTTCAACAGGCAAGGTTGTGTTTTGCCTTGAAGTGGAGACTGGAATGAGCTGCTCAACGGTCCGCAACATAAAATCAGTATTCGGGATGGAAGAGTCCTGAGCAATACTCTTCGTCACTGAAATCAGCTCGCGACAATGTCCTCCTGTAACTATCAACAGCTCTCTTGGGGTGTCCTCTTGCAATACCGACCTGCAGGTCCATGATAAATGTTCTTAGTTCATCAACTTCGCACTGCAACATCTACCTCTTTTCCAAAAAAAAAAAAAAAAAAAAACTTCGCATTGCAACAAAACTCAAATAGAAAAGCAATTAATATGGTTTGAGAATGAGTTTTTCACTAAAAGATGATTTGGAAATTATATTACTAGGGTGCGTTTGGTTGCGCGATTGCAAAACTGATTATGCAGGAATCTGCGATTGCAAAACTGATTCTGCAGGAAGCTCATTTTCTCAGCTTTTAGAAATCGCAGCTTTTGGACACTATTTGCCTGCAATCGCTAGGTTTAAAACTGCAATTACAAAACTGTTTGGTTACACGATTGCAAATGCAGCTTCCTGCAATTGCAATCGCGCAACTAAACTAGGGCTGCAACTTGGGCGGGTTGGATTCAGGTTGACCCAACCCAATTTTCAGCCCGAATTGGACCAACCCGAACCCAACCCGAAATTAAATAAACTAACCCGACTCAACCCAACCTAACCCGAAATGGACTAACCCGACCTCAACCCGATTTTCAACCCGAATTGGACCAACTCGACCCAACCCGAATTTCTAACATGATGTGTAAATTAAATAAATCAACTCGACCCAACCCGTAAGATTAGCTAGATTTACCTAAAATTTGAACTATCCATTTAGAAGCTACAGAATGAATGGCCATAACTTTTTTTAACTATTAGTTTTACGGGTTCGGGTTGGTGAGTGAGGCCAACCCGAACTCAACCCGATTTGTGAGTCAACCCGAACCGAACCCGATTTGGTCAACCCAACCCATGTAAAAATCGGGTTCAACCCGTCGGGTTCGGGTTCAACCCAACCCAAGTTGCAGCCCTAAACTAAACGCACCCACATACTTCTATTATATTCCTAAAAAGTTTTTTTTTCATTGTTTATGACTAAGGTAATGTTTGAAAACAAATTTCAAATATAGCTTTTCAATTAAAGCCACTTTTGAAACTAGCTTTCTAAGAAACATACTTTTACTAGATTCCTGAAAATGTGTTTTTGTAACTAAAAGTTTTTTTTCACTTTATTCCGGAGCAGAGCTGGAGTTGTTTGAAATAAGTTTGGATTAAGTACGATTCCTACAAAACCAGAATCTCTCAAGCTTGTCCAAACCAAATATCCAAACTGAGGTTTTTTGGTTATTTTTCTTTCCCAAAACTAGGCCTATTTGAAAACACGTTTCAGTTACATTTGACTCCTGCAAAAGCAAAATCATCCAACCATGCTCCCAAATGCTACATATATTGGCTGCCCAGGAGATGAAACTAACTATGCTATAAGATTGGACTGACCCAATGCCTCTTTTCAAGCTCAAGAAGCCAAAATCGCCACTCCATTGATTCCTCCCCATCAATGCAGACAGATATGTTAGTCCAGCCAATGTGATGAAACTCCAGTCTGTCCAATCTGTAGCCCAGGCCAACACCTATGGCTTTGATGTATGCCTCCTTCAGGCACCAATATCTGCAAAACATATCCACACAATTTCATAGCTTACAAGTTCAACAACTGATGTAATTTGACATCCTCTGGATGCTTCTTAATATCTATTCTACATTAAGGCCCCGTTTGGAACCTATTGTGAAACTGATTCAGCTTTCGCAAAATTAGTTTTCCAGATCATCGGTTACAAACAAATATTTTTGAATATTAGTTTTTGGTTCCGGATTTTGGTGTTTATGTTAAAAAAAAAAATAACAACTATTATGAAAAAATTGGTTGAAAACAGCTTTTGTGAAAAAAAATGTTTTTGGAAATTGGTTCCATTGTAGTTTATTGCATAGTAGGAAGTTGTTTTCTGATCATAATTATATCATTCGAGGTCAAGATAAAATTGATAAAACCCTTGAAAAAATAATAACCCAGCACACGGAAGAATACAGTATGGACAACTCACTTATAAAATTCAATGAGAATCTCATCTGAAGTGCCAGCATTGATTATGTTATTCCACTCCAAATATGTGAAGTATGATGAGAAGTCGCTAACAAAATCAATCGCTCTTTCTTGCATGGGGGCAGAATGAGAAATGATGTCTAACCCAACAAGGCATATAGGCTCAGATGCTATACCAACATAGTCCCCATGATGGGATACATTGAAATTGAAATTTGGAAAGTCTAATGATCCCTTACCATTTTCCTGCGAAACATGAAATTATTCTTTGTATTACAAGATATGAAATGAAATACAATGGACATTGTCCTAGACACATTAGGTGTTTGTTGTGCATGCTGTAAAACCTGAAATTGAAATTGGGGAATTCTAATGATCCCCTACTATTTTCCTGAAAAACATGAAATTATTCTTTGCATTCAAAACATTAAGGATCATGCTTATATAAGAGACGATATATGTTGTGCAGCAGGGAATATAAGTTGTCAACATGGTCAACATAAGTGACTTGAAAGCTAAACATGCCAAAATTTCTTAAATATGGTTTTAATGCTATAATCAGAAGGAAGCGAGCTTAAAGAGGTGAACCTCTATCGATATACCAAATATGGTTTGCCTTCAACTGTCCGTTTTATGATTATCTCATCGAACGGAATGCCCAACACTTCGTGCACAAGTGCATATTGAAGCAACCGGCCTACAAGCGCTCGTTTCCTATCCTCAAATTTCACAAATCTAACAATGCAAACCCAA
Organism: Acorus calamus; assembly: GCA_030737845.1. Classification (NCBI taxonomy): domain Eukaryota; kingdom Viridiplantae; phylum Streptophyta; class Magnoliopsida; order Acorales; family Acoraceae; genus Acorus; species Acorus calamus. The sequence goes on along the minus strand of CM060861.1, from coordinate 5,568,970 downwards.
CATGACCAAATCAGTTTAACATTCATCATTACAACAATCAATAGTAGCTTGAGCACAACATAACAACATACAATAAGCATGAATGTAGTCAAATTTAATTACAAAATCGAGTAAATGCAGATGAATATGTAATCTCAAGATGGTAAAAGAAAAACCCATCATTAGAATCCATAATTAAGGATTGGGTCATTTTTCAAAGTGAAAAAGTAATGCTTTTGAAGTACAATTTCACCAAAACAGTCATTCGGATTCCCGTTACAGAACATCAAGGACTGTATGTTCAGAGAAGGAAAACAAAACCCACATCAGAAAAAAAAAAAACAAAAGATGGAAAAGGAGACACCTTTGAATCACAAAAGGTTCAAAATCTGCATTTCAAACGCGGATTCAAAGAAGAAAAGACAAACCTTGTAATGGACGGTCGTTCGTGGAGGGGAAGGACAGAGACGACCGAGGAGTATAGGTCCTCGGGAGGGTCCCACCGAGAGACGTCCACTAGCCATCGATGCACTCCTCTCTCCATCTCTCTCTCTCTCTCTACCAAAACCCTAGGACGCCATTGTCGCTACTTTAGCTGATCAGGGGTATTTTCGTAATAATAATTTATATAAAAGGAGCAATCCAAATAACTCAAATCCATAAAACCCCCTAACTTTTTTTGAAGTCTATATAACCCTCTGAAAACGTCTATGTAAATTCATATAACCTCCCGAGTTAAACTTACAGATTATGAATATTATGCGAATATTCTGATTGGTTAATCCTGACTGAAAATACAATATACTAAAAATCTCTTATAATTTTTTAAAAATGTAAAAAACTCTATGTAAATGATAATTTTGTTCATCTAAATAGATTATAAAACCCTCAAAAGATAAAATCATCATTTACAAATGATTTTGGACATTTTTAACATATTGCAAGAGTTTTTGGTATACTATGTTTTCATTCAAGGTTAATCAAACAAAATATTTAAAAATATTCTTCCTGTCAATAAAAATTTAATTTATAGAGCTATTTGAATTTACATATATGTTTTCAAGGGGTTATATGAACTTCATTAAAAGTTAAGAAGTTATATGGATATCAAATAGTTTACAGGGGTTTATATGGATTTTTCCCTTATATAAAACGTCATAGTATATTTCTTCACATCGCATTTAGTCCCCGTCAACATTATTAATGAAATTGATTTTTAAGTTGAGTTAGCCCGAAATCCAGTAGTCTTCTAACTTTTCTTAAATCCATATAATCCATTGAAAACATTTATTTTCTTTGATAGATAAGAATATTCTATTTAATTAACCCCAGATAAAATCACACTATATTAAAAAATTCTATTATGTGTTAAAAATACAAAAACATTATTTATAAATAATAATTTTACCCCGATATAATGGAGCATTATAATTTATTCGAAGGGCTAAATTATCATTTACAAATGGTTTTCACATTTTTAACATATTATAGAGGGTTATAACATTTTGTATTTTCATCTAGGATTAATCAAATAGAATATTTTACGAAAATTCTTGATCTGTCAATGAAAATTTAACTCAAGGGAATTATTTAGATTTTCATAGGTGTTTTAAGATAATTATATAAACTTTTAAAAAAATCAAAACATGTACAGACTATCTCATATTATTTTTTCAACAAACCCACTTTCTCCTTTGAAAATTAAGAATAATTTAATAATATCAAATTGAGAAAAACATTATAAAGAAAAAGCTTTGAGTGATTAAAGATGAATCAATAATCCCATGCATATGTTCCAAGACAGTAAGATGAAGTGGTTTAGGTAGCTGAGAAATTTCAACTTTTCATAAAGGCTACTTTAATCTCGACTGCAAACGAGACTGAGTGTATCAACACTCCTAAAACTGATAATCACAATTCAAAAATATCATTTGAAAACGATTATTTGAAAAACTAATTCCAGAGGAAACTAAATTATCTCCAACCAGGAGGACCTTAGCTGAATCATGTTGACATCACTGCTGGGTAAAGTATTGCTGAAGTAATACATTCATATGTTACACTGAATTAAGTCCCCACAGAGAGCAAAGACAAACCAGATTGTGTATGAAGTCCTTTGTGCCCCTACAAAGGGAATGTCAGATAGTTATGATGTATGCTTTTGCAAAAGCTCTTTATTCCCAAATTCCAAGAATAACGGGCAAAAGCTTTTCTTCTTTTTCTTTTAAGTGGAATCCAAAGACCTTTTCAAGGGACAAAAAAAAAGTGATGTCCAAACTTTCAAATTATTCTCCACAGAAGCATAATGTCTGTTTTGCATATGGAGCACTCAGCTTTTGCCTCAAATTTTTTTTTTTATTCAAGGTGGCCAGAGCACAAAGGATAAACCACATCCCCCTATCTACATATATATATTTAGTAGTGATACATTACAGTTAGAACAATATGGAAGTATTGAAAATATACATTATGAAGTTAATATAGGCCAACATGGGTGAATAATTTCACATCCATTACAAACTAACACCAAGGCAATGGCAAATCTTATCTCAATCTCAGCAATTTTTACCGTATGCCACGAGCCCCTGCAGCTCTGGACCTTCCAGGCGAGGGTTGTTTTCAAAGCTGCAACAACAGTGAATGAATGGAGCAATATTAGGATATGATTTCAGCAATAGTGATCAGAGTATACAGCATGCTTTGTGCAAGATTTCAAGACCTTTTATATGGTCACATTTATCATTACGAGGACAATCATTAAATGGTCTTTGTTAGAATAGCTGATGTTTAATACAAAGTCCTCTTGACTGCTTGAATGGTCTAAGTCATTCTTCAAAATATTGCTAATTATTTTTAAATAGGCTCCTAGTGTACTAATCACGTTGAAGAGAATAAGAAAATAAGAGCAAAATCACTGGATCAAGGACAGTTTTTGAGCTTACTGATAACAATGAAGAAAATATGAGCATCAGTGTGTGGTTTGGATGCACATGATAATGTGGAAAATTATGGAATTATTGTTCTTATATTCTTATTATTGTTAAGCCTCATCTGTTTTAAGTGCTTATCCAGAATTATTGTTCTTTTATATTCTTATTATTGGTGTTGGTGACCCTGCCATACTCGGAAAAAAAAAGTTGGCTGAAGGATTTAGTGAAGTCACATAAATTACCCAATTTATTGATGGGATTTTCGGGCGTAACAAGAACTCTGAGACAAGCTCAACTAGGGGTGGTAAACGAGCCGAACGAGCCGAGCTTTGACCTGCTCAGGCTCGGCTCGTTTAGCAGCACGCTCAGCTCGGGCTCGGCTCGGCTCGGACCGAGTTCATTTCGTGTTTAAGCTCGGCTCGTTGGGCTCGTGAAAAGTTCGGTTAAAGCTCGGCTCAGCTCGTTTGTTAAACAAGTCAAGCCGAAGCTCGAATCAAGGCTCGGCTCGGGCTCATTTAGCTTAAAAAAACCTTATTTAGCATTTGAAAAAGTCACATTTCACAAATCACAACACCTTATACATGTGAAAATAACATAAGCTCGGCCTCGGGCTCAGCTCGGGCTCGACTTGTTTCCCTTTTTTTTATTAAGTAAACGAGCTCGTCCAGGCTCGGGCTTGGGTCGGGTCGGGTCAGGCTCGGCTCGGCTCGGCTCGTTTACAAACTGAGCTTTAAAAATTGTTCAAGCTCGGCTCGTTTATCTAATCGAACGAGCCTGAACGAGCTTTAACCGAGCCGAGCCTGAGCTGCTCGGCTCGTTTACCAGCCCTAAGCTCAACCAAAGATTTTGAAACATTTTATGACTGATGGTCAAATCAATCCCCCTCAAAATCTTCATATGAAGTATGAACTAGTCAAGAGGAGGGAGGACCACTTTGTGGAATATCAAAGAGATTAAGAAATATTTTATGACTGGATGTCAAATCAAAATTAACCAAAGAACTTTGTGATGATATAATGGCCTTACAAAAAAAAGAGGTGAAACAACATCATGTTTGTGTTATGTATCAAGTCTAAAAAAACTAGCTGACAAGCACCAAACAAGCAAATGTAAAATACAATACGCGCAAGTGCAGTGGATACCAGACATGCACGCGTGTGACATAATCCACTCAAGACGCTACCAGGTAAAAAAAATGTAGATTATACATGAGCAGGAATAATAAAGAAGTTTGTAAAGAGAGAAAATGGATGTGATCAGGGGATAGCTAATAAACGGAAAAGAGTAAGAAACCATTAGAAATGAATCTTCTTTATGAGGGAAAAGAAGGGAGATGGAGATGAATCAAACATGGCATTTTAATGATGCCAAATATGTCTAGGAACTAGAATAAGGCTGATATTCTTTTGCCAGACAGAGGATAAATATAATTCAAATAAAAGAATGATGACTTACTTGTTCAAGGGGATGTGCTCAAAAGGGCCTGATGTAGGAATGGTTCCACACAGATCGTTGTTTGAGACATCTCTGGAAAAACGAGTGTATTGTGACATAGATTAGTAAAAACGTAGCCTTGGCTCAGTAAGACGAAAGGTGAGACAGTACGATCTGCACTTACACAACTTTGAGGCTAGAAATTCCAACAAGTTCTCTGGGGATTTGTCCACTGAGCCTGTTGTCATTGAGTCGCCTGCCAAACATTATGATATGTTAGTCCCTGATAAGCAACAGAAATTAAGAACTACCAAAGGAAACTTGCAGAAAAATTGAAGAGAGAAATCAAATCAATCAAAGGGCAAAGTGGGATAGCAAACATAGCCACCTCATTTGTACTTGTATAACTTAAAATGGTTAAGTGAGGATCAGAGCAAGAAATAGCCAATCACAGGTTTATTATCACAATTTAATTGCTGTCCAAATAATATAAACAAATCTAGCTAATTCACATGAATGTCTGTGTAGGTGTGAGAATTTTGTGACATGAAGTGGTAAAAGTTTCAGATTATACATGGCGGACACATCAGTTAAGACTAAAAAGATAAGAAACTCACAAGAATACAAGGGATTTCAGCTTTCCAACTGAAGGTGGAATGGTTCCTGAAATATTGTTGTTATATAAATCCAAGCTGATAAGGCTCTTCAAATTACCCAGCTCTGCAGGAATTGACCCCTGAATGCTATTCTTGTAAAGTTCCCTGCAATTAGAAGATATGCCCATCAAAACTAAACTTATATGGATGAGCCAAAAAAGAGATAATGAGTGAGTTTTAACACCCAAGGACAAAACAATAGTGCTATATTGAACTGACAACATCCTCAATAAAAAGATCCATATTTTGAGTCCAACATGAAAAGGAAGTGAGAGAAATATATATGAATGAGCAAATTTATAGCGTGTGATAAAGACAACGATTCATGAATGAAAATCATATGTCATATATCTCTCCAACAAAAAAGGGACAAATAACACAAATTCAGAACCAACACGAACATCCCACGAGACAGAAAATTTTCTACACTGATTAAAAAGATGATTCTTCCAGATAGACTTACATGTCTACCCAACAAGGCATGACAGCGTCACAACCATAGACATATCATGATGAATTACCCTAGCATGCCTAGCATGCAAGTTCCCAAGACAACTCTTTCAACATGAATGTGTTTAAAATGACAAGAATTACAGAACCAGATATCATGGGCACTTACAAGTATTGCAAGTGCTTAAGCTTCCCAAGTTCAGGCACCAAGTGACCAGATAGGTTTGAATTTCCCAAATCCCTGCAAAATCATAAAAATCAAACTCAAACAATCAATAAATAAAGACTTCAACACAATAGTCCAGAATCAAAGCACATCATGAAAGATTCATCCATTCAAACAAAACCCCAATTCATTAAACCGTTCAATCATCAACAACAAAACGAAAAACTCATAAAAATCGAATCTTTCCAAACCACCCATCAAAATCCACCCAAAAAGACCACAAAGCAAACGACTCACAATCTTGTGACGCGGTTGTCCTGGTTGCAGGTGATGTGGAACCACGTGCAAGGATTCACAAGCGTCGGATCCCAGCTCTGAAGAACGTTATCCGGATCCAACAAGCTCCTCCGCAGCGTGTACAGGGCATCCCCTTCGGAGTTGGGGACGACCGAAGAGGCGAGGAAACCCAGAATCGTTAGGGTTACGGTTAGGGTTCCGGCCGAGATCTCTGTGAGAACGGCCATCTTCGCCTTCTTTACGAACAGGGTCTCAAAGGGTCGCGCTTTATGGGATCAAAATTGGGATTTTTAGGGTTCCAAAGCGGATGATTTTGTGAGAGAAGCGAAAATTAGGGTTTTTTTGAGAGTCTTCTTTAGGTGTGAAAGAGAAATGAATGTTGAAAGACAGGATCAGTTTTGGAAGGTGGTTTTTAAATTTTAATTATTTTTTTTTAAAGACAGTCTCTTGTACTGACTCGCAAGTGTGTCGGTTTAGTGCATGTTTGAAAACACTTTTTGAAACTCAATTTTAATTTTACAGTTTATTTTTTGAGTGTGTAATGATGATGATTTAATGGTGTAATAATGATAACTGTTTTATAAACACATATTTCAAGGTGCAATTTAAGGATAAAATCTAGTAATGATGATGTATTTAAGTTGACCTGTTTGATAACAGCTTTTAGCTTTAAATTATTATGTATTTGATTTGATGTGATCCCAAAAGCTAAAAGCTACTTTTATTCTTTGTTGTCAAACATGTACTTAGTGCATGTATGGAAACACAGTTTGAAAATCAACTTTTAGTTTTTGCAGCTTTATACACATATTTTGAGGTGTAATGATGATGATTTGATAGTGTAATAATAATTGCTGCTTTATAAAACACAGATTTTGAGATGCAATTTAGAGATAAAATCTAGTAATAATGATGTATTTAAGTTGATTTATTTGATAATAGTTTTTAACTTTTAAATGATGAAGCATTTATTTGATGTGACCCCAAAAACTAAAAACTGCTTTTATTCAGTTGCCAAACATACACTTATGCACTTAGCTGGTCAGGGAGATTTTGTATTTAGACCCTCTGAAACTATGTAATTTTATGTATACCCTCTTAGGACCAATAATTTCTAAAACCCTTCATTTTTTTGGTGTGTGGACCTTTTTCAGCATACACATTGTATGATAGCAATTTTTTTCCTTTTTTAGTTATTCGAGTTTCTTTTGTTGTTGAAACATTTTTTTATACATTTTTATGCACTCTGTGCATTGTTTTATCATTCATTTTGTACATTGCCATGCATTTTGTGTACATTGTTAATTTTTGTATATTTTTAACTATCTCATTTATATTGTTTTTTTTTTTTGGTAATTTTTTTTTTTTTTTGTCAAATCTTCTCTATCAGCAGGCGGCAAGACTCGAACCCAAACCCCTCACTAAAGAGGGGGTACCTCTCCCATCCTACCAAAAGATGTTCGGTTCATTTATATTGTTGACTAATCTGTCCACACAAAAAATGATTTTCGATGAAATGGCCTGAAAAAAATATAAATGCAAGTGTTTCATATGCTAAATATTTTGGGGACCTCAACAAAAAAGGATTGAAAAAACGTTTTATCTCGCGATCGACTTATAATCACTAAATGAGACGCATTCCAGACAGAGAGGACTGGAATGACAGTAGATATCCCATCTATGGCACACCCCCCTCCCCCGCTTGCTTTCTTTTCTTGCACCTTTTTTCAGTTTATTTTTATGTACTTTTTTGTTCTCTTCTCCTCTCGCTTCCTATTCATACTTGTAATTATTACTTTGTAATACAAGTATTAGTATAGTATGGTCTATCTTTTTTAAAAAAAAAAAAAAAAACTCGTAGGAAAGTTTGTGTTTAACCCAAATAAGAATTCATTTCCTTCCCTAAATTACATGGGAAAATGATGATGAAATTCTTATAAATATTTGTATTTAAAACAGAGAAATTCTTTTTTACTTTTTCTAGATCACATGAGAGCAAAAGTTGATAGTTTTCAATAATTATTTTTTTATGCAAATCAACATACACCCTTATCATAATTACACTAAAGTAAATAAAAACGACAAATAAAATTTTAAATGACTTAAGACAGGTAATAGAGTCATTCCAACTTATATAATTAAGAATTTTAAAAAGTTATATGTATTAATATGTGTTCTTAGGAGTTAGGACTAGTTTGTTGATTTAAATTGATTTTAAAAAACTAAAGATGACATGTCATACTTATATGTATGAAGTTAACTTACATATTAAATTTTGGGTCATCTTTCATGGAACTGTAATTTTAAGTCATTAAAGATTTTGAGAGGATTTAGTAGTAAAATTAAACAATGTTTTTTCTCTCTATCAAAGTGGGGATCAGTTTAGAGGATGACTCAACCGCGGAGCAGTCTAGTGAGCGAGCAAAGTTTTTCGTCGTAATTAATGCACTTTTGGTTGGGCCGTCTTATGGGCCCCACAACAGTTCGTCAATGCGGGTCATGTTTTAAGCGTTAATTTATACACTCTCATTTACATTTTACCATCTCATTTGTACTTTAAAAATAAATAATAATGCTTCACTACCACAATTTGTAAAAAAATAATTTATTTTTATTTTATAAAAAACATAACTTTTTAAAAACATGGTGAGAATTGGCGAATTGCTTACAGGATGAATATATCATTTTCCTTTGTAGTTTTGTAAAGAAAAAATGCATATAATCCCTTATAAATATATAAAAATCTAGATAACCTCCTCTCTTTTTCTAAAATTTAAATAACCACCCATAATGTAACTAAAAGCCAAATCACCCCCTAGTGTTAAATAACCATGGAATATTCACATAATATTTCGTTATCTTAACCCATATAAAATGCAATAATTCAAATAACCCCCTGTAAACTAGAAAAAAATACAAATATCCCTCTCACAATTACGTTTTCACCCCTTCTCTATAGAAAATCATTTTCTTCCTTCAATCCCCAAATTTAACTAAAATCATTTGAAATCGTTATTTTTATTTGCAACTAAACAACCCAAATTAAAACTTTAAAATTCATCAATTTAATAAGAAATTAATAAAGGAGAGAGAGAGGGAGAGAGAGGAGAAGTAGTAGAGGAAGAAAGAAAAGGAACAAAAAATAAAAAGAAGGGGTTGCTAGGTTTAGGTTTGTGAATGAGATATTAGGCTTATATTTGTTTAGGTGAGGGGGTTAAGTTAATTGAGGTAACCAATAATTAATATAACTGATAGAAGGGATGACTTGACCTTTAATTATGTTTGTAAAGGGTCAACTGGATTTTCATATGTTTGAGGGTTATTTGGATATTTATATATGTTTATACGTTATTTGGATTTTCATATGTTTGTGGAGAACTCCATGCATTTTTTCCTTTTTTAAGATGGTTGTCCATATATTTTTATTTTTATGTTTTTTCTAATAATACAATATATTTTATCACAGGTGGTTTTTATATACTGCAATAAATTATTTACATTATAACAAGTTAACAACGCTCATCATTTATACAACCTTGCCTTGGAGACCTACATTTTTTTTCACTCTTTGGTTAATGATATATCAAATTGGCTAGCACTTTTAGACTTAACAGTGACCTTTTTAAACTAGAGTATATGTAGATATATACAATATGAGTTATGAAAGAAAATACAATCTTCGGCGACGTTTGGTTGCACGATTGGACATCGTTGTATTTGTAGGAAGCTGCTTCTGCAATCGTATAATCAAACAATTTTATTGTAGCAGCTTTATATAGACAGATTTAAGATAAATAATACATAAAAGCTGCGATTTTCAAAAACTTGGGAGTGAACTTCTAGCAGATTCAGTTTTAAAACTCAGATTCATGTATAATCAATATTGCAATCGCGCAACTAAACGCACCCTTAGCAGATTATTAAATCATAACTGTTCACGGGGTTATTAAACGATAATTATTGCTTCACCATATTTGAGTTGTAAAGGGTGTGTGAATAAATGAGATTTCTAGAGTTTTTATTGAAGGTCCTAAATGCAAAAATCCCAAAATATATTCATGTCCAATGAAAATAAAATGAAATTTTATAATGCATGATTAATTTTTTATAAATGTAATCCATATTCTAAAAACTGAATATTTCTTTAGGTGAAAAATAAAATACACAATTTTCTATTAGAAAAAAGAAATTAGACTTGGTCAACATTAGAAAGTTGGGTGTAGGTTTCCTTGTTAGACTTGGCCTCTCCTTTTTTTTATTTTGGTCAATGTGAAAGTGACACCCAATTTATTGAACTTGGTTGAATGAGTCACGCCCCCAACTGTGACACTACATCATGGTCAACATACATCAACGTAATGACACAACCTTCTTAATTTAAAAAAGGGAAAACTTCATATAACCCCCCATAAACTTATCAAAATCCAGATAACCCTCTGCATTTCCCTCTAAAAAATGCCTGAAAAATTGCTTCCCTGCGACCCTGTCCACGCCCTCATGAATTTTGATAAGTTTGTAGGGGGATATATGAATTTTTTCCTTAAAAAAAAGCCAAATAAGGATAATGATAATTTAAGTTTGGGTGTGTCTATTCCCACTAGACATTTATCTTAACCCACCATAAAAAAAAATTATAGTATTTGACTGTTTCCACCAATCCAGGTCTATCAAACTTGGTTGTCATTTCAGGTTTTAGGCGATCGGACTTGATCGTCATTTCAGATTTTGAGCGACCGAACTTAGTCATCATTTCAGGTTTTGAGCAACCGAAATTGATCGAACAAGGTCCAGAATTATATCTACATATTCTTTATAAACAAATAAATTTTTAGATTTATCTATCATATTCTACATTTATTCTTTTATCCAAACAACAGCTAAAGGACTGAAAAAATGTAAATAAATATACTTTCAATTAATTCAAATTTTTATAAGAAAAATATCTTATTAGACAAATATATATCATTTTTAAGTTTCGTTTGAATTCGAAGTTAAGCGGATTCGTTGTTTGAAAAAAAAAAAAACATATCAGTTGATCCAAACACATTTTATATTTGGCTTCTGAAAATTTATCCGTCACTTATATAAAAAATTGTTATTATGTTCTACATTTAATAATAAGGTTTTTTATTTTTAAGTCCCCATAAACTATAAGATTTAGTGATCGATCTCTCATTTATTCATATTTTGATTTTAGTCCTTAGATTTAAATGATATATTCATTTTTAGTCCCTGGGCTGGGAGGGAACTATCCCTAAATTATTTGGTTTTCTTTTTAGTCTCTGGGAAGGACTAAAAAGAAACATATCATTTAAATCTGGGGATTAAAACCAAAATATTAAGAAGTGAGGGATCGATCACTAAATCCTATAGTTTGTGGGGAGTTAAAAAAAATCCTTAAGAATAATGATTGATTCTCCCTATATTACAATTCAAACTTGGAGTGACATGAAGGATTCAAGGAGGGTATACGTCATGTGATTAGGTTTTAAGGAAAAAAATTATAAACTTTATCACAAACCCTGTTCGACCAAGTTTGGTCGCTCAAAATTTAAAGTGACGACCAAGTTTAGTTGAACTGGCCGGATTGGTGGGCATAGAAAAACACCGTTTTTTTTTTCAATTGATGGGTTAAGAGAAATGCTTGGTAGGAATAGACGTGCCCTTTAAGTTTGTGTGCAGTCTCATCGGTAGCTCTCGTGGGTTTTTAAAGAATAGTATTCCAATAGAATATTTATTAGTATAAAAAGTAATAAAAAATCCATATAACCCCGTGTAAACTGTCTGAAATCTATATAATCATATGACTTTTCTTAAAGTCTATATAACTCCGTAAAAAGTGAAAACATATATGTAAATTTAAATAACCCCTTGAGTTAAAATTTCTGTTCACGGGAATATTCTATTTGGTTAAGTAGTTAACCCTAACTGAAAACACAATATACTAAAACCCTTACAATGTGTTCAAAATGTGAAAAATCATTTGTAAATGATAATTTTACCCCTCCGGATAGAGTTTTATAATCCATTCAGAATGCATTTTACCCCCTGCAATGTGTTTTTAGTCAGATTTAACCAAACAAAATATTCACAAAATATTCATCTACCAACAAAAGTTATTAGGAGGCTATTTAATTACATAAATGTTTTCAAGGGTTATATGTACTTTATGAAAAGTTAGGTTATATAGATTTCAAACAGTTAGTTTACATGAGGTTATTTAAAACTTTTAACTTTTTCAAAAAATTAACATATACACAAATACACTAATACATTTTTTATTTTTGAAAAAATAAATTTTTTTTGAAAAAATAATTTTTTTAAAAAAATCGTGACAGCAATATAACGCAATGTATATTGTACTATCGCATTGTATAAATAGATGGAGAGCCAATGCTATAAAATGGACTGTGTGCACCTACGCTTGCCAAGTAAATCAGAAAAAGCAAATATGCACTGTAATATATAATATATGTGATGATAATGATAATTACAACTGGATCAACAGTAAATATGATGTACAACAATCATTCATAACAAGCTAATTTGTGTTCATGCAGCCAACTCAAGCTGAATCTTCCCCCGCATCGCCATCCTGCTCCTCACCCTCATTAATTTCCTCCCCATTTTCAAACCCTAACCGCCCGTGGAGGTCCTGGTCCCACCGCCCGACCTGGTCAGACTTCGTTTCGGGTTGAGTCATGGGCAGCTCCAGCAACTTGTTATTGTTCACTTTCTGCTTTTTGAGAGGCGACGAAGGGTCATCCCTCTCCCTGTCACTGTTTCGTGGAGAGGAGAGTGGCTGCTTGTCCTCAGTTGTCGGGGCCGGATCACAGGAGGCTTTGAGTGCACCTCCTAGTTTCTGCTGCTCCTCGATAATCTTTTGCAGATACTTTCCTTGTGCTTCGATTCGAAGCTGAAGTTGTCTCTGGACCTGTTAATTGGGATAAGTCGTAAACACTAGGTAGACTTGTATCTGTATTCAAACAAGTCACTCATGTTTTTGTAGGGGATTGAATAACAGCTTGTCTTATAGATGGATGAATGAACCTATTAATTCCAAGATTCACTCTTTTTAAAAAATTAAAGAGGGTTGAAACCAAACCAAGAACTCCTGGTTGCAAAGATTGTTGTTAACCCATAAGTCAGAGATTTGGGTGGTTCACAAGTTCAAAGTTCTCTAAGGTTTGGCAAGTGAAACAGAAACCTATGACATTGTGGTGGTGAGACACATGAATCAATTACACCATCTTTTGTCGGGTTGGTAGATGTAACCCCCTATTCCTGATGACCATGGAAAAAAAAGAAAAAAAAAAAGAATCACAGGTAACAAACCTTTGTCTGTGGTTTCTCCTGAATCAATAAATGAAAGATTGCACGTTTATGGCCGAATGAGCAAATCTAGCTGTTGCTCTCTCACTGTTAACTATTCTTTCATCTATAATATTGCCCTTGTTAAAATTAACTGAGTTCAAAAGTTTGCTCAAGGTAATGTGTTTGCTAATTAATTTGTTTACGAGGGAAATGAAAACTGACGATACAAACCATTGACATGAAACTTCCTTATGAGTACTTACTGTTGTTTTTATATCTTTGTTCTTTCATGAATATGCAGTAAAACCCACTTGTCAAAGAAAGAGGTGTCAGGCACATGGTGATGTAGGATATGTTACTAAGATTCATCCAACTATTTCATAGTTGTTCCACTATCATCAGAGCCAAATGGTCAGCTCTAATGCAGCTATTTAAAGATTAATTGTTAATATTTTCAATACAAGCTACAAGAAAAATGTGCAACAAAACAAATAACAGGGGACAAACCTCTAATTGTTCATGGAGTCGTTTCTGAACCTCCATCTGCATTTTCAGAGCTTCATTGATTTGTAGTCCACTGAAAAATGAATAAAGCAGGAACCACTTAAAACTCCTCTTCACGCAGGAGTTGTACTTAAAGTTACCAGATATCAAAGATCAGACATAATACTGTTTGATGCGCAAATGGAGTCAAAGAAAATGAACAATCTGTTTACTTACGGTGCAGACTCCATGCTGGAATTGGTATCACCAGAGTCTTTTTTCTCGTCTTTTGAACCTGGAAATTTTACCATATATGGAATTCAACATAGCTGAATAGGTCATAATTCCAGTTTAGAACTTAATTAGCCAACAAAATAATCTCAGCACTACAAGTGGAATGCAAAATAACAAAAACAGAGGATATGAGGGGAAAAAATACCATCAGCGGAGATTCAGGCAGGTATTTTGCAAGGCGATATTTCTACAAGAATTTAGAAAGATCAACAAAGGTTCTGGTAAGTGCACAAATACCCATCAAAGAAGAGCAGGGAAAAATGATAAATTATACCTGTAAGTGGCTTTTCACGTGATAAATAGTAAGACCAGGTACGGCCATTACCCTCAAAACACCTTTTGGTGTTGCTCCTGAAATCAAATTCAGAACTGTAAATAAGAAAATAAATTGGGAGATGAACTGATGAGAATACAGTAATCAACAATGTTTTTAAGGTAATCCCAAGGCTTCATTTCATTTAAATACTTCAAATAACTTCCTCTCACCAAATTAAAAACTGTTGTCCAATAAACCAGACAAGCTTAAATTTATATATAAAAAATTCATCAGATAGTTTCCTTCCTCTATGTGATTTCATATCGAACTTCAGAAAATGATTGAAAATGCCAGAATATCCTTCTAAGTTTGAACTAAGTTTCTCGTTCTCTCTATACATAGAATCCATGTTTACCGTTAGTTCAATTTTATAACAAGCAATTACTGAAGGATCTACAAGCATCTAGCACAGAATATCTATCATCTTAAAGATAAGACATAAATATTTAAAAAGGAATAGGACCACGAAAGTAGACACAAAAACTCCATTTTGGAATATTTAACTTCACTATCCAGATCAATATTAATATAATGATTGAATATCATGTTTTTATACTAATTGGCAAATGCGAGGGGCAGGTTGAACTCATAACAGCATGCACCCCTTCCCAATAATACGAAAAATCTCCAGCATGCAGCCTCAGCTAAATGAGTGAGGAAGAACTGGGAATCTTCCGCCGATCACTAAGGTCGACATTTCATATGAGTGCACTTATATGAGTAAATATTCAATATAAGGGTTGTTATATGAGCATCACCCCTGTGGCAAAACAGATGTAAACATTGGGAAAATAAACAGATTGACAAAACAAGATACTACAACATAAAAGCCACACTCGTAAAATAGACGAGATAGAAATGAAACAGATAAAAATATCATAAAAATCCAATGACACTCTGGACAAATATATACATGTTTAGTCGCATACAGTGTTGATTGTTGAAGAAAAGAGATAAAAGAACTCAATTAATTTAAATACTCAGGGTTTTGACCCAAAGGCCTACAATAACCAGAACTACATCACAAGGTAAGAAACATAAGTTGCACGTGTAACAATTTCTAATGAACCCAAGATGAAAGGGACATGCAAGAGGGTCCTTATGCATGTAATTATACAAGTTGTTGGTATTGCTACCCACCAATTTTTAACTTGTGACCAATTCAATCTGCTTCATTTCTAAAAATTATAATAGGTCATGTGACTTTCAACATAAATTATAACTGGATCTGATAGACTACTTTAGCCCTTCCATGATCTTCTACCATAAAAATCGATATCCTATAATGATGAACTTTTAGCAACATAAATGAGCACTACAAAGTGTTTTTAAGTCTTTTCCAATGCATGAAGCACACAATGAACCAGCATTTTTAATGACAAAAGAAATGCTTCTGCAAATCATAATGAAATTATATATAGATGCCTCAAGAAAATCAACAAAATGATATATACACATTTCAGATTGAATTTAAAATACCCACTATCTGGTCCACCAAGTTGTGCAATGGCATCGACAAATCGATCGTGAAGATCTGATGTCCAACGCAATCTCTGCTTTCCACTTCCTCCAGGAGTGGGTGCATTGTTCTTTGTTGTTTTAGTACTTCCCAAGGTACCTATGGTCGCCAGTTGTTCAGAACTTTGGATCTTGTGAGGCACTAAAGCCATAGTGGAAAACTTCTTCGCATGATACATTGAGATCAAACTGCCAAAAATACCAATTAAACAATGCAAATAAATTCAAGCAACTTCCACATACATTTATGGGCATAAAAAAACCATGAATATAATGCAAACCCACTTCGAATATCATATAATGAGTAATCATGATTATCTGCACCTATATCTTTCTGACCATAAGCTTAGAAGAAGGGAGTACAAATGATGAAAAAAATGGTCAATAGTTATGATACAACTTCCACGATGATGAATGCCAAAAACCATTAAGCACTCTCATATGGTTAAAACCTCTCATAATAATCTTATTGGAAAATATTTCGCCTTTATAATTGCAAAAAGTTAACAATACGCTCATTGCCTCTCATATTGTTTTTATGTAGCTGGAAGACAGTTGCAAGCCCCATTGATCAGTTACTAGTGTTTCTGCTAATGCATGAATTATTGATCTATATACGAGAAAGTTTTCCATCAACGCGAAATTCACAGAATATTAACCTATCACATTAAGTTGATAAATATGCACAAAAATGTACAAAACAATACAATAAAAGAAGAAAAAAAATCAGAAGAACAAGCTACAAAACATACAAGCTTGAGAACTGAAAAGGATCAACAAAAATGGGCATTCACAACAGGCATAATCAGCAAATAATGAATCCAATCCCTCTCAAAAATTACAAAACAAAAAAAAAAGACTCAGTGAAATTAGTCTAACTTCACCATTTCACTATGAATCACAAAACACACATACCACAAATCAAAATTGAGAAGTACATAACAAAGTTACACCAAAAACGGCAAAATGCAAAATCTGCACCTAAATCACACCCAAATCCCCACCAAGCAACAAAATTTAACACACCAAATCAACAGCTCCTCATCTCTAATTCTCCCAACACCATAAAAACCAAACAATTAACAAAAATTATACCTCAAACAACGCCCTCCTCTCAATTTCAGAAGAAACCCAACTGCCAACACCACCAAAATCTCATCTTTTGAAGGCCCACCTCCATAAAAAGATCAAATCTTTGCAATCCAGAACTCTTTTAAGCCCCAACTGTAGCCATATCTGGGACTAGTCCGAGCTCCTCCATAGATAGGAAAAGCTCGACCCAGATATCGAAAACCCCCAACAATCGTTGAAAACGTTGCGGACTTTTGTCGGGGCAGGTGAATTTCGTCAGAGACGGAATTAAAGCCTTTCGAAGAGACGGAGAGAGAGAGAGAGAGAGAAAACCAAACCCTAATCATACACAGAGGGACAGAGCATCCGCTTTTTTGAAGAAAAGATTAAAAAAAGAGGGTTCGGTTGATCCGCGGAGGAGTTTAGGCGATCATTGGACATCGATTAACAGCCGTTGAAATTAGTTGGTCAATGTGAATAACGGTTGAGATGCCGCGGAATTCAGAGGGGAAAAAATCGTGGGAGGGCTTTTGAGTCGCCGTCCTTGGCTCTTCGTTTGGACAATTTTGCACTTTAATACCATCTGATGATTAAATATCATAATTATAGTGTTTACTTTGGGTACGAATGAGAGGAAACTCGTGAACAGGGACCTGTTTTAAATAATGTTACTTTACAGGTGGACATCTGACATAAAACATGAACCTGTACTTTGGATGGAAAAATTCATCAAAATGTAGTGATTGGGTGGACCACTGCAAGTGGGCCCAGAGAAATACTGACAATACACGGATTCAATCACAGCCCTACAATCCCATAAGTGATGAGACCCGTCTGATGCGGAGGGTCCAGCGGTTGCAGCCGTTGAATTTTATAAAATAATAATAATAAAAAAAAGCGCTAGAAGAAGGGCTCGAACCTTCGACCTTGTGGTTAACAGCCACACGCTCTAACCAACTGAGCTACTCCAGCAGTTTTGTTTATTTTTTTATTTACTTTATATATAATATAATATACTCATTGACTTTTAAATTAAAATACATTAATGGGACCCAGATTAACAGTTAATAAAATAAAGTGTCAGTTCATCATTAATAACTTTATTTTACTGTTATGTTTTTTTTATTATGTAAAGCACAAAATTTAAGAGATAGAATTAAGTAACAATTTATTTGTTCCTTATACGTTATTGATAAAAGATAAACAAAAATATATATTTATTTAATTTTCATCGTGGTATGGGTGATTGAAATTTAGTCTTGATTGGATTTCATCTCATAACTAAATCAGGGATATTAGATTTGAGAGAAAAACTTCAACAAGCTTGGTCAAAACATCCAAGGGTGACTTGAACCAGGAATACATAGTACTCTATCGTGTTAAAGGCTTGTCCAATGAAGTTTTTGGAGAACAAAGACTCATAACTTACCTATAAAGGAAGAGCAATTAGAATATATCCACTCCACTGAGGAATTTTAAACTTTGACCAATATTTTAGTTGTAATTTAAACCCAATACCTGTAGGTTACAAATGTAGTTGTCAACCATTAAACTATGAATTTTAACCCAGATCCTTCTCTCTCTCTCTCCTCTATCTATGTGTGTACGCGTGTTAAGCAATTTTATATCATCTAATTGCCTCACCTACACATTAACACCTAATATGTTCTTCCACCAGTTACAAATAAGTCAAATTAAATGCAAGCACTTGAACTTCAAATCCATTAACTAGATTAACATTACAATGCATTTAATGCCCATTTAAGCAACTCAAGTGGGGTTTTAATGTCCTTTTAATACTCATTTAAAAAAACTTCAAATGTGCCCATTTATTGCCCCATTTAAACACCTCAAAAAACAAAAACACACCATGCAACTTTGTCACCCCATATATATATAAAACCCACCCAAACAAAGCACAAACTCTCAAAACCCACAACCAATCAAAACAACCAAAACATGAAGATGTCACTCCTCCTCCTCCTAGCAACCCTAACACTATCCACCACGGGCCGGCCCGGGCACGCCTACACCATCGACGACATAAAGAAACAATTCGACTACAACGTGGCCCACGGCCTCCTCACCCTCCCTCGGCCCGAGCCCGACATCTTCTACGAGTGCTGGGCCGTGCTGTACAACGACACAAGTTATGGGTCGGCCCGGCCCGATGACCCGGGCTGGTTCCCTTGCGTGGCCGCCCTAGATCAGAAGCTCCTGATGCCCTACAACCACTACGACGAGTACGACGTGTCGGCGCCGTGTTGCGAGACGCTTTTGGGGGTGGCGGGCCGGGCCTGCTGGCCCATGGTTTTCACTGACGTCCGGCCGCCGCCTGGGAAGGGGGCGTTCAATTTGACGGCGGCGACAGAGAGGACGGAGAGGTTGAAGGGGTACTGTGAGGGGGTGGTGGAGAAGAGTGGAAGAGGTTGAGAGGTGCTGGTGGTGGTTTGTGATATGGAATAATAAAGTGAATTGTGGAACAGTGTTTTGTTATGGAAAAATGTTAGACACTAACATTTTTATGATCTAAAACTCAGATCACATGTGTTTTCATTTTTTTTAAATAGTAAATATCATTTAATGAGTATATATTTTGATAAAAATTAAATGTATATCGCTCCATTTCGAATTGAAAAACTAATTTTTAATAAGTGTAAAAAAATTTAACGAGGTATATATATATCATCCAAAGTTAGACGATGTATATGCTTCACTTAGGATTGCATTTTAAACTGTAAAAAAACTGAGTGTAACAACTATTCCCTCCAAATGTAACTTTTGAATTTTGTAGGTTTTTTTTAGTTTGGGTTTACTTATGGGATTGAGAACTTAAAACTTGATATATGAAAAGTTTGAATGGAATATTTTGTTGATGTAATGGGGTGGGAATAACGGGTGGAATTAGGATTTTATTTTTGGGACTGAATTAAATTTTGAGTAATTCTAATTAAAATAAGTAAATATATATAAATAGATGAGTTCAAGTTTAATATATAAATAAGAGATTGTCTTCGCAAATTAATTACAATGAAATTTTATATAATAGAAAATAATGTGAAGCATGGTCTAGCCAACACAATATAGTCGGCCTGTGAATTGAATATATTTAACTATTCTTACTTTTAGTCATATTCTTCGTTCTTAAAAGATAACAGAAATATATAATTTCATTTCAAAGGTGCATTGAAATATATATTTTTTGGAAAAGAAATCAGTAAAGTTGACTCTAGCTACATACTATGTTATTAATTTATCTAAATAACTTATTAGAAGGTTGTATTAATGAATTCTTTTCCGATGCTGTGACATGACTCTGAATCAGGAAAGCATGACAAGTTGATTTCAATACCTGTGATTGTAAAAATATTCAATTCAAAAAATTAAAAAACAATACCCAAGACAAGTCTCTTCAAATATTTTGTGCATCATAATTGACTCCTTCCCCTGAGTCAAACAGGGGAGCATCACATTATAACTACAAGGAATTTCAAAATCACAACAAATCAATTTTGATATTCTAACATGATAGAATTACATTAGGAGTAAAATAAATATACAAGATAATAACTACAAGGTATATAATATATATAAAAATAACAAAAGACACCCCAAACCATAACAAGGTAAAACCAAGAAAATCAGAATGAACTGCGAAGGTCAACAATGGTTATGCATTTAACTGATATAAAAGTGTCATAGATTCCTCATAGAATGGCTAATAATAATATATATTTAATAAGATATAATCCATGGGAGACAATGAAAGGAGCTAGTGATGATGCCTTAACAATGCTAAACTCCATAGGATTCAATAATCACCACCAAAAGATCACTCCAGGGGACTTGCTTTGCATCACCTGGAATAAGTATTCATCCACACTGAAAGTAGAATTAGCATATAATGAGCTATGATGCTTAGCAAGTAAAACCAGTGAAAACAGCCTCAACAATGCTAAACTCCATAGAACACAATAATCACCACCAAAGGATCACTCCAGGGGCCTTGCTTTGCATCACCTGGAATAAGTATTCATCCACACTGAAAGTACAATAAGTATACAATGAGCTATGATGCTTCTTAACAAGTAAACCAATGAAAACAGTTTCAAACAATTAAGTTATTAATTACATGCATAAAATACTATACTCAACCATGCTATGTTTAAATCAAACATCCATACAAACGAAAGTAAGTCCAAACTCTCAAATATGCATTGATGAAACCATACGAGAACTATAACAACTAGGTCATCCCTTTCGAGATCAGTCACCCTGACAAAAATCATGCAAGGTTTTCTGACACCATGTCGTTGTGATGGATGGAATAATAAAGTGAATTATGGAACAGTGCTTTGTTATGTTTTGTGTTTCAATGGAATTCAATTTCCCTCCAAATGTGACTTTTGGATTTTGGAGATTTTTATTTAATGGGTTTAGTTATGGGATTGAGAGTTAAAACTTGATACATCAAAAGTTTGAATGGAATTAGTTTGTTGATGTAAGGGTGGGAACGTTTAAAATAGAAATAAAAGATTGTCTTCCCAAAAATTGAAATATGGTATAAAGTGAAATTTTGGACCATATATATAGTCTGGTCCAACATCTGCATCTCAGTAGAACATGTTTTAACTATATTCTTATTTTTAATCATATTCTTCATAATAAAAATATATAATTTTATTTTAAAGCAAATATTTCATTGGGGAAAAAACTAGTAAAGGTTGCCTTAACTGTGCACTATGTAAATAGTCTATTTAAGTTACTTAATAAAAGATTGTATAAATAAAGATTTTCTATAATGGTGATAAGACTCGGAATCAATAAGGCGTGACAAGTTGATTCAATATCTGCAATCGTAAAAGTATTTAATTCAAATAATTTAAAAACAATGCCCAAAACAAGTTTTTCTAGTCTAATGTACATCATAAATGAATCATTCCCCTGGATAAAACAGAGAAGGATCACATCATAACTACAAGGAATTTCAAAATCACAATACATCAATTTTAATATTCCAACATGATAAAATATCATTAGGAGTAAAAGAAAAGAAAGATAACAACTCACAAAATACTATATAAAATAACAAAAAACACCCAAACTATACCAAGAAAATCAGAATGAACTGCGAAGGTCAACAATGTTTATGCAATTAAATGCTATAAAATTGTCATAGAGTACTCATATAGAATGGCTAACAATAATATATATTTAATCAAATATATTCATGGGAGACAATGAAAGGAGCTAGTGATGATGCCTTAACAATGCTAAACTCCATAGAACACAATAATCACCATCAAAGGATCACTCCAGGGGCCTCGCTTTGCATCACCTGGAATAAGTATTCATCCACATTGAAAGTAGAATAAGCATACAATGAGCTGATGCTTAGCAAGTACATGAAAACAGCCTCAGCAATGCTAAAATCCATAGAACACAATAATCACCACCAAAGGATCACTCCAAGGGCCTTGCTTTGCATCACCTGGAATAAGTATTCATCCACACTGAAAGTAGAACAAGATTACAATGAGCTGTGAAGCTTAGCAAGTAAACCAATGAAAACAGTTTCATACAATTAAGTTATTAATTACATACATAAAATACTATACTTAACCATGCTACATTTAACTCAAACATCAATACGTACGAAAATAAGTCCTAAATCTCACTTAAACATTTAAGTTTACATTTAAAATAGCATGCCAAAGCAAAACTCACACACAAACAATAGCACATGAGATTGTTTGTGTGTAAACACCCATTAGTGCATGTAATCACACACACACAAACTAGCATGAGAGCAATGTCAATCCATTCACATAAACAAGCACAAGGCTCAAGAACTACTGCCCTTGGCCTGCTGGTTGGGTTTGCAGACCTTTGGAGGTAAAGAAACAAACACTTGAATCCAAGTATGGAGATGTCAATCAAACAATGTCTTATGAAGTCCAAACAAAGATCAAATGATAGAACAAAAATAAGCAAGAAAATCATATACCTAAGGTCCTATTTGAATACCTATGGTTGGATTATTTATGGATTGAATGAAATCAATGGATCATTCTGAGGCATCAAGCATCACAAACAATCTATTGTCTTTCCAAGTCTTCAATTAATGTGAATAGATTTGTTTCAGAAATCCAATCCTTGAAGGTCCTTTTTCCCCTTTGGCAGCATTATTTTGTGGGGAGGAGCTCTCTACACTTATACAGGATGATAAGGAAGCAAAGGCATTCCTGGGGACATTCATATCCTCCTTTTGACTTGAAGTTTATTTTTGCTTGGTTTTTTACTTGAAGTTTCTATGTACAAGTACTCTCTTTTAGTAAAAATTCTCAAGGCTTTTTCTCTTGAGGATGGGGGCCTTGCTGTAGCCCAAAGCCTCCTCAACTTTTTGTCTACAGTGATAGAGATCATTTACTAAGGAAAAAAAAATCAGCCTTTCACTTCTCTAGCTTGGTTGCCATGACCTGATTCTCACAAGTTACTCAAGCCTATTGTTTTATGCTTTCTTGCATAGCCTATGGCTAGGAAGATTTTTGGGGGACATTCGATCTGGAAAGAGATGCCCCTAACATCGTTCTCTAAGGTTTTGAATGGAAATTACATCTTGTCTTGATTTCCACAGCCAAATTGATAAGTGGTTTCCGTGCACTAATTGAGGACTAAATTAAAGGTGGACTGAGAGTTATCACAGTTAAAGATGAAAACACGAGAGTTGTGATTTCTTAGTAAAAGAAGGGCGGAAATGTACCCAAAAAAGTACTCCATCGCTCATGTCATGAGGATCAAATATAAGAAAATTAAAACAATTATGGTAAAGTTGCATTTCTCAAATAGATTTCATCTTTCTATTGTGAATTTTTCACTTCCAAAATTGAAGGGATCTGGTTTTTTATGGCGCTAAAGAGTAATTATGAAATTTCAATGGAACCAAACACACCAACTCATTCTAATCTGTACTGTCCATGTGACAACATTCCATTGGTTGAATTTTTGTGCACCTTGATACTCAACTTCAAGCCGAGCTCCCATAAATGTTTCTTTCTACTCACCTCTGATCCAATTGAGCTATCACGATGAAGTTCCTTCAGATTTAGATTCTAAAAAATCTTTGATTTCTCGATCGAGGGAAAATAAGATCAAACCATTACACTGGCCTACAAATTTCTTCAGCCCAATCCTTCCACCTCCAAGGGTGATCAGCCCACCATGTCATGCTGTTCCAATGTCTCTCTCTTGTTCTACTTACCTGCTTCATTCAAAAATGAAATCAGTTTCCATTGATCAGCATGCAATGTCAAATGCAACAATAATAGCTAGTGAATGACCTAGTAACATAAATTTATATTGCTTCAACTTGAAAAAAATCTATCTATTTCTTTATCATGTATGTATCCATTTGATCTATAGGAGTCAATAACAATCTTATTCAAAGATCAACAGCTCCATTGAAAATGCAATGGCAACATCTGTTCATGTTTTCAACACTAAGCATCTTCATATAAAATAATTATTCAATATGAAGTTGACTCTTTCTGTTAGAGCCGGTTCGGTCAGTACAAATTAAAAGCACAAAAAGAGCAAATAATGGGTATCTAAAATCTCATGCCATGATTTATTCTGGTACTCTCTATTCCTCATGAAGCAGGTTAAATTTCAAAATTATATAAAATCAACAATAGAAAGTGAGAAGACTATAATCATGAGCATTACAATCCTTTAGTGGTACATTGTAAAGTAACTAATTAATCTTAATTATGATCTATGTGAATCAGAAATCTAAAACTATTCAGAAAAAAAATAAAATAGAGGTATGGATCAACTAGCTCAACAAATTATAATCACATCTTAAATATTGAAATGTGGTTAGTTATTTCCATTCCCTTGAAATGCCTATATATGTTCAGGAACCACAGTACCCATGTAATATTTCATGCTTATATGTACTCCTCCAATTGGACAACATATATAGTATTACAAATCCTGAATTCAGACGATGCCCAGGTATGCATAGAAATACACATGAACAAAAATATTCTCATAATTTATTCTGATTAACATGAATTGAAATACATATAAACATGTAAATCATTTGGTTTGTTAACATGACCTCTACTGAATTTGACTAACTGTATCCTATATATGCATTGATTTCAAAGGTGAATTAAACTCAGTCATGAAAAAAAAATTCTTTCAATAGTGACATTTCATTTGCATAACATAAAATGTAGAAGAATTCGCCAATGATGGAGGACGTTCCACGCTTACATGTTAATGGGGTGTGCTTTGCCAAAGTATCGCCTTGTGGAGCTAGCATTCCATTCGAACTTTCTTCCTCCGATGTCTCCACAGACCCTATCGTGGCCTACATTAATAATTCTTAGCTACACTTTGCCCTTAAAGGGGCTCGAGTGCGTTAACCACGAAAGAAAAATCCTTCCTAACACTGGCATAGGAGTATTACAAAAAATTATGCAAAGACACACACGCACGCTCAAGCGCGCACACACCAATTGTTCCATACTTTTGTGGTAACTAAGCTAGTTCAACTCTCATTGAAGGATTCTATCAATAGAGTTTTCAATAAGAAAAACATGTGCAAAAGACAGTAATTTTAGATGTGTATTTGCAACGGCCAAACTCAATTTATAACAAAGAAGTTAAAGGAAAGTTTTGCTTGATGATTTGGCATTGCATTATGTTTAAAGAAAAACTAATAAAAAATTTGATATACAAAATAAATTCACCAACACGGTTCAAAGTGTGTGTATATGATAAAGCATTCAGTAGCTATTTCAAAAAATAAACTTGCTGTATGTATTGGCAACTACCAGTATATTCAGCCAAACAAGCTGACCCAATTTGTTTTATCATTACTGAATAGCATGGTTAGTAAAGTAGGAGATTTACATTTTTTTCCATGCTGTTCATAGAATTTGGCAGATTTATGGATTTTGGTGGAAAAAAGAAGATTTGACGCAACTATGATAGCCTACGACAAGATATCATTTTCTTATTAGAAGCTCAATGAATCTACAAGGAAGCAAAATTGAAAATGTTCTCCATTGATTCAAAGGTTAACCATACAATGGTAGTGGTACTCCTTTCATAGGCGAGAACTAGCTAGCTAGTAAGAACAAACTCTTAATGACATACTTAATGAAATTTACTAAGAATAAAAAATAATCTAACTAAAATCCTAAAAAAACTGAAATAAAATCATAAAAATTATGAAATTCTCCTAGTACTAATAAAGGTGATTATTATGATCTTAAATGAAAAATTTACTAAAAATAATAAATTATTATAAATGATAAATTTGAAAAATTAATTTTTGAGTATTGAATTGAATTTTGAATTAATTTCTTATTCCAATAATTTTCTGGAAATCCATTCTACATCAAGACCACAAGCGAGAGAAGATTCTTTCTCTAGATTAGGTAACATTTGGAAATGAATTTGATCATCTTTTAGAGATTTTGTTATTACAGGAATCATAGTTAGTCCAAATTCATTCTCAAATGCCCCCAAATAATCTCAGCTCCTTTTGAAGAAAGCAAAATCATTTTCAGTTAAAAAATAATCTTTCAAGAATCTGATGAAACTATGCTCCTGAAAATATATTTTCAAAAACTGCATTAAATGGAAAGTTATTTTTCAAATTACCGCATAAAAATACAATGGTTAATATGAAGATCAGACAAAATTTAAAACCAAGTGCCATGATTAAAGGCATAAGAGTACAACATAGAATTCTATTCCATCCATTCCGTTGATCAAGTCAATAAAAATCATAAAATCTGAACTATACAAAAAAAAAGACATGTTCAAAGTAGAATACCTCTTCCAAGCAAATAGAGTATAATTCTAAAGATAGTACTCTAAACCTTTTAAATGTTTGGAAAGTTTTGGTAATTGGATACCTCTAATGATAATTGGTTGAACAAACTTTTGCGCGTTGAACTATACATTCAGTATTTTTAGGATACATATATCAACTAATTTGGATGGTTTAACACTTCATAATATAAAAAACTAGTCCTCAATATTTAATTTCCATCGACTTCACATCTATTAATTAAGAGGTTTTTACGTGTATTTTTCATGCGAATAATCAAAATACATCTACACAATTTTTTGGACTATTGGATTTTTTCCACTAAACTCAGCATTGTTTTATTCGAAAGCTTGAAAAAATTACACATGCAAAATTAAGCTTCAAAAAATTTGAACAGATTCATTAATAATGAAATTTCTAATGCTTTTCTTTGACTAATAAACCAAGATAATTATACATCTCGTTTGAGCGCCACTTTTCAATCAAGTGACCTAACCAATGTCTAAAAGTCTATCTACATTTCAAAGAAGAAAACCACAACAAACTATACAAATTGGTGCACTAACTAATATTAACCTGAACAGTAATCACATAGTTACAAGAAAAGATTAAAAAAAAAAAAATTGGTGCAATATGTGTGCGCCAACTCTTAATGGACAAGAAATGGCCAATATTGCATACTAATTTGTTAAATCTAGCTGATCAATAGATGTTGATGCAATCTTGAGTCTTCAATTGTCACACAACTGTACATAATCTCATAATCAGTACTTATAAGTTTTCTGATAAGCACACCTGTTATTTAACAAAATCCCATACCCAATTCGTTCAATCTTCCTTCCCTATGTACTCATTGGAGCTTCATCAACATTGTAATTAGCATATAACCTTGGAACACCACAATCAAGTTCAATGGAGCCTCCAATTCCTCATACTACACTATATTTTGGAACACCACAAAATCCTAATTCAATCATTGTGAGGGCAAGATATATACATAGCTTTCAAGTAATTTTCATCATGATTTAGTCATTGGATGTTTAACAATCTCTTCTTAAGACATCCATAAAATTAATGGTATACTCTTATCCTTTTCAGTCCCTCTAATGTGCTTCTATTGAACATACTCAAAACCAATATAGGTAAAACCTAGATTAAAGAAGATCTATCAAATAACAATCCCATCTTTTCTGACCTTGTCACACATTCATCCTAATTAAGAACCTCACATAAAGCGCTGAGAGTGACATGAAATAATGCAACCAGACACACAGAAAATCTCATTGTGATTGTGAGTGAATTAAACCAACAAAAAAAAATAATGCCTTTTTGTTCAAAGACAATTCACCATTTATAATTCAAATTAAGTCTCATCTCCACAAGATGCATCCCCTCTCCTCATCAAATTCCGAACCTTTCTGTTAAGTCACATCATCCCCCCTCATTTCAGGATACACATATTAATCATCTTAAAAGATTGATTATAGAGAGTGAACCTATCCATATTCCTCCTCCATCTCTATCAGTACTAAAACCAAAAACAAAACGATCAATCAAACTGTGACCTTTTTGTACCACACAAACCAGATACAAAATGATCATCCATTCAACTGTTACAAACAAACAAAACCAATCAAAACAAAAGAAGTCATCATGAACAGTAATCACAACAACAAAACCCATATAAACAAAAACCCAAACCGGATCATCCAATATATATATATCAATTAAAAAAGCTATATATAACACATATATACAGCTCACACTTGCATGGGGAGAGGAGACACATCTACTGCTGCTGCTTCTGCTGCTGCTGCTGGTGATGATCATAACCCAACCTCTCCAACATCTGCGAAGTGAACGACCCATCGAAGAGATCGAAATCGAAAGCCACCTCCTCTATGTTCTTCCTCAACAGATCCGTCGTCATCGAAGACGACGACGTCCCTTCGTCATCGTCGACTAACACAATCGGCTGCTGCTGCTGCTGCTGCGGCGGCTCCTCTTCGGAGGATGGTGTGGAGACTTGTTTGTTGGTTTCGAATCTCGAGACGTCGGAGTCTTGTCCGGTGAGTTCTTGCACCAGTGACCGGAACTCCGACGGGCTTGTCTCCACCCTCATTGGGTTGGATATGTAGACCACCTTGATTGGTTTCTTCTTTGCCTTTGTGGGTTGTTGTTTGGGTGACCTTATTTTTGAGTTCACACTCACTTTGTCCATCTTTCTTGGAAGGGTTAAAGTGTTTTTTTTTTTTAATAAAAAAGAAAGTTTGGGAAGGATTTATAAGTGATTGATGAGATTGGGTTTCCTGGAAATTGAGATTTTTTCTCTGAAGGGATAATATTTGAGGTTTTGATGGGAACAAATGCAGGTGAGGAATAAATGAGAGTTTGAAATGGAAAGTGGAGAGAAGTGAGAGAGAGAGGAGAGGGAGACAGGCTTTTAATACATAGTGTGTGTGATGGCTTAAAGTGAATAAGTGACATATAATATAATGGGTAAAAATCCATATATACCCCAGTATACTTTTTGAAATCCCTTGTAATAACCCTAATGTTTCCTTAAAACCATGTAACTTTCATAAAACACTTTTATAAATCTAAATAATCCTTCTGAGTTAAATTTTTGTTGATAGATAAGGAATATTTTATTAAAATTATATTTGATTAATCATGACTGAAAACACAGTATACCAAAAAAATCCAACAAAGAGTTAAAAATGTTAAAAATCATCTGTAAATGACGATTTTATACACCTACATATTGGTTTTTAAAATCTATTTAGAAGGTTAAAATCATCATTTACAAATGATTTTTTTTTCATTTTTAACAAATTGTGTGAGAGTTTTAATATATTATGTTTTAAGCTATAGTTAACAAAATATAATTTTCACATAATATTCTTTATCTGTAAACAAAAATTTAATGTAGAGGGTTTTACAAAAGTATTTTCAGGGGGTTATATGAATTTTGAACTATTTATATGAGGTTATTTGAATTTTTTCAATATAATAATATGAATAAACATGTGATTGGTGTTTTCTATGGGTGTTATTTTAGAATCTTATCCAAATAATTAGACTCAGCCTTTACTAAAAAGAATCATTATCAAGACCGTTAAATGGAAAGGGAGGAAAAAGCACATCAAACCAAAATTGATGGATTTACATCATGTATACAACTTTAGTGAATTATAGAAGAAAAAAAATTTGGGGGGTGAAATCTAAAATTTAACTATTTGATGGTCATATATAAAATCATCAAATTTATTTAATCAGTTACGCCATCTAATTAAATATAGCATGTAATTAAATCATTTACATTGAGTTTGTTTTACAACTCCATCTATATACAGTGTGATATCATAATATATACTGTATAATATGATATCATATTGTATGAATTCTATATAACATAGTACAAAGGTATAATTTTTATTTTTTAAAGAAAAAAATATAAATATATTTAAATATATATTTTAATTTTTATAATATATTTAAATCCAATATTGATGGGGTTATCTTTTATTTATTTATCATTCTTAAAAAATCAAAATTAAACTGAGCACTGCCACATGGAACTGTGACTGATGAGGAAAGTAAAAATTTTTTTTGAAATTTTAATTGGATTTTATGGGGGGGACTGGAATTCAGAATGAGTACTTTTATTTTTGAAAAAAATATAATTTTTATTATGAAAAAAATATAAATATATTTAAATGTATATTTTAATTTTTATAATATATTTAAATAACCCAATATTGATGGGGTTATCATTTATTTATCTATCATTCTTAAAAAATCAAAATTAAACTGAGCACTGCCACATGGAACTGTGACTGATGAAGAAACTAAAGTTTTTTTTTTGAAATTTTAATTGGATTTTATGTGGTGGATTAGAATTCAGAATGAGTACTTTTATTTCTAATTTTTTTATGACATTTCAGGGCAAACAAAACTTATAACAAACAGCAGAGCTAATAATATGTCCAAGACGTCACGCCGCTCAGCTTGATGACGTCACTTTTAGTGACGTTACGGCCTCTGATTGGATAGAGTTCCGTTGTCGCCCAATTAAAAGGAAGCAAAGTGGGTCTGCGTCTGGTGCATCGGCGGAACCGAAAAGGTTAAATGGTTCGAGCGAACACGTCACCATGGAAAAGTTAAAAAGAAGTAATATATATATATCACGTGAATAAATTACACGTATTATTTGCATCGATTTCGTGCAGGGATTTTTTGGGCCGATGCCTCGAAAATCGGGACGATGGTTTTGGGGTTTTAAATGGACGGCTCGGATTTTGGCACGCCCGCCTGTTCATTTTGTCCAGAAGTTACCATTGATATAAAGGGAAAAATCCAAATAACCCCCTGAGATCCCTCCGAGTTAAAATTTCATTCACAGATGAAGAACAGTGTGAATATTCTATTAAAAAATCATGATTAAAAGCAGAACACGAAAAAAATCTTATAATTTATTAAATATAAATACATGAAAAACTTTTTATAATTGATAATTTTGTCTCTTCGAATATATTATACAATTTAAAAAGTTAAAATCTTCATTCATATTTGATGTTTTACATTTTTAACGATTTGTATTGATTTTTAGTATACTATATTTTCAATTAGGATTAATCAGATATAATATTAACATAATAATCATAATTTGTAGATGAAAATTTAACTCATGAAACTATTTAGATTTAATATGTGCTTTCAATAGATTATATGACCTTTAGAAAAAGTCATTGTTCATTATCATATCTAGGGCTGCAATGATTTTTACATGGCTTGGGTTGACCAAATGTCGGGTTCATTATCGGGTTGATATCTTGGGTTCGGGCTGGCCTCACCAACAACCCGAACTTAAATTAATGGTCAAAAAAAAATTATGGCTATTTTGTATTAATATGGGTAGTCAAATTTTAAGATAACTACGGGTTGTGTCGGGTTGAAAATTTTTATGTTAGAAAATTCTTATCTTATGATGATTTGTTTTCCAATTCGGGATTTTTTTGTTTAATGGGTTGGGTTCGGGTTGGTCCATTCGGGTTGAATTTGGGTCGGGTTTTGGTTGAATGATTCGGGTTGGGGTCAATTCCAACCCGCCCGAGTTCTAATCATATCTTACCAACATTCAACTAATTAACATATAACTAAAAATTTTCTTATCTTATGTGAAGTTTTGGGATTTTTAATGACAATTCGTTCTAGTGAAATCATTGATAGTCCGAAAACAAAACCAATGGTTAATTTTGGGATGGGCTGAATTAAATTTTTATAAAATTATAAATATTTATTATAATATTAAATAAAGTAAATGATTACATATTTAAATTAATAAAAAAATGTCTTATTAAATATCCAGTGAAAATGACACACACGTATAATAAACACTATTTAAATTAAATCTTGTGATGGATCGAATAGTAACACTCCATATAGTATCTAAATTGGATCAATATATTCAGTAATTTTTCAATACAAGGAATAAGGATACCCATAACAAAACTCATCATCCATATGGATGTCGAACCATGGATTAACAATTTTAATAATTAAAAACTATAATTTTTATCTTGTTTTTACCCCCCCAAAAAAATTCAGATAACTTAAATGAATGGAATTCCATGATTTCTGCTAGCCCATTTTGTATGCAAAGAATTCATTGATCATGCGATTCCCTTTAGATGATATATTATAATCTGAATATAACATAACACATGCAATCTTGAATTTAATAATACTGGATTTTGATTTTTTATAGGTTTTTTTTTTTAAATTTTAAGTCCATGTGAACAAGCTTATTTAGGATCAATCTCTCTTCTTGATAACATCCGTACATGCACAGTTAGTTTTGAAATATGATTTTTATTTTTAAGTTTTTATAAACTATGTTATTTAGTGATCAGTCTCTCCCCTTTTCATATTTATTTTAAATCATCAACTTCAAACGTCTTTTTTTTATAAGTATCTCGACAAAAATGCCTATATGATTTGATAAGTTTTGATATTTGAAACTTGTATATAAAATATGAGGTGAAATATATAAATCATAACTGCATTTGTATTATTAAATATTTAATGACAATTTTAATGTTATTCAATACTGTATATGCTCACTCAATCTCATATTGCATTCTCTTATAGTCTTAGTTGTCTAACTATAATTGATATCATAAACAGAAAAAAATGATTACATAAGCAAAATTTAAGGATTTTTTTCCTCTTGAATGGAATATAAATTTTAAGGTTTTCTTTATTTTTTTCATTTAAGCTACAATCATTTTAGTTTTTAATATAATCTAAATTTTTTAATTTAAATTCTAAACACACTCAAAATATTTAATTTAATTTTTCACAATTTATGCTTATAAAATTATATAAATATTTTTTGAAGAACTAATAAGAAAAAAATATTTAAAGTTAGAGATTTAAAATGAAATATGAAAAAAAATGACTAATTACTTAATAACATAATTTATAGAAATTTAAAAATAAAAATCATATTCCATAAACTAAAATTATATGACGGAGTGACTAAAAATAAAATATGCTATTGAAGTTAAGGACTCAGAAATATATACGAAGAACACATTTACATAAATTTAAAATTAATTTTTTTTTTTAAATCAACGAGTACATTAATAAAAGTTAATGTGGTCCATAAACATAGGCTTGAAAAGGGACAAAAAATAATGAGGGGGTGCATGAGTGCTTGGTAGGCCTCACATGCATGCAACACTGCTATGTGATCTGTGTTTGTGTGACAGGTCAACTCAGGTTCAAAGGACAATTATGAATTATATAAATGTTGTTTATAAAATAATGGTGGGAGTTATATATTATTATAAGGGAAATTATGTACCATCATTTCTTTAGCATGGGCAGACCACAAGCCAGATGCCTTGGAAGTCACGGATGCGGTCCCAAATAAAAGGCCATTTCAGGTAATCTGCAGTAAACAAGGATTACTTGCAAGTTGAAACTAACACCCTGGTCTCCACACAAAAATGTGTATTTTGAAAGCATATAAAACCCTATAATGTGTATTTTAACAGTGTCCAAATCATATACGTGGGAAAAAATATATTCTTATACTTACACTTTTTTTATTTTTCCCGTGAATACTAATTAATACCTGATATGTTCACCATGTCAATATATACTATATTATAAAAAATATAAATTCAATTCATTCGAATATAAACATTTTTTTTTTTTGTGAGAACATGTACTTGTCTACTAAAATATATAATTCAATATATATATATATATATATATATATATATATATATAAGCATGCATAAGTATGACATTTTTGTATTTCACATTTCACACAAAACATGTATTTTGTATTAATTTAAGAGCTCATACAGTAGAAACTTCAGGGCAATGCCTAATAAATCAAGTATTGGACTTATTTCAAATATATGTTTAGAGGCTTTTTTGTTGTACACGCTAACATCCAAGAACTAAAATAACAAATAATGTAAAGTATTTTATTAAGCCCTCCAATGGCTACTTATCTTGGCTTGCTAAGCTTATCCTCAAGAGTTTCTAATACAAAGATGGGACATCCTCAAGTATTTTATGTTCACTTGATGGTCTTGGTGACAAATTAACCTAATTATTTATTATGTTGACAAGTATTATAATCAAGTATGACAATGATCCAAATTAGCGTTCCAGCATAAATCGTGATATATAACAAACTTAATTGAGACATTAACAAATGATGACGATGATGATTACAATAAAGATGACATCAAATCTCTTATGCAACAAACAACTAATTTTGTACATTAATGAACATGTATTACATGCAAAATTTAGATGTTACTACTGAGTTTTAATAATGTGTCATGTAATCAATTAAACACGTCACAAAGGAAATTGTGCACAGTGTATACTTTAATAATTCTCAATTCATCATATGGAAATATATAACATCATATATCATACAATTTTTGTTTTTAAAATATTTAATGAAAAAAATTACTAAATTAGCAAAGTGATGCCCCCCTTGTAATTAAGAAAATTGAGATAGCCCCTTATAAAGCTGTCTAGGTGAGTTTTGGGCACCCTCAGGTATACTGTCATTTATTTAAATAACATATTTAGAGAATATTCCATCCAGTGGATAGTTACTTATTTTTAAAATAATCTAAAAACCAACTGCATAAAGTAGAACCATTGGATTATGATTTTACCCATGTCACATCTAACAGTGACAACATCCTATGTATGTAATTAATTACAAAATTGCAATAATTCCTACAAAGTTATCTAAGCAAGTTTTGATTTGAAATTACTCTGTCACATCATCATCTATTTAAACTATATGTTCAATTAATATTTAATAAATCGTTACCAGTTTTCTAAATATACAGTAATCTCCTGAAAAATTACATAAATCCAATATATTCATTGAATTTTGATTTTACCCTTAATTACTTTTAACCTTGCCCCCCCCCCCCCCCCCCCCCCCAAAAAAAAAAAAAAAAACAGCCACGGGTAAATTTTGTTAAAATTACCATGGAGGGAAAATTTGTAATTATACAGGGAGTTATCACTATTTCATAAAGTCTACAGGGGGTTAGATCAAATTGTTCTCTTTTTTGTCCTTTTCCATGGAACTTGTTCTAATCATCCTTGCATCATCTCATCGTAGTGACCAATGAAGAAGCACAGTAGCTGAGTATCATTTAAAGAGTGCCCAAAGGGCAAAAAAATATCTTTAGAATTTCGAAGTCCAAGATACTGACATTTTTTCCAGTCACACATACAGCTTCCAGAACCAGAAAGAAAGAAAGAAAGAGAGAGAGAGAGAGAGAGAGAGAGAGAGGTTGAATACGATTTGTGGATTTGAATGGAAGATTGAATGCCCTTTTTTGAATCTTGACCATGTAAGACTTCATGTATAAGTATATTATTATCGTTATATATTAAAAATATCTGGGACCAGTGTCACAATCAATATAATTGTACCTTTGTTTGGATATATCTCTCATTTGGTATCCATTCACTGTTTCAATATCTGACAAGTTTTTTCAAAAAAAATTCACAAGTATTTTCATTCAGATCTGGAAATTCTACGATATACATCACAATAATGTAGAGGACAAAGAAGAAGAGGAGAAAGAAAAAAATTAATACTTCAAAAGTCCTGCAGGCGGTTGATGCAGTTGTAAGGACACCCCCCGTTTATGTGGGCTGTTTAATTGGGTTCGACTCCTCATGACATGAGGGAAAAAAAAAGGGGAAAATCAACCATTCATGCTGTGTGTGTTTGTACCATTTATGCTGTGTGTGTTTGTAGGCTCTGTCCACTGGTCATACTGGTTTTTAGTCCAGGTCCATGTAGTGTCGTCTTGTCTGAACCTTGTGTACTAAAGGAAAAAGGTTTGAAGAATGCCAGAGGGTTGCAACTATTAAATATATATAATAAACTACTTGTAACTTTTTATAATTTCATGTAACTTGTATTAATTCATCTTCGTATATATATTGAAATCCTTGTATGCTGTAACTACTTGTAATTATTTATAACTTCCTATGATTTCGTGTATTAATTCATCTCTATACATTGAGATGCTCGATACTATTAAGTGTATAGGAAGATTTATGTTGTAATAGCAACAATCTAGGAGTTTCGGAGGTCTTCGCATGATATTATTAGACATGTTTTGAGATCTCTATATATTTAGTATACAAGGATGTGTAAGAGTAACATTTTACTCTCTATAGTTATATATATATATAAATTAAACCCGAGTTCGGACCTTTTATTCCAAAAACAAAAGAAACAAAAGAAAGTTCTTAGGTTCCTGAATTAACTTGTAGTTGAATGTGACATTTTGGAATTTTTTTTGTTTGTTAATGGAATGGAAAAATATGTTCCATGCAATAGAAGAAAAATTTGATGGCTTTCTTCAGTAAATTTTGGAAGATAAAATGAAGATGATGAAAAAAAAATGTTTCAATGTAACAACCCCCCCCCCCCCCACCCCCCTTATGGGGCCAATTTCTTTATGAGGATCTCTAAAATGAGGCTAAAATTATTTTGAAAAAAATTGATATAACTCCATGTAATCTTAATTAAATCAATTTTAATTCTTGTAAAATCCTTAAATCAATGTAGATCCTTGTCTTATTAAGAAAATATTGTTCTAGCCCCTCTTCTCGCCTTAACTAACCCGACATGTAATTAACCCTAATTATACATATTAGATTACTAAAATATACTTCCTTTCATCTAACCTTTTTTATCATTGTCTCTCTCACAAGCCTCAAATGTTTAGAGTCCCAATGTTATTTGGGTAATAGAAATAACCTATTTTAATTTTTATACTTTCTCAGGGATTTATTCGAATATAATTTTTTGAAGATTCCGTTAGTTGAATGGAATATTCATATAATATTCTTTCTTTTTTTACAGGTTTTACAGCAAAATATAGGGACACATGATGATTTAAGGATTTTACAGAGACTAAAATTAATTTAGCTAAAATTACATGGAGTTGTATTGATTTTTTCCTATTATTTTTCACATACCTTGTATACCTCATTTCATAATAATTTTTTTTTTATAATTAACCAAACAACAAACACGATAGTTATATATATCGGAATATCAATCTATCACAGATAAGACTATGATACACCTCAAACCCATTTTTGATTTCCATGTAATTAACCATATAACTTCTGTATTTACAAAGAGTATTTTGTATCAATATTTACTATGACAAAACAGAATTGCCCAAGTGGGAGTGAACAAGAGCTCTCTATAAAACAAAGAACCAAAAAACTTCTAAATATTCAATGGAGATGAACCTATGCTAAATCCAATAATCCATGTCTCTGAAACCATTTTGGCCATAGACAATTGGGCGCATCATGAATTTAATCTCACATTACTTAGTGGAGGCCGAGGGAGAATAGTTCATGTTTATATATGAACATATCTCTTATACAAACCGTGAACCCACTGAATCATAAAACAGACTATCTTGTTACATAATCACGGGGTTTACGAGGTGGGTTAATGGATCATGAATCATGGAGGCAATTTCAAAAATTAACGTATTCCTTAAATTAAGGATTATGTCATAATGTAATGGTGGTAGGCATTTTCATATTCTGTGTTGAATACTTCACGAATCCATGTGAGGGGCAAATAAAGATGTGTAAAAATCAATAAAATGCATTTTTATAAACCAATATGTTTTCTTCATTAGGAGACACAAAACTTCTCTATGTTTATCACATAAAACCCCTAACCCCACTCGTATCCTAAAGAAAAAGGTTTCTTTAGGTAAAAATTCAATAAATGGATATATTATAAATTAATGACAAAAAAATAATTGTGCTTGTTAAGATGTTGAGATTTAAAAGCAAATATGTTGTTAATATTCCATATGTTTTATGTGTGACATCCAAGAAACAAGTTTTTAAAAAGTTCAAATATATATATCAACCACCTCTCAACCTGCCTCATATTCATTGATTTTGATGAATCAGGATTTTGTATCCATTTATATAGGATTAAAAAAAAATTGAACTGTTACAAATTATAGCACATGCATGTATGATTCATTTTTAATTAATTGGATGATTCACATAGTTGATGTATTTGATGCATGTACTTACCAATCTGAATACAGTCCCTTAAAAAATGGACCACTGACAACTATTACCAGTGTCTTTTTCATTGTTTCTTTACATGGATTAAATCCTGAAAGAAAAACATGTATGTTTAATGTGAGTAAATTGTAAGAGAATGAACTTCTTCTTGTCATATCTAAGAGAGGCATGCATGATTTATTTTTAGGGTCCTGGTACACTTAAACATTCATGCATTCCGTGTGTGCTTGCGCGCGCATGCTGAATCTTTAATATATAATCTATTGTTAAAAAATGTAAAAAAGAAAGAAGATATATATTTAATTCATTCAAGAAGGTATTTCAGTTTTTGTAATGTATTTATTCATCGAACAAGCATATATTTTTGTAAAAGAAAATCAAGAAGTGTTTGGGTTGTAAGAGTGGCAGAGTATGATATTTTTTAATTTATTTCAAAACTTTAATTATATTCCAATAAGACAGTCACAAAAGGTGTAAAAAAAACTGAACGGAAAAATAGTAAGCAAACAAAAAAATAATCTAATTCCATATCAGTATTTCTAATCGAGGATCAAATTAAGCTATCAGCAAAAATTGAACAAATTTTGGATTGGATTGAAGCCCAGTTCATGTAAATGAACAATTAATTTAACTGAGTCATTCACATGTATGTCAGTCATTGTAAGGTGTTCCCCTAGTGGACCTGAATCCCTCTTCGACTGATTTTTTTTTAAAATAGACCCACTTGATTAAGTTGCAATCATTAATTTATGTACATGCAAGATGGCCAATGAAACATGTCAAGTGTTAGGGTTTTGTTTGCCCTTTTATTGGCAGACAGTGATCTGTCTCAGTGGGTGAGGTGAGGTACATAGGTTTTGTTAGGCATCTGTCCTAGCTAGGGAAGTGCCACTTAATAGATGGGGGCCCACATCACATTTGTCAAGTATTAATTCATTGGTTTATTTATAGTAATTGTATATAATAAGGTTTTGCAGTTGTGAGAGTGGCCCAGTTTTGGGTGGCCAACTGGACTTTGTACCTTTTTAACATTTTATACTTGCAAATTATGTGGCGAACTACACAACTGTGCTTTTGGAACAGATAATTTGAAAAATAGCTTTTTATTTCAAAAAAAAGTTTGTGAATAATTTTTAAGAAATTAATTTTTATTAGATTTTTATGTGTTTTTTACTACTACAAATATTTTTTTACTCTCAGGCTCAATTGCAACCGCACACTTTCTTAAAAAAATAAATAAAAAAAATGAGTGTACATTTAAAAAAATGTGTGACTATTTAAAAAAAAAGAAAAAAGAAGAGAATAAAAAACGCTAAATACAGATTGCACAAAAGACTAGACATTTTTTTTTAAAATATGGATATAGTACATTGTTTTTTTAAAGAAAACGAGAGTTTAAGGCCCTATTTTATTCCGTTTTTTTAAAGTAATTCTGCTTTTAATCAAACAGAAAGCTAAAAAGTGTTGTTAAATGCATTCTACAAAGTTGACTTAATTAAAAAGTTACTATCAGTTTTTAGTGCAAAAAAGTTAATTTTTAAAAAGCGAAAAAAAATCGTTTTCCAAAAATCAATTCTATTTAAACCATTTTATTCAAAATCTTATTTTTCAAGTGTGTTTTCAAATGGACCCAAGTGAGATGTCATGAGGTGATAGCACAGCCGGTTCAAAATGACAACCACATGGAACTATTGTATCCTTGTCATGCTTTTGGGTTCTATGTAACACTCTTTT
This sequence comes from Acorus calamus, assembly GCA_030737845.1. Lineage (NCBI taxonomy): Eukaryota > Viridiplantae > Streptophyta > Magnoliopsida > Acorales > Acoraceae > Acorus > Acorus calamus. Next base: position 5,528,826 of record CM060861.1, on the reverse strand, counting down.
TGAAGTTTGAGGTGTGACATATAATTATTTAAATAGTTATTTTAAAAGAATTAAGTATGTTTTTTGTCTAATTATTTTTTTTGTTATTTTTGCTCAGAGATTAATTTTTTTTATTGTTTTACTCATGTTGGATAAAATAAAGATGTGGATTATAGATCAAAAAGATTTTATGGAAATCACACCAATTTAGCATATATTACCTCTAATATATACTAGATTTCATTCAAATATATATTTTACTTGTATTGCAAAAGTATGTAAAAACTCAAAACATGTTATGTTCAACTTATTTTATAGTCTCATATAGAACAGTAGACACCTCCACTCACTTAATAAGGTATATATCTCGTTAGATTTTTTTATACATTCTATAAATTAATCCATATAATTAAGTAGAGTAAATAATTTATGTCATATAAAAAAAAATTGAGAGAAAAAAAATATGGACTGAATCTAACATTCATGAAGCACCAGCCCAAACAAGCCTTCAAGAGGCTTAAACATTGCTTGCATCGATTAGTGGGCCTTAGTCCTGAAACACTCTGGGCCATTTTTGGATTCACTCTTCTTCTTCTATGTTTATAGCATTCAGTTTATTGAATTACATTTTTTTTTAAAGAATTTTGAGATACACTAATATATGTTTTTTAAAAAATAAAAGAATTAGCAAGCCCATATACTGTGATATAGCTCATACATTACGATAATGTAACACATATTTCATTATTGCAATGTATGGGACTGCAGACGAGGTTGTAAAACACTCACCGTATCAACGTTCATCCAACATACATCACGTGACAATGATACACATGTAAACTCCATTGCGTACAGTCCCTTTTTTAGCCCAATGATGATTTGATTTTCTTAAAAATAATATATCTCATCTAATCTAATGAGAAACATAATTTTATTAAAAATGAAATACATATTACGATAAATTGTATAGGTCTATTTATGAAAAATGCAACTAATTTCTAATAATGTGAATGTATGATGTTAAAAATGCATAATGGACCATAATAGAGACTGAAAAATCATGCAACAATGCTCTCCAAAATAATATATGAAATGTGTAATATATATTCTATTGTAAAATGATATACATTCAATTCATTAATTAAGCATTTCATCTTTTATGAAAACATGTACTTAGATAATCATGTATTTCAACAAAGATCGAACCATCAAACTGGCCACATCCTTCCACCTCTTTAAGGGTGATCATCCCACCATGAAGCTATCATTTTATTCCAATGTCTCCCCTCTTGTTCTATTTTCCTGCTCCATTCATAAATGAAATTAGTTTCCATTTCAAAATGTAATGTCAAATGCAACAATATAAGCTTGTGAATTACACCAAGTAACATAAATTTATATCGATTCAACCTATAAAAAAAACAATCTATACTGAAAAACCAGTATATATATATATATATATGGTCGCGATTACGTGCGGTGTGCGGTCGGTGCGGTTTACGACGTGGGCCGTTCGATCGCGGGTCCATCGCATCCAACGGTCGACGTGAATCGCACCCGACCGTCCGATGCGATGGACCCGTGATCGACGGCCCGTGATCGCGCACCGCACCGACCGTAAACCGCATGTAATCGGCTCCCTATATATATATATATATATATATATATATGGTCGCGCATGTAATCGGATCCCTATATATATATATATATATATATATATATATATATATATATATATATATATATATATATATATATATATAATGGGAGCCGATTAGGTACGGCGAACGGCGGGTGCGACAACGATCACGGACCGTCGATCACGGGTCCATTGCATCGGACGGTCGGGTGCGATTCACGTCGACCGTTGGATGCGATGGACCCGTGATCGAACGGCCCACGTCGCGGCCGCACCTGCCGTTCGCCGCACCTAATCGCCAGCGTATATATATATATATATATATATATATATATATATATATATATATATATATATATATATATATATATCTCGATTGCGGGTCCATCGCATCCAAAGATCGACGTGAATCGCACCCCGACCGTCCGATGCGATAGACCCGTGATCGACGGTCCGTGATCGCTGCCGCATCCGCCGTTCGCCACACCTAATTGGTTCCATATACGCTGCACCTAATCTGTTCCCTTATTTATATATATATAAACTACTGTTCATGTTTTCAACACTAAGCATCCTAATATAAAAAAATGATTCAAAATGAATTTGACCATTCTGTTAGGCTGTTTAGTCAGTAGAAATAAAACCAATCAAAAGAGAAAATAATAGGTATCTTAAATCTCAAGCCATGATTCATTCCGATACTCTATAGTCTATTCCACAAGTAAACCAGATTTCCAAGATAGAATCAACACAACAGAAAGTGAGAAAGACTAAAATCATGAGCATTACAATCCTAGAGTATGTAGTAGTACATTGTAAAGTATCGTAATGATCTATATATGTGGATCAGAAATCTAAAACTATTCAATAAAAAATTTGATGACATGGATGCCACCGGTTGATCAAAAAATTATAATCACGTATATTAAATATTGAAACGTGGTTAGTTATTTCCATGCCCTTAAAATGCCTATTACAATTTATGTAATATTTCATGCTTATTTACTCCTCCAATCGGACAACATAGCATTCCAAATAGATCCAAATTCAAATACAAAATCAAATCAATTAATCCCATTTTAAAAAAATTTCTTCACCATAAACTCAATTGGACAACTTATTGTATTAAAAAAGAATTCACACAACCTAAAACACACACACACGCACAAACCAAAGATATCTAGAAACCAAAAAGAGCTTCTAAAAGCATAAACATCGACGAATAACGAACACAGAAAGAACTAGATCTAAAGAAGAAATCGAACCAACAACAAGCAGAGCAACATTTGATCCAGTTAAAAAACAAAAAAAACCAAGTCAATCCACAACTTTAGCCGATCGCAACCACAAAACATATATCATCACCTGATCGCAACAACAAATGAAATGCTAATCAGACAAAAAACACGAAAATGAACTCAAATGAATGGGGAGAGAGAGAGAGAGAGAGAGATGGGGATCCTCTGCGGCGGCTTTTGTTTTTTTTACTAATAAGAGAGAAAGAGAGATGAATGGTTGTTATTTATTGAATAATAATAATGAATGGCTGTGATGTTTTGAGAATAATAAGGGGGGGGGGGACTCAGTGTAATGAACGGCTGTGATTGTTTGGATTCAACAGTCCACCAGGTTTTAAAACAAGTATTTGCGACATACATATAAGAACCCGCCCTAAATAAAACATTTTTTTTATTCATGATCGTAAAAGTTGTCAAATATTTGCGAAAACATTTTAATTTTATTTGCGACGGTATTGCCGCAACAAATCTGGACACAAATACCGCTTTTTCTTGTAGTGGGAAAAACCACAACTTATGTAATATTTCATGCTTATTTACTCCTCCAATTTTTCAAATCCTGAATTCAGATGTATGAATAAAAATACATATAAACAAAAAAAATTTTCATTATTTATTCTGATTAACATGATGAAAATGTAAATCAATATCATTTTTTGGTTTGTTAACATGGCCACTACTGAATCTCAAAGGTGAATTAACATTCAGTCAAGAAAAAAAAAATCTTTCGATCTTGACATTTGAATTACATAACATAAAATGTATAAAATGTTTGAGTATTTGCCAATGATGGGGAACATTCCACATTTAAATGTAAATGGGGAGGAGAGCAAATGAGGTTGAGAGGTGGTGGTGGGTGGTCTGTCACATGGAATAAGGATAATGTTTATGTCCATCCCTATTTTTTCATTCTAATGTATTTTAATTTTTTTTAAATAATATATCTTATCTAATCTCATCTAATTAATGAGATACATGCATGCTATTATAAAAAAATAGAGTACGTACTCCAATGAATTGCTATGCATTTATATAAAATGTAAAAATTTCTTTTGAAGCATATGCCTATTTAACGTGAGCGTATGCGTCGTTAGTTTTCTATCCATGAAATAATAAAGTGAATCATGGAACAGTGTTTCGATCTCATAAAAGTACTCAAATTATATAATTTAAAAACAATATCCAAAAGAAGTTTTTTTAATCTCATGTACATCATAATTATATCCTTCCCCTGAGTCAAACAAAATATTCAATTCAAAAAATTAAAAAACAATACCCAAAACAAGTCTCTTCTAATCTTTTGTGCATCATAATTGACTCCTTCCCCTGAGTCAAACAGGGGAGTATCACATAATAACTACAAGAAAATTCAAAATCTCATCAAATCAATTTTAAAATTCTAACATGATAGAATTACATTAGGAGTAAAACAATTTATAAGATAATAACTCACAAAATAATATATAAAATAGCAAAAGACACCCAAACCATACAAGGTAAAACCATGAAAATCAGAATGAACTGCGAAGGCCAACAATGGTTGTGCAATTAAATGCTATAAAATTGTCATAGCGTACTAATAGAAAGGCTAACAATAATATATATTTAATCAAATATAATCCATTTGAGACAATGAAAGGAGCTAGTGATGATGCCGTAAGTCCTTAACAATGCTAAACTCCATAGAACACAATAATCACCAACAAAGGATCACTCCGAGGGCCTTGCTTTGCATCACCTAAAATAAGTATTCATCATATCCACACTGAAAGTAGAATAAGCGTACAATGAGTTATGATGCTTAGCAAGTAAACCAGTGAAAACAGCCTCAGCAATGCTAAACTCCATGGAACACAATAATCACCACCAAAGGATCACTCCAGGGGCCGTACTTTGCATTACTTGGAATAAGTATTCATCCACACTGAAAATAGAATAGTGTACAATGAGCTATGAACCTTAGCAAGTAAACCAATGAAAACAGCATTATTTCTCTTTGGCAGCATTATTTCTCTACGCTTATACAGGATGATAAGGAAGGAAAGGCATTTCCCATGGAAATATATATATATATCCTTCTTTTGACTTAAAGTTTCTATGTACAAGTATTCTCTTTTTGTGAAAAATTCTTAGACTTTTCCTCTTGAGGATGGGGACCTTTTTTTTTTTTTTTTTTTTTTAAGAGGAAGGATGGGGTTTGTTGTAGCCCAAATCCTCCTCTCAAGTATCAACTTTTTGTCTATGTGTGTATTATGTACATCTATCTATATATGGTAATAGAAATCATTTACACTACACTTCTCTAGCTTGGTTTCCAGGACCTCATTCTCACAGGTTACTCAAGTCTTTTGTTTTCTACTTTCTTGCATAGTTTGTGGCTAAGAGGGTTTTCAGGGGACATTTGATGTGGAAAGAGATGCCCCTAATATCATTCTCTAAGGTTTTGAAGGGAAATTACATCCATTATGGTTGATTCCCACAGACAGTGCCAAACTGTGTAGTTGTTATAATTGAAGACTAAAAGTGTCCTGAGAATGATCACAGTTGTAGATGAAAACATGAGAGCTAAGATTTCTTGGTAAAAGACGGGGAAAATCTACCAAAAAAAACACTCCAACACTCATCTCACGAGGATCAAATATAAGAAAATTAAATGAATTTAGGTAGGGATACATTTCTCATAACTTATTCTTTTTTAATAATTGATTTCCTTTTTCTATTGCGTTTTTTTCACTTCCAAAATTGAAGGGATCTTTTTTTTTATTTTTTTGCGCTAAGGACTAATTATGAAATTTCCAGGGAACCAAACACAATGACTCATCCCAATTTGTACTATCTATGTGACTTCAATACTCAACTTCAAGCCATGCTCCTGTAAATTTTTCTTTCTACTCCCCTCCGATCCAAATGAGCTATCACAATGAAGTTCCTTCAGATTTAGATTCTGAAGAATCTTCGGTTCCTCAATTGAGGGAAAATAAGATCAAACCATCAAATTGGCCTCACTATTTTTTTCAGCCACATCCTTCCACCTCCTAGGGTGATCATCCCACCATGAAGCTATCATTTTGTTTCAGTGCCTCTCTCTCGTTCGATCTATTTTTCCTGCACCATTCAAAAATGAAATCAGTTTCCATTGATCAACATGCAATGTCAAATGCAACAATATATATGTTAATCAATAGGAACTAGTAACATAAATTTATATTGATTCAACTTGAAAGAACAAAAATTATATATATCTTTATCATGTATGTATCCATTGATATATAGGAGTCAATAATTAATAATCTTTATACTAGATTAACAGCTCCATTGAAATGCAAAGGCAATATCTGTTCATGTTTCCACACTAAGCATCCTCATATAAAAAATGATTCAATATGAAGTTCTCTTTCTGTTAGGCTGTTCAGTCAGTAGAAATAGAAACTAAAAAAGAGCAAATAATGGGTATCTAGAATCTCATGCCATGATTTATTCTGGCACTCTATTCCTCATGAACCAGGTTAAATTTCCAAAATAAAATCAACAATCGAAAGTGAGAAGACTATAATCATGAGCATTACATGTGTGATCTTTGAGTAGTAGTACATTGTAATGCTACTAATCATAGTTATCCATCTATGTGAATCAGAAATCTAAAACTATTCAAAAAAATTTAGATGACATGCATGCAACTAGATCATCATGTAAGCAGTGGGACAAGCTTCAGAACTCTAGTTAAAATGTGGCTAATTAATTAGTTATTTCCTTTCCCTCAAAATGCCAATATATATTCAGGCACCACAGTACTCATGTAATATTTCATGTTATTTGTCTGCATTCTTCTCCTCCAATTGGAGAACATAGTATTCCAAATCCTGAATTCTGATGATGCTAAGGTATGAATAGAAATACATATGAACATGAATGAAATGCATATGAAGATGTAAATCATTTGGTTTTTTAACATGGCCACTATTGAATTTGGCTAGCTATATCTCCATATGGTGCTTATCTTCATGAATGTAGTTTGGAAACTTATTATATATGCACTGAGTTCCAAAGGTGAAATAACATTCAGTGATGAATTTTTTTTTTCCAATGGTGACATTCGATTTACATGACATAAAATGTGTAAGAGCATTCGCTAATGATCGAGAACATTCCATGCTTACATGTTAATGGGGTGTGCTTCGCCAAAGTATCGCCTTGTGGAGCTAGCATTCACTCAAACTTTCTTCCTCCGATGTCTCCACAGACGATCTCAACCCCTATCATGGCCTACATTATAATTCTAAGCTACACTTTGCCCCTAAAAGAGATCAAGTGCATTAACCACGAAAGAAAGATCAATCCTAAACATTGGTATATGAGTATTACAGAAAATTATGCATATATACACGCACGCACACACTTCAATTGTTCCATAGTTCTTTGGAAACTAAGCTAGTTCAGCTCTAATTGAAGGATTCTATCAATGTAGTTCTCTATAAAAATAACAATGTGCATGCAAAAGACAACGAAGTTTAGATGTGGATATGCAACTAAAAGGCCAAACTCAATTTGTATAACAAAGAAGTTAAAAGGAAAGTTTTGCCTGATGATTTGGCATAGCATTAAGTTTAAAGAAAACTTATCAAATAAAATTTGAGATTGATATTCAAAATAATCATTCACCAACAGAGTTTAAAGTCTGTGTGTATGTATGATAAAGCATTCAATAGATATTTCACTGTATGGATTGACACCTACAAGTATATTCAGCCAAACAATCTGCTCAGCTTGTTTCCATTACTGAATATAAGAAAAGTAGGATATTTGCATTTCTTACATGCAGTTCATAGAATTTGGTTGATTTATGGAATTTGGTGAACAAAAAACAAAGATTTTCTTCTTAGAAGCTCATTGAATCTACAAGGAAGCAAAATTGAAAATTTTCTTCATTAATTCAAATGTTAACCATACAATGGTAATAGTACTCCTTTAAGAAAGGTGACAACCAGCTAGCTAGTAAGAACAAACTCTCAATGACATACTTAATGAAATATACTAAGAATAAAAAATAATACAACTAAACCTAAACATTGAAATAAAATCATAAAATTTGAAATTCTCCAATTATTATGATCTTAAATGAAGAAATTTACTAAAATTTACAAATTTTATAATTGAAGAAATTTACTTAAAATAATATATTACTGTCAATGATAAATGTTTCAAAATAATAACATACATTTGAATATTGAATTGAAGAAAGTTTTGACTTAATTTCTTACTCTAATAATTTCCTGGTAATCTATTCTACATCAAGACCACAGGGATAGAAAATTCTTTCTCTAGATTAGGCAACATTTGGAAACGAATTTGAACAGCTTTTAAATTTTTTTATTATTATAGGAATCATAGTTGGTCCAAATTCCTGCTCAAATTCCCCCAAATAGTCTCATCTCAAGGCAAAAAATAATTTTCTGCTAAAAATAGTCCTCCAAGAATCTAATGAAATTGTGCTTCCTCAAAATATATTTTCAAAAACTACTACATTAAGTGAAAAGTTATATTTCAAACTACCGCATAAAAAAATAATGTTTAATTTGAATATGAGAAGAATTATTTACAACTAAGAAATATTTTAAAACCAAGTGCCATGATTTAATGGCTTATAGAGCACAATAGAATTCTATTCAATCCATTCTGTCGATCAAGTCATTAAAAAATCATAAAATCTGAAGACTCCAAAAAAAAAAGACTTGTTCAAAGTAAAAGACCTCTTTCAAGAAAATAGAGTATAATTTTAAACATAGTATTCTAAACCTTTTTAAATGTTTGGAACATTTTGGTAATTAGATACCTCTAATATCTAGTTGAACAAGCTTCTGCTCGTTGAACTCTATGTTTAGCATTTTTAGGATCTGGGTATCAGTTAATTTGGATGGTTTAACACTTCTTCATAATTTAAAAAACTAGTCCTAAATGTTTAATTTCCATCGAATGATCACATCTATTAAGAAAGTTTACGTGTATTGTTCATGTTAATAATGAAAACACATCTACAAACAATTTAATTATTTATGTACTTCAATTTATCACCCTTTTGAATAAGAACCATATATTGTCAAATATTTGCCGTACGTGCACAAATTTTGTGACTATCCTTGTATGCCTCTACAATTTCTAAAATTTTTTCAGAAAACTTGGAAAAAATTACACATGCAAAAGCTTCTGAAAAATTGAACAGATTCATTAATAATAAAAATTCTAATGCTTTTCATTGACTAATAAACCAAGATGACTATATATCTCCTTTAAGCACCACTTTTCAATCAAGTGCCCTAAAAGTCTATCTACACATGTTCAAAGAAGAAAAGCACAACAAAGAGGAAAACCACAACAAACTATACAAATTGGTGCACTAAATAATATTAACCTGAACAATATTCATATAGTTACAAGAAAGATCAAAAGACTTTTGGTGCAATCTATGTGTGTGCCAACTCCTAATGAACAAGAAGTGACCCATATTGCATACTAGCATGCTAAATCCAGCTGATCAATAGATGTGGGTGCAATCTTATATCAACACAAATGTGCATAATATCATAATTAGTACTTAGTTTTCTGATAGGCACACCTGCTATTTAACAAAATCACATACCCAATTCGCTCAATCGACCAACCCTAAGTACTCATAGGAGTTTTATCAACATCGCAATTAGCATATAAGCTTGTTCAACATTGCAATCAAGATCGGAAGGGCTTAGCAATCCTCATAATACACCAAGTTTTGGAACACCACAAAATCCTAATTCAATCATTGTGAGGGGCAGATAAACATAGCCTTCAAGTAACTTTCATCTTAATTTAGTCATTGGGTTCAACAATCTCCTCTTAAGATATCCATATATAACATTGGTATAATCTCATCCTTTTCAGTCCCTCTAATGTGCTTATACTGAACACACTCAAACCAACATAAGCTAAAACCACCATAACAAGATCAAAGAAGACCAATCAAATAACAGTCTCATTTTTACTGACCTTGTCACACATTCATCATTTCCTCCTAATTAAGAACCTCATATAAGGTGCTGTAAATGACATGAAATTATACAACCAGAAACACAGAAACTTATCATTGTGATTGGTAAATTAAACCAACAATAATGCCTTTCTGTTCAAAGTAAATTCACCATTTACAATTCAAAATTTCATCTCCACAAGATGCATCCCTCCCCTCATCAAATTCCAAACCTTTCTGTTAAGTCACATCACCCCCCCCCCCCTCATTTCATAATACACATATATCTTAAGATATCTTTGACTCAATCCTTCCATTAGTTTCAATTCCTCCTCCGTCTCTCTATTTGTACTAACAAAAAAAACAAACACAAAAAATGATCAATCAAGTGACCTTTTTTGTACCACACACATGCACCAGGTACAAAAGGATCATCCATTCAACTGTTACAAACAAACAAAACCAACAACAACCAAAAAAAAAAAAAAAAATCTTCATGAACAGTAATCACATCAACAACCAAAAAAAAAAAAAACCCCAAACTGAATCATCCACTGTATATATATCAATAAAAAACTATACATATAACATATATAGCTCACACTTGCATGGGGAGAGGAGACACATCTACTGCTTGTGATGATGATCACAATACAGCCCTCCAAAGCTCTCAAACATCTGCGGCGTGAACGGCCCATCGAAGAGATCGAACTCAAGCCCCTCTACGTTCTTACTCAACAGATCCGTCGTCGTCGTCGACGTCCCTTCGTCACCGTCGACTAACACAATCGGCTGCCGCTGTGGCTCCTCTTGTTTGTTCATGTTTTCGAATCTCGAGACGTCGGAGTCTTGTCCGGTGAGTTCTTGCACCAGTGACCGGAACTCCGACGGGATCGTCTTCACCTTCATTGGGTTAGAAATATAGACCACCTTGATTGGTTTCTTCTTTGTCTTTGTGGGTTGTTGTTTGGGTGACCTTATTTTTGAGTGCACACTCACCTTGTCCATCTTTCTTGGAAGGGTTAGAGTGCTTCTTGAAGAAAAAAAAGAGTTTGGGAAGGATTTATAAGTGATTTGATGAGATTGGGTTTCCTGGAAATTGAGATTTTTTTGAAGGGATAATATTTGAGGTTTTGATGGGAGCAGATGAAGGTGAGGAGAAAATGAGAGTTTTTGAAATGGAAAGTGGAGAGATGAGAGAGAGACTGGTTTTTAATACATACAGTGTGTGTTGGGAAAATATGAATAAGTGATATATAATATAATAATATGAATAAACATGTGATTGGTGCTTTTGATGGAGGTTTTCTTTTAGAACCTTATCCTAATAATTAGGGTCAGTCTTTACTAAAAATCAAATTCAAAACCGTTACAAAAGGGCAGAGAGCACATCAACAAAAGCGGAGAAAAAGCACACCAAACCAAATTGATAGATTTAATTACATTTTGTACAGCTTTAGTGAACTATTTATGTGGGGCTGGGGACTAATCTAAAAACTTTACTAATTTGGATCCAGACACAAAATCACCTATTTGATTTAGATCATGTGTTTATTCAATGAGTTGAATATATCTAGCCTAGTTAAATGAAGTATGTTGATTATATATCATAAGCCTGATATGATAAGTTTGTTTTACAGTTTTGTATGCATACATTGCAATATCAGAGTATCGTGTGATCGTAATGATGGGTTTTATATAAGATTGCAATTTATTTATTTATTCAAAAATATATATATTGATATATCTAAGTATATATTTTATTTTATATAATAGTATCTAATTCTAGATAAGTATTAATGTTAAGACTGTGGATTGGATTAGATATATTATTTTTTATTTAGGTTTTGTTAACGAATGTTCTCAGACACTAGTTAACTCACATTAATTGTTCATTTTTTAGGCAACCTAATAAATTAATTATGATATAGTTAAAAAAAATGAAAGACTTCTTTAAAATACCAACAACACCCGTAATAAATTCATTACATTTTTTTCTTCCCTCCCACACCCAATTTTTTCCTCCCTTATACAATGTTTAAAATAAAAATGTTAGAAGCATAAATAAAATATTTTCAAGGAAAATGTCATATTTATTTTTTAAAAGTATGTATACCAAACAATTGAACAATTTTTTTTTGATATAAAGTAAATTTTTTATATGTTATTTATAAATAAATAGGGTATGGAAGGGAAGAAAAAAAAATATTTGAGGAAAAAAAAAGGTATGGGAGAGGAGAAGAAATTGTGAATTTATTAAGGTGTTGTTGGTATTTTAAACAAATTAATTTTTTTATACTCATGTTATAATTAATTTATTGAATTATTTAAAAGTATAACAATAAATGCGGTTAAGGGCACTGGTTAACCAAACTATTTTTATTTTTAAAACATCAAACTATATTTGAGCACTGCCGCGTGAAGTTATTTTTATTTTTTATTGGATTTATTGGTGAATTGGGATTCAGAACCAATAAACATTTTATTTCTTATTTTTTATGACATTTTAGGGCAAACAAAATTTATAACAAACAGAACGCCTAATAATTTGTCCATGACGTCACTCGGGCCTGGTCTGATGACGTCACTTTTAGTGACGTTACGGCCTCTGATTGGATAGAGTTCCGTTGTCGCCCAATTAAAAGGAAGCAAAGTGGATTTCTCTGGTGCATCGGCGGAACCGAAAAGGTTAAATGGTTCGAGGAAACACGTCAAGTTGGGTTGGGTTAATTTAATTACACGTATTATTTGCATCGATTTTCGTGCACAGGCATTTTGGGCCTCGAAAATCGGGACGATGGGTCTGGGATTGGCACGCCGGTCTGCCCAGAAGTTGTCATTAATATATATAAATTAATATATATATATACTAGTCAGATGTATGCACACTCCGCGGGTTTTATTACGTATATTTTATATTTTTTAAATAAAAAATATATTTTTGTATTTTTTTTTTAATATAACAGTTTTTTTTACCTTTCAAAATACACTGACGGCTACAGGAATTTTTATAGATGGGGTCATTAAAAAAAATTTATAATTTTTTAAAAAATACTCTTATATAATATATCTAAATTCAAACCAAATCCATGATTAGATACTTGATTTTTTTTAAAATGGGGTAGTGTTTTAGAGTATTGTTTTATAAGTGTTGATATACTCAATCCATTACAATTTGTTTTACAGTCTCATACGTTATGACAATGTAATATATACTACGCTTTTAAAGTGTATGGGGTTCCATCATATTTCATGGTGCAAAAAAAATTTATCATTTTTTTAACTTAAAAAAAATGCATTAATGTATCTTAGTAAATACTTCATTTTATATAATAGAATGCACTTCAATTGGAGAGTGTGTGATTTTTTTTAAAAAAAAGAGAACTATTGTGGACTGCAACGAGAGTTGGACGTATCATTTTTCTAGTTTTATTATTGTTTTAGGGTCCTTATAAATTTTTTATCTGGTGAAACTTTGGGCCAGGCTATACATATATGATTTTTTTAATTGTTTTTAAAGGATCCCACTAATTTAATACGGTGGTACATATTTTGTGCGAGCTTTTATTTATTTGATGGGGTCAATTGACCCCATCAAGTGCAAGGTGGTGTCGCCGCGGCACCCTTATATACTTATTTATTAGTCATCTAATAATTATCTAACAATGTATATATATACTTTCGTATGTGAGATATATACTTTGTTAATTTTATTTTAACATTTATTAAAAATGAGTAAATTAAATTTAAAATTGTGCAATGCTTACTATTTTAAAAAATTAAAACATGTAATAATCACATTTAAGGTTGTATTTTGGACTGAACCTAACATTAAGTGAAGATACACTCAAAGTTAATTAAAAATAAAACCAAAAAAACATTTATGCCTTTTCTTTCAGATACATTAATTTATAAAAAAAATTAAATTCAATCATTTTTAACAACCAAAGTTAAGACCACAAAAAAAATCCACCATTACATTCGATCAGAGTATGCATAGTCAAGTACATAATCCAATTTTCAATTACTAACCATTAAAAAAAATCGATTACCAAACCCCTTGAAAACAATCTAATCAATAAAAAAAGCATTGCATTGGAAAAACTAAAAATATACTTATTTTCACATCTAAAGAAAAAGTGATACATATAAATCCAAAATCAATATAAAAAAAACATAACACATTTTAAATTCAAAAACAAAACATCCATCAATAATTTTATTGAAAAAATAAGTGTGATTCCATTTATAATTTTTGTATTTATTAATGTGCCTAAAATATTTATATTTTATAATTTTATGGATATCTTAATGGTATGAAAAATTGTTATATAAAATTTGAAGGCTACAGACTCGTGTTTTGAAATTAGGGACCTGTTTATAAATCTTAAAATTTGAATTAGAAATCTGTTTATAACACAAATAGGATCTAGTTGTGAAACTGATAGAACCTGTGGGTGGATCTACAAGAAGCCCAGGAAGACAAAATTAGCAGTTTTGTCAGGGACCTGGATATAAATATCAGGGATTTGTTTATAACACATATAGGGGCCGTTTTCAAAAACTTTTAAAACTGTGGGGTCTATCTGAAAACATGCCCGGGGAAATTACGAAAATGTCCCCGGTACGCCCATTCCGCTCGCGCTCTTCTATGATATACATATTTTTTAACATATAGATTGCGAAAATATTAAAATAATGAATATCATACAAAATTAAATAATAATAATATGTTAATTTCATGTTAAGTTGTTAACATGGTTTTGTTTTTTGTTTTTTTGTTGGAAATTAACATGGTTTTGTTGTTTGTGTGACATTGTAGGCGATGCATTGTCATATCTTACCAATATTCATATAATTAACAGATAACTAAAAATTTTCTTATCTTAATGATGATTGGTTTTGGGATTTTTAATGATTAACACTTTCTTAAGTCAAACCAAATTTCAGGATTGGCTGGACTAAATTTTTATAAAATTATTATAAATATTTATTATAATATTAAATAAACTAAATGATTATATATTTAATTAATAAAAATATATTGTCTTATTAAATATCTAGTGAAAAGTACACACACATATATAATTATACAGGAAAAAATCCATATAACCCCCTATAAACCGGCCGAAATCATACAACCCCTTACTTTTCTAAAATTCATATAACCCTGGAAAACATATATGTAAATCTAAATAACTCAATGAGTTAAATTTTCGTTGACAGATTAAGATTATTCTGCTAACACTCGGTCTGGTTAAACTTAGTTGAAAATAGAATATATCAAAAATCACCTACAATGTGTTAAAAATACAAAAATCATTTCTAAATGACAATTTTAACCCTTCAGATAGAGTTTTATAATCTATTCAAATGGATAAAATTATCATTTACATAAGGTTTTTCTCATTTCTAATAAATTGTAGGAGGTTTTTAGTATATTGTGTTTTCAGTTAGAGCTAACCATATGAATATTCCTTATCTATCAATGAAATTTTAACTCAAATGGTTATTTGGATTTACATATTATTTTCAGGGGGTTATATAAATTTTAAAAAAAGTGATGAGGTTATATGGATTTCAGGCAATTTACAGGGAGTTGTTTGAATTTTTTCCAATTATATAATAAACACTATTTAAATTAAATCTTGTGATGGTTCAGATAGTAGCACTCCATCTATTATCAAAATTGGATTAATATATTCAGTAATTTTTCAATACAAGGAATAAGGCGCATCTATAAGAAAACTCATCATCCACATGTATGTCGAACTATGCATTAACAGATTTAATTAATAATTGAAAAGGTATGATTTGTATCTTGTTAACTTTAAGCCCCCGTTTGGATGCCGGATAAGTTCTGGATAACTCCGGATAAAATTTTAAAACCGTTTGGAAAGCCCGGATAAACCCAGATAAAGTGTGCCAGAATAAACTGGTATATAAATTTTAATCAACCTCTAGAATAAAATTTATCATAAGTTATTGCGATCAAAAAATAAATGGGTCCACTATCAAATCAACTATCATCACCTTTTATAAATCACCTGTCAAATCAACTATCATTATTTTTTTACATTTTATAAATCTTTATTCATATTTTATTCACATTTTACCTAAACAACAAAATATTTATTCTTACGATTTTTAACTAGAATAATTCAAAATACAATTAAACATAAAATCAATTTATCTTTATTTATATTTACTTATATTTAGATAAATAAATATTTAAAAATAAATCTTATCCGACATCCAAACGGGGCTAAATGACTAAAATTCCGAGTGACATGATTTCTGCCAGCCCACTGTGTATGCAAAGAATTCATTGATCATGCCATTCCCTTTAGATAATAATTAAATCTTAATCAGAGTTAATCTGAGTAAAACATAATACACGCAATCTTGAATTTAATAGTACTGGATTTAAAAAAAAACCAACAAGGGCATTAATAAAATTTAATGCGGTCCATAAACATAGACTTGAAAAGGGACAAAAATCATGAGGGATGCATATGAGTGGTTGGTAGGCCTCCACATGGATGAAACACTGTAATGTACGGTCTGTTTTTGTGTGACAGGTACCTCAGGTTCAAAGAACAGTTATGAATTATATAAATGTGGTTTTTGAAATAATGGTGGGAATTATTATATTATAATAGAAAATTATGTACCATCATTTCTTAGCACGAGCAGACCACAAGCCAAATGCCGTGGAAGTCATGGATGCATTGCAGGTAATCTGCAGTCAAAAGGGATTACTTGCAAGTTGAAGCTAACACCCTTGTCTCCACACAAATTAAAAATATTATTTTGCAAGCACATAAAACCCAAGAATGTGTGTTTGGACAACTCATGTGTCAACTCATATACGTGGAAAAAAAATATATTGTTATACCAACACTTTTAGGTCATTCCAGCTAATATGATATTGATGTGTTTACCATGTTAGTATATATTTTATTTTATATATATATATATATATACACGGGGGCGATTACGTGCGGCGAACGGCAGGTGCGGCGGCGACGTGGGCCGTTCGATCGCGGGTCCATCGCATCCAACGGTTGACGTGAATCGCACCCGACCGTCCGATGCGATGGACCCGTGATCGACGGCCCACGATCGACGTCGCACCTGCCGTTCGCCGCAGGTAATCGGCCCCCAATATATATATATATATATATATATATATATATATATATATATATATATATATTCAATTCATTTGAATATCAACATTTTTTTTATGAAAACATTTATTTGTCTACTCAAGTATATATTTCAAAAAATATATATTATGAGATTTTTAGTTTAAGTCCCCGAAAACTATCGAATTTAGCGATCGATCTCTCACTTCTTCATATTTTGGTTTTAGTCCTTCCATTTAAATGATAATTTAGGAATAGGTCCCTGGGACTTATTCCTAAATTATTAAGTTTGTTTTTTAATCCCTGGGAGGGACCTATTCCTAAATTATCATTTAAATGCGGAGACTAAAACCAAAATATGAAGAAGTGAGAGATCGATCGCTAAAATCGATAGTTTTCGGGGACTTAAAACTAAAAATCCCTATTATATTATATATAAAAGCATGCAAAAGTAATAATAAGAATGATAAGTATAACATTTTTGTATTTCACATTTCACAATGAACATGTATTTTGTATTAATTTAAGAGAAAAAAAAAATCCTACAGTAGAAACTTCAGGGCAGTGCCTAAATCAAGTATTGGACTTATTTCAAATATATGTTTAGAGGTTTTTTTTGTTGTACACACTACCATACAAGAACAAAAATAACAAATAATGTAAAGTATTTTATTAAGCCCTCCAATGGCTACTTATATATCTTTGGCTTGCTAAGCTTATCTTCAAGTGTTTCTAATACAGAGATGGGACATATATCCTCAAGTATTTTATATTCACTTGGTGGTCTTGGTGACAAATTAACTCTCAATTATTTATTAGTCGTTAACAAGTATTCCTACATCCACAGTATGACAGATGATCAAAATTAAGGGTTCCATCAATAGAATTCATGTGATCTAGACGAACAAGATAGATCGTAGACATTAACAAATGTTATATACGATGACGATGACCGATGATGATATAAAAGTAACAGATGATCACACCGAGAGTCTCTCTATGTAACAAACAACTAATTTTGTACATTAATGAACATACATACATTACATGCAAAATTTAGATGTTACGACTGAGTTTTAATAATGTGTGACATGTAATGTAATCAAACACGTCACAAAGGAAATCTGTGCACAGTGTATACTTTAATAATTCGCAATTCATTATATGGAAATATATAACACCATAGATCATACTATTTTTGTTTTTAAAATATTTTAATGAAAAAAATTCAATATAACCCCCTTCAAACTTTCTAAATTAGCAAGTGATGCCCCCCTTGAAATTAAGAAAATTAAAATAACCCCTTATGGAGAGCTGTCTAGGTGAGCTTTGCACCCGCGGGTATATTGTCATTTATTTAAATAACATATTTAGAGAATATTCCATCCACGGATAGTTATTTATTTTTAAAATAATATAAAAACCAACTGCATAAAATAAAATAAAAAACTCAAGTTAGAACCATTGGATTATGATTTTACCCATGTCACATCTAACAGTGACAACATCCTATGTATGTAATTACAAAATTTCAATAATTCCTGCAAAGTTATCTAAGTAAGCTTTGATTTGAAATTACTCAGTCACATTATCATCTATTTAAACTGTATATTCAAATAGTATTTCATAAATCGCTACCAGCTTTCTAAATATACAATAATCTCTTGAAAATTACATAAATCCAAATATATTCATTGAATTTTGATTTTACCCTTAATTACTTTTAACCTTGGTCCAAAAAAAAAGGCCACAGGGGTAAATTATACAGGGAGTTCTATTTCATAAAGTCTACAGGATCAATTTTTTCTCTTTTTTTGTCCTTTTCTATGGAACTTGTTCTAATCATCCTTGCATTATCTCATTATAGTAACCAATGAAGCAGGACAGTAGCTGAGTATCATTCAAAGAGTGCCCAAAGGAGAAAAATTTTAGGAGAAATCTTTAGAATTTCCAAGTCCAAGATACTGACATTTTTTCCAGTCACACATACAGCTCCAGAAAGAAAGAAAAAAGTGGAATACGATTTGTGGATTTGAATAGAAGATTGAATGCCATTTTTTGAATCTTGACCCTGTAAGACTTCATGTATATGTATATTATCATTATGTATAAAAAATATCTGGAACCAGTGTCACAATCAATATAATTGTACCTTTGTTTGTTTGGATATATCTCTCATTTGGTATCCACACTGTTTCAATATCTGACAAGTTTTTTCTTTCAGAAGATCTGGACATTCTACAATATACATTACAATAATGTAGAGGATAAAGAAGAAGAGGAGAAGAGAAAAATTAATACTTTAAAGTTCAACCCGTATACTTCAAAGTCCTGCCTATGCTTGATGCAGTTGTCAAGGACAACCCCATTTATCAGGGCTGTTTGAGTTCGACTCGTGATGAATGAAACAGGAGGAAAAAAAAGAGGAAAATCTGCTGTGTGTTTGTGGGCTCTGCCCACTGGTCATACAGGTTTTTATCCCAGGTCTATGTAGTGTCACCTTGTCTAAGCCTTGTGTACTAAAAAAAAAGTTCAAAGTATGCGAGAAAGTCGTAGCTATTAAACATAATAAACTATAACTACTTATAATATCATGTAACTTCTTGTATTAATTCATCTCTATATATATATTGAAATCTTCAACATAATTAAGTGTTGAAAAGATTTACGTTGTAATATGGTATCAGAGCACAACTAGATCCTTGGACTCTTCAAGAAGCCACTCCTCTCTCTAAACCCCTAAAAAAAAATTCCAATCCGGACTCCTGAAAACAATTTCAACCCAACATAAAACCCTCTTCTTCTCATTTTTCTTTCCTTAACGTAGAAATCCCTCTCTAAAAATCTTATTTATCTTTTCTTCATACAAGTCTCTCTCCAAAAACATAAGAACCGGCAGGGGTGCTCGAGCGTGTGGACCGTATCAGGAAGCGGTTTCCATGGAGGGGAGGTGATGAGGCGCGTTGGGTCACACACTTGGTGTACTGGGAACGGTTTGTTGTTCTAAAAAGGAGGGCGGCTTGGGGGTTTTAGATCTTCGAGTGATGAATCGGGTACTTCTTTCTAAGCGGATGTGGAGATGGTTTAACTAGCGTTATTCGCTCTAACTAGAAACTAATCATTAGAGACCGATATGGGGAGGGGGCATTGGTGAGCATCGATGGCCCGTGATGAGCGCACACACGTCACACATCGCAAATCTGGAAGGGCTTGTTTACAGACCGGGAAGACATGGACTATGCGATAGAATGAAAGATCGGCAATGATGCATCGGTGCATTTTTGGAAGGACAAGTGGAGCGGAGCGGAGAAAATTTGATGGTTTTCTTCAGTAAATTTTGAAAGATAAAATGCAGATGATGAAAAAAATGTTTCAATTTAAGAAACACCCCCCCCCCCCCCCCCCCCTTCAAGGGGCCAATTTCTTTATGAGGATCTCTAAAATGGGGTTAAAATTATTTTGGAAAAAATTGATATAACTACATGTAATCTTAACTAAATCGGTTTTAATCCCGGTAAAATCCTCAAATCACTGTAGGTCCCTAATATTAAATATTGTTCTAGCCTCTCTTGTCACCCCAATTAATCAATTTGTAGTTAACTCTAACTATACATGTTAGATTACTAAAATATCATTCCCTTTATTTAACATTTCTTTAGTGTCTCTCTCACGAGCCTCAAATTTTCAATTTGATTTTTACACTTTCTTATGGAATTATTCGAATATAATTTTTGAAGATTCCGTTAGTTGGATAGAATATTCCTAGAATATTCTTTCTTTTCTAACGGACTTTCAACTCGATGATTATAATCATTAACTACAGCAAAATATAAGGACCTATGATGATTTAAAGATTTTACAGAGACTAAAATTAATTTAGCTAAGATTATATAAAGTTGTATCTATTTTCCCAATTATTTTTCATGTGTACCTCAATTTGTAATAAAACTTATTATAATTAACCAAACATAAATCATGATAGTTACATGTATCGGAATATCATTCTATCACAGATAAGACTATGATACACCTCATATCCATTTTTGATCTCCATGTAATTACCCATATAACTTTTAAATCTACAAAGAGTATTTTGTATCAATATTTACTATGACAAAACAGAATTGCCCAATGGGAGAGAACAAGAGCTCACTATATGACAAAGAACTTCTAAATATTTCATCAATGGAGATGAACCTATGCTAAATCCAATAATCCATGTCTCTAAAACCATTTTGGCCATAGACAATGTGTTTAGCACTTAATTAGCTCGTAAGGTTAGCCCTGAGGTGAGAATGATGATGAGGCACACCATGAGTTTAATCTCACAATCATGAATCATGGAGGCAATTTCAAAAATTGACGTATTCCTTATATTAACGATTATGTGATAATGTAATGGTGGTAAACATTTTCATATTCTGTGTTGTATACCTAGCGAATCTATGAGTGGGCTAATAAAGATGTGTAACATAACTGTCACAAAAGATGTGTAAAATTCAATAAAATGTATTTTTATAAACCATGTGAGGTTTCTTCATTAGCAGACACAAAACTTTTCTATGTTTATCACATAAAACCCCTGACCCCACTCGTATCCCAAAGAAAAAGGCATCTTTAGGTATAGATTCAGTAAATGGATATATTATAAATTCATGACAAAAAAATAATTATGCTTGTTAAGATGTTGAGATTTAAAAGCAAATATGATGTTAACATTCCGTATGTTTTATGTGTGACAGCCAAGAAACAAGTGTTTAAAAAGTTCAAATATCTATATCAACAACCTCTCAACCTGCCTCTTATTCATTGATTTTGATGCATCAGGATTTTGTATCCATTTATATAGGATTTGTATCCATTTATCAGGATTTCATATCTTATGCATGTATGATTCATCTTTAATTAATTGGGTGATTCACTTAGTTGTGTATTTGATGCAGAGATGCAGGTACTTACCAATCTGAATACTGTCCCTTCAAAAATGGACCACTGACAACTATTACCAGCGTCTTTTTCATTGTTTTTTACATGGAAAGGAAAACATGTATGTTTAATGTAGGTATTGTAAGAGCTTCTAATAGTTATATCTAAGAGAGGCATGCATGATTTATTTTTAGGGTTCTGATACACTTAAACATTCATGCATGCATTCCTGGTATATATGTATACATGCTGAATCTTTAATAATAATCTATAGTTAAAAAATGTATTAAAAAATAGATATATATCCAATTCCTTCAAGACTGTATTTCATTTTTCGTAATGTATTTATTCATCGAATAAGCTTATATTTAAAAAAAATCAAGAAGTGTTTGGGTTGTAAGAGTAACAGAGTATGATATTTTTTATTTAATTCAAAACTTTAATTATATTCTTAATAAGACGGTCACAAAAGATAAAACAAAAAAAAAACTAAACGGAAAAATTAGTAAGCAAACAAAAAATAATATAATTCTGCATCTCAGTATTTCTAATGTTGGATCGAATAAGGTATCAGCAAAAATTGAACAAATTTTGGATTGGGCTGAAGCCCAGTTCATGTAAATGAACAATTAATTTAACTGAATCATTCACACGTCAGTCATTGTGACTTGTGAGGTGTTCCCCTAGTGGATCTGAATCCCTCTTAGATTGATTTTTTTAAAATAGACCCACATCATTTCTAAGATTAATATACAATCATTAATTTATTATGTACATGCAAGATGGCCAATGAAACATGTCGTGTTAGGGTTTTGTTTGCCCATTTATGGCAGACAGTGATCTGTCTCAGTGGGTGAGGTGAGGTACACAGGTTTTGTTAGGCATCCGTTCAAGCTAGGGAAGTGCCACTTAATAGATGGGAGCCTACATCACATTTTTCAAGTATTAATTAATTGGTTTATTTATAGTAATTGTATATAATAAGGTATTGCAGTTGTGGGCCTTGTGGCCCAGTTTTGGTGTCACTTGACTTTGTACCTTTTAAGAGTGGATACTTGCAAATTATGTGGCATCGCATGAGAGCATCTTCAATCATGCTCCACCAATAACTCTTTCATTTGACAAATCATGACACGTCTGTCTAGTCAAAAGCATTAATCATAGTGTCTACTCCAACCATACTCCTTGAATGACTCATACAATAGTGTTTTATTAATGTTTTAAAAAATTATATTATATTTAAATTTTAAAGCTATAAAAAAATAGCTTAATGATAATATTTTATTTTCTATATCGTAACGGTCATATTTTAACAGCTTTTTTTTAACGGTCATATTATCATGAGGATTATCACGAGGATCCATCTACACAAAAATAATTAAAATAAATTAATAAAATAATACTTGAAAAATAAAGTGATAACAAATGAGAAATTCAGAAAAATGTAAAATTTAGAGAAAAAAAAACCTTTAATTTTGAAACAAAACTTGTAGATTGAGTGTAAAAATTGTATGAATAAGGATTGGGTTAAATAGATAAATTATTATATCCATTGAGATATAACCGTTACAAATATACACACAAAGCAAAAAAAAATTAAAAAAATTTTCTGTGGGTCCCACCAAAATTCAAATGAAAAAAAATAATATTTTTACCATTTTTTGTTGTGGGGCCCACATGTGGGAGCTCCCTGTTCTCTCCCCCGTTTGTTGAGTCAAACTAATCGTCCATCCCATTTATTGTTCTATTGCATTTTTATCTCTTTTATCCCTCTCTTACCCCTCCCCCTACCTTATTCAAAGTTTGAAGTTCGATATTCAGAAATAGAATCGGGTAGCAAACATTTACCTATCATTAAAATATATATATATATCTCGTTTGAATTTTTTAATACATTCTATAAATTAATCCATATAATTAAGTAGAGTATATAATTTATGTCATATAAATACATAATTTTGAGAGAAAAATATGGACTGCATTTAAAACTGAAAATGGGACTGAATCTGACATTCATGAAGCACCAGCCCAAACAAGCCTTCAAGAGGCCTAAACATTGCTTGCAACGATTAATGGGCCTGAGTCCAGAAACACTCTGGGCCATATTTAGATTCACTCCTTCACTTCTTCTTTTTTAAGCAAATAAATTTGTCTATTGAATTACATATTTTTTAAAGAATTATGAGATACACTTATAAATTTTTTCAAAAAATAAAAAAAATAGCAGTCCCATAAACTGTTGTATGGCTCATACATTGCTATGGTATAACATATGTTTCGTTATCGTAGTGTATGGGTTGCAGACGAGGCTGCAAAATAGATTCAGTGTACTCATCCAACATATATCACGTGACAATGATACACTCATACACTTCATTGCGTACAGTCCCTTTGTTAGCCCAACCATGTTTTGATTTTCTTAAAAATAATCTCTCTCTCTAATCTAATGAGATATATAATTTTATCAAAAATGAAGTACATATTACAATAAATTGTATGGATCTATTTATGAAAAATATAAAAATTTTCTAATAATGTGAGTGTATGATGTTAAAGATGTATAAAGGACCGGAATAGGGGCTGAAAAAAGAATCGTGTAACAATGCTCTCCAAATTAACATATGAAATCTGTAATATATATTCTATTGTAAAATTGTATACATTCAATTCATTAATTAAGCATTTCATCTTTTATGAAAACATGTACTTAGATAATCATGTATTTCAACAAAATTTCAAAACGTGGACAGTCTAAATAGTCTTTTTGGAAACCTAATTTACAACCCTTAGCCCCCCTTTGTATATAGAATTAAGTTATAACTATTATAGTATAAATAAAGATAAAGTGATTTTTTTGTTTAAATGTATTTTGAACTATTCTTGTTAAAAAACATGATAATAAAGTTTTTGTTGTTTAGATAAAATATA
This sequence comes from Acorus calamus, assembly GCA_030737845.1. Lineage (NCBI taxonomy): Eukaryota > Viridiplantae > Streptophyta > Magnoliopsida > Acorales > Acoraceae > Acorus > Acorus calamus. The sequence goes on along the minus strand of CM060861.1, from coordinate 5,503,908 downwards.
AATAAACTATGGATAAATATTTGTAAAAGTAAAAAAAATGATAACAGTTGATTTGACTATTGATTTATATGATGTAAAAATAATTAATTTGACAGTAAGCTAACATGTTCTTTTAGGTTGAATAATCTGGAATAACTAATTCTGGCTGATCATGAGCACTACAATCCTTAGTATGTAGTAGTACATTGTAAAGTATCACAATGATCTATGTGGATCAGAAACCTAAAACTATTCAATAAAAAATTAGATGACATGGATGCCACTGGTTGATCAAAAAATTATAATAAGATATTAAATATTGAAACGTGGTTGGTTATTTCCATGCCCTTGAAATGTCTATATATATTCAGGAAAAACCACAACTTATGTAATATTTCATGCTTATTTACTCCAATTGGACAACATAGTATTCCAAATCCTGAATTCAGATGATGCTAATGTATGAATAGAAATACATATGAACAAAAAGAAATTCTCATTATTTATTCTGAATACCATGATGAATATGTGAATCATATCTTTTTTTGGTTTCTTAACATGGCCACTATTGAAGAATCTCAAAGGTGAAATAACATTCAGTCAAGAAAAAAAATCTTTCAATGTTGACATTTGATTTACATAACATAAAATGTATAAAATGTAAGAGTATTCCACATTTAAATGTTAATGGGGAGAAGTGCAAAAGAGGTTGAGGGGGGGGGGCGGTTTTGTGATATGGAATAATAAAGTGAATCATGGAACAGTGTTTTGTTATGAAAAAATGTTAAGATTCGGTTATTTTTATGATTCAAAACTTAAATTACACATGTTTTTATGTTTTTTAAATAGTAAATATCATTTAATGAAGTATATGCTTTGATTAAAAAAAATGCAAATCACTTCATTTCAAATTGAATGAATCCATTTTTAGTAAGTGTAAGAAAAAATTTAACAAGATATATGCTTCACTCGATTTTTAACGAGGTATATAGGACTACATTTTAAAACTTACGTTGGGTTTAGTTATGTTTTGTGTTTCAATGGAACTTGATTTCATATATCCTTTGTTATGTTTTGTGTTTCAATGGAATCAATTTCCCTGCAAATGTAACTTGATTTTAGTTATGGGATTGAGAGTTAAAACTTGATATATCATAAGTTTGAATGGAATTATTTTGTTGATGTAATGGGGTGGGAATAATGGGTGAAATTAGGGTTTTATTTTTGGGTGGGCTGAATTAAACTTCTAGTAATTCTCATTCAGGAAGTAAATATATATAAATAGGTTAAGTTCATGTTTAACATAGAAATAAAAGATTATATTCGCAAAAATTAAAATATGGGATAAAGTGAAATTTTATATAATAGAAAATAATGTGAATTTTGGACTACAATTTGGTCTGGCCTGCCTCTGAATTGAACATTTTAAGTATTACTCTTACTTTAATCATATTCTTCATCTCAAAAGATAACAAAAAAAAATATTTTTATACATTGAATTACAATTTTTTTTTTTGGGAAAGAAGTCAATAACGTTGACGCTTATGCATATTATATAATTAATCTATTCAAATAACTTATTTAACTTATTGCAAATTTGTATATTAATGAAGTTTTTTTTCGATGGTGTGATAAGACTTTGAATCAGGTGGCATGTGATATGACAAATTGATTTCAATACTGTGATGGTAAAAATACTCAATTTAAATAATTTAAAAACAATATCCAAAACAAGTTTTTCAAATCTTATATACATTGAATGCTTCCCCTGAGTCAAACAGGGGAATATCACCTTATAACAACAAGGAAATTCAAAATCACAACAAATCAATTTTGAAATTCTTACACGATAGAATTACACTAGGAGTAAAAAAATACATAAGATAATAACTCACAAAATAATATATAAAATAGCAAAAGACACCCAAACCATTACAAGGTAAAACCAAGAAAATCAGAATGAACTGCGAAGGTCAACAATGGTTGTGCAATAAAATGCTATAAAATTGTCATAAATTACTCAATATCAAGGCTAACGATAATATATATTTAATAAAATATAATTCATGGGAGACAATGAAAGAAGCTAGTGATGATGCCTTAACAATACTAAACTCCATAGAACACAATAATCGCCATCTAAGGGTCACTCCAGGGGCCTTGCTTTGCATCACCTGGAATAAGTATTCATCCACATTGAAAGTAGAATAAGCGTACAAGAGCTATGATGTTTAGCAGGTAAACCAATGAAAACAGCCTCAACAACGCTAGACTCCATAGAACACAATAATCACCACCAAAGGGTCACTCCAGGGGGCCTTGCTTTGCATCACCTGGAATAAGTATTCATCCACACTGGAAGTAGAATAAGCTTACAAAGAGCTGTGATACTTAGCAAGTAAATCAATGAAAACAGTTTCACACAATTAAGTTATTTATCACATACATAAAATACTGTGCTTAACCATACTATGTTTAAATCGAACATCCATACGTACAAAAATAAATCCAAAATCTCACTTAAACATCAATAAAACCATTTGAGAACTACAACAACTAGGTCATCCTTTCGAGATCAATCAGCATTCATTTCCATAATCCAAGTATTAAAAACACCCCAAGATATATGATAATGGAATTGAATGATTCTGATATGACACTCAAATCATTTTTGTAATCCTCACTTCTCCATAAACTAGTATATACTATATTAGGTTGATATATACTTCACAAGTATATACCTTCAAGATAAATTTAAAACATGCGCTGCAAACTACAAACATATATGATTGCGGAGAGGTTTGTTCCTAACATTTCCCTGAATTGAAATGCTTTTCAAAGATCAAGTGTCATATTTTAAATCATATCATATAAAACATACAGAGACCCTAAATCTATGAAATATTCAATCTGATTATAAAAATATGTCATCAACATAATGCTGCTAGGAATCATGCAACTCATGAAATTGTAAACATTCAAGTTTAGATTCAAAATAGCATGCCAAAGCAAAACTTACACATAAACAATAGCACATGAGATTGAAATCACCAGACATACCCATTAGTGTAAAATCACACACACACACACACAAACTAGCATGAGAGAAATGTCAATCCATTCATATAAACAAGCACAAGGCTCAGGAGCTATGCCCTTGGCCTGCAGGTTGGCTTTGAAGATCTTATAAATAAATAAAAAACTTGGATCATCCAACTATGGAGATGTAGACCTACAAAGTCTGATGAAATCCAAACAATGATCAAATGATAGAACAAGATTAAGCAAGAGAATCATATACCTCAAGGTTCTATTTGAATTCCTATGGTTGGATTATTTGTGGATTCAATGAAATCAATGGATCCTTCTGAGGCATCAAGCATCACAAACAATCTATTATCTTTCCAAGTCTTCAATTAATTTGATTAGATTTTGTTTCAGAAATCCAATCCTCGAAGGTCCTTCTTCCCCTTTGGCAACATTATTTTGTTGGGGGGAGCTCTCTACACTTATACAGGATAATAAGGAAGGAAAGGCATTTCCTAGGGAGATATATATATATATATCCTTCCTTTAACTTAAAGTTTCTATAAAGTTTCTATGTACAAGTACTCTCTTTTTTGTCAAAATTCTTGAGACTTTTCCTCTCGAGGATGGGGGCTTCTTGTAGCCCAAATACTTCTCTCAACTTTTTGTGTATATATATGTCTTATGTAAGTCTTGAGGTTTGGAACGATGGCGGGTGTCCGATGCCAATTTCAGAACCTCGACGAGCATTGGGAGGTCATGTCTGAAAGGCTCATCCAAGGAGAGAAGTCTATTCAGGCTCATTTTCGACACATTGTAGTCCTGGCATGTTTATGGGCGTTATAGCATGCTCGAAACACAATTATTTTCAGAAACCAAACTTTTTATATGGAAAACCTATGGGAGGAGTCCCTCTTCTTGTTGAAGGATTGGGGGCGTTATTTGGTTGGAGCGGGGTTGATTAGCACCTCGGGGGTCAGATCCAGGTCGAAACGTGACCAGTGTGAAGGGTGGACTGGTGGGTCGAGGTGCCCGCCTGCAGTGTGCACAGCTCATGTAGCGGCTACATGCACCACCCCCTTTTTTCTAGGGCTATCAATCAGGCTATATTTTTGTTCTTTTATGCTTTTTTTTTCTTATGTTTTCTATCTTCTATTCTCCCCCTCATTCGGCTCATTTGTGATCTTTGTTAGTTTAAATAAATGAACTATCACTTCTCAAAAACTGTCTCATGTACATCTATCTATGTATAGTAATAGACATCATTTACTAAGAAAAAAAAAAAAACAACCCATCGCTTCTCCAAGTTGGTTTCCATGACCACATTCTCACAGGTTGCATAGCTTGTGGTGGCTAAGAAGGTTTCCGGGGGACATTCAATCTGGGAAGAGATACCCCTTATATCGTTCTCTAAGGTTTTGAAGGGAATTTAAATTACATTATATCTTGATTCCCACCGACATTGCCAAACTGTGTAAATTCTATATTGTAATTGAGGACTAAAGGCATCCTGGGAATTATCACAGTTATGGATGAAAACACAAGAGCTATGAGCTTGGTAAAAGAAGGAGGGAATCCAGCTATCAAAAAAAAACTCCAATACCCATATCACGAGGATCAAATATAAGACAATATTTAAAAGAATTTTGGTAGGGATACATGTCTCATACCTCAGTCTTTTCATCTTTCTATTGTGATTTTTCCACTTCCAAAATTGAAGGGATCTATTTTTTCTTTTTTTGCACTAAGGGATTATGAAATTTCTAAAGAACCAGACACACTAGCTCATCCCAATCTGTACTGTCCATGTGACAACATTCTATTGGGTGAATTTTCGTGGACCTACGATACTCAACTTCTTGCCACGCTCCCATAAATTTTTCTCTCTACGCACCTCCAATCCCTATCGCAATGAAGTTCCTTCCGATTTAAATTCTGAAGAATCTTCAGTTCCTTGTTGAGGTAAAATAAGATCAAACTAGCCTCATTTTTTTTTCCAAGCCATTTCCTTCCACCTCCTAGGGTGATCATCCAACCATGAAGCTATCATTTTGTTCCAATGTCTCGCTCTCTCTCTTTTTTTTTCTTTTTTTTTAAGAAATGATGCTCTTCAGGATTTAATCCCTTGACCTCTTTCATAGAGGTGAGAGATGCTTATCGATTTAACCAAAGCTCGGTTCACCCGATGCCTCTCTCTTGTTCGATCTATTTTCCTGCACCATTGAAAAATGAAATCAGTTTCCATTGATCAACATGCAATGTCAAATGCAACAATATATATGCTAATGAATAAGAACAGGTAACATAAATTTATATTGATTCAACTTGAAAGAAAAAAAGTATATGTATCTTTATATCATGTATGTATCCATTGATATATAGGAGTCAAAAATTAATAATCTTTATACAAGATTAACAGCTCCATTGTAATGCATAGGCGATATCTGTTCATGTTTCCACATTAAGCATCTGCATATAAAAAATGAGTCAATATGAAGTTGACTCTTTCTTTTAGGCTGTTCAGTCAGTAGAAATAGAAGCTAAAAAAAGAGCAAATAATGGGCATCTAGAATCTCATGCCATGGTTTATTCTGGTACCTCATGAACCAGGTTAAATTTCAAAATTAAATAAAATCAACAATAGAAAGTGAGAAGACTATAATCATGAGCATTACAATATTTGAGTAGTAGTAGTACATTGTAACGTTACTAATCACAGTTATCCATCTATGCTAATCAGAAATAATCCAAAACTATTCAAAAAAATTTAGATGACATGCATGCAACTAGATCATCATGTAAGCAGTGGGACAAGTTTCTAGTTATTGTAACTCAACAAATTTACTCACATCTTAAATATTAAAATGTGGTTAATTAGTTAGTTATTTCCTTGCCCTTGAAATATATGCCAATATATATTCAGCCACCACAGTACTTATGTAATATTTCATGTTTTTTTGTCTGCATTCTTCTCCTCCAATTGGAGAACATAGTATATGAATAGAAATACATATGAACATGAAATGAAGTACATATGCAGATGTTAATCATATGTTTTTTTTTTGTTTTGTTTTGATATCGAAATCATATGGTTTTTTAACATGGCCACTATTGAATTTGGCTAGTTGTATCCCCATATGGTGCTTGTCTTCATGTATGTAGTTTGGAAATTTATTATATATGCACCGAGTTCCAAAGGTGAATTAACATTCAGTGATGAAATTTTTTTTTCCAATGGTGAAATTTGATTTACAAAACATAAAATGTAAGAGCATTCGCAAATGATCGAGGACGTTCCATGCTTACATGTTAATGGGGTGTGCTTCGCCAAAGTATCACCTTGTGGAGCTAGCATTCACTCGAACCTTCTTCCTCCGATGTCTCCACAGACGATCTCAACTCCTATCATGGCCTACATTATAATTCTAAGCTACACTCTGCCCCTAAAAGAGCTCAAGTGCGTCAACCACGAAAGAAAAATCAATCCTAAACATTGACATATGAGTATTACAGAAAATTATGCATACATAGACACACGCGCACACACATCAATTGTTCCATAGTTTTATGGAAACTAAGCTAGTGCAGCTCTGATTGAAGGATTCTATCAATGTAGTTCTCAATAAAAATAACAATGTGCATGCAAAAGACAGCTAAGGTTAGATGTGGATATGCAACCAAAAGGACAAACTCAATTTATATAATAAAGAAGTTAAAGGAAAGTTTTGCCTGATGATATGGCAAAGCATCATGTTTAAAGAAAACTTATCAAATAAAAATTGAGATTGATATTCAATATAATCATTCACCAACAAGTTTAAAGTGTGTGTGTGTAGAAGATTTACATTTTTTTACATGCAGTTCATAGAATTTGGTAGATTTATGGATTTTGATGAAATAAAAAAGAAGATTTTCTTCTTAGAAGCTCATTGAATCTACAAGAAAGCAAAAATGAAAATTTTCTTTATTAATTCAAAGGTTAACCATACAATGGTATTGGTACTCCTTTAAGAAAGGTGACAACCAGCTAGCTAGTAAGAACAAACTCTCTATGACATACTTAATGAAATATACTAAGAATAAAAAATAACACAACTAAACCTAAACATTGAAATAAAATCATAAAATTTGATATTCTCCAATTATTATAATCTTAAATGAAGAAATTTACTAAAAAATTACAAATTTCTTAATTGAAGAAATTTACTCAAAATAATAAATTACTGTCAATGATAAATGTTTAAATAATAATTTTTGAATATTGAATTGAAGAAAGTTTTGACTTAATTTCTTACTCCAATAATTTCCTAGTGATCCATTCTACATCAAGACCACAAGGGAGAGAAGATTCTTTCTCCAGATTAGGCAACATTTGAAAACGAATTTGATCAGCTTTTAGAGATTTTGATATCATAAGAATCATAGTTAGTTCAAATTCGTACTCAAACACCCCCAAATAGTCTCATCTCCTTTTGAAGAAACCAAGAATAATTTTCAGTTAAAAATAGTACTCCAAGAATCTAATGAAATTGTGCTTCCTCAAAATATATTTTCAAAAACTACTACTTTAAATGAAAAGTTACTTTTCAAACTACCGCATAAAAAAATAACAGTTAATTTGAATATGAGAAGAATTATTTACAACTAAGAAATATTTTAAAAGTAAGTGTCATGATTTAATGGCTTACGTAGCACAATAGAATTCTCTTCAATCCATTCTGTCGATCAAGTCAATAAAAAATCATAAAATCTGGAGACTCCAAAAAAAAGACTTGTTCAAAGTAAAAGACCTCTTCCAAGATAATAGTATAATTTTAAATATAGTATTCTAAACTTTTTCAAATGTTTGGAACATTTTGGTAATTGGATACCTCTAATAATAGCCTCAATTTCAGTTCTATATGCGTCGATAGATTTCTATCGACGCATATGCTCACGTTTTTTAATTGTATTTTTCATGTTAATAATCAAAATACATCTAACAAACAATTTAATTATATCTTTGTATTTATCACCCAACCAAATGGAATTACACATTGTCAAATATTTGTCGTGCACAAACTTTGTGACTATCCTTGTACGCCTCTACAATTTTCTAGACTCTTGGATTTTTTTCAACCAAACTTAGCATTTATTTAAATAGAAGGCTTGGGAAAAAAAAAGTACACGTGCAAAAGCTTCCGAAAAATAGAACAGATTCAGTAATAATGAAACTTCTAATGCTTTTCATTGACTAATAAAACAAGATAATTATATATGATCTCCTTTAAGCACCACTCTTCAATCAAATGATCTAACCAATGTCTAAAAGTTTATCTACACATGTTCAAAGAAGGAAACCACAACAAAGAAGAAAACCACAACAAACTATACAAATTGGTGCACTTAATAATATTAACCTGAACAATATTCATATAATTACAACAAAGATAAAGACTTTTGGAGCAATCTGTGTGTGCCAACTCCTAGTGAACAAAAAATGACCAGTATGGCATACTGGCTTTTGCTAAATCTAGCTGATCAATAGATGTTGGTGCAATCTTATCAACACAAATGTACATATTAATCTCATAATCAGTATTTAATTTACTGATAGGCTTATCAAAATCCCATACCCAATTTGCTCAATCGACCAACCCTAAGTACTCGCCATAGTTTTATCAACATCATAATTAGCATATAAGCTTGTTCAACATCGCAATCAAGATTGAAAGGAATAACTTTCAAGTAACTTCCAACTTATATTCAATAATCTCTTCTAAGTATCGATACCCATAACATTGGTATAATCTCATCCTTTTCAGTCCCTCTAATGTGCTTAAATTGAACATATATACTTAAACCAACATATATAACTCCCATCATCTACATCAAAGAACTATCAAATAACAATCTCATCTTCACTGACCTATCAAACATGCATTCATACTATTTAAGAACAACCTCACATAAATTGCTGAAAGTGACATGAAATAATGTAGCAAGAAACACAGAAACACCTCACTGTGATTGAGTGAATTAAACCAACAACAACAATACCTAATGTTCAAAGACATACACTTCACCATTTACAATTCAAAGTTTCCATCTCCACCAAAACTCTCCTCCTCATCATCAAAATCCAAACCTTTCTGTTAAGTCACATCACTCCATTGATCACATCCCCCCCAAATCATAATTTCACTTCTTCCTCCATCTCTATCAGTACTAAAACAAAAATAAATAAAAACAAACACAAAAATGACCTTTTTTTGTACCACACATCCCATACTACTATTAGCAGTAGTAGTATAGCAGGTACAAAATGATCCCCCATCCAACTATTACAAACAAACAAACCAATCCGAAAAAAGAAAAGTCATCATGTACAGTAATCACAACAAACACCCATATAAACAAAAACCCAAACTATATATATATATATATATCAATAAAAAAAACTACACATATAACATATATAACTCACACTTGCATGGGGAGAGAGAGACACACACATCTACTGCTTGTGATGATGATCACAATACAACCCTCCAAAGCTCTCCAACATCTGCGGCGTGAACGACCCATCGAAGAGCTCGAACTCAAACGCCACCTCCTCCATGTTCTTCCTCATCAACAGATCGGACTCATCGTCGACTGACACAATCGGTTGCTGCTGCGGCGGCGGCGGCCCCTCTTCGGATGATGATGATGTGGAGACTTGTTTGTTGTTTTCGAATCTCGAGACGTCTGAGTCTTGTCCGGTGAGTTCTTGCACCAGTGACCGGAACTTCGACGGGCATGTCTCCACCCTCGTTGGGTTGGATATGTAGACCACCTTGATTGGTTTCTTCTTTGTCTTTGTGGGTTGTTGTTTGGGTGACCTTATTTTTGAATGCACACTCACTTGTCCATCTTTCTTGGAAGGGTTTTGAGTGTTTTTTTTTTTAAATAAAAATGAGAGTTTGGGAAGGATTTATAAGTGATTGATGAGATTGGGTTTCCTGGAAATTGAGATATCTTTGAAGGGATACTATTTGACGTTTTGATTGGGGCAGATGAAGGTGAGGAGAAAATGAAAGTGTTTGAAATGGAAAGGGGAGAGAAATGAGAGAGGAGAGGGGGACAGGTTTTTAACAGATACAGTCTGTGTTGGGGAAAAAATGAAAGAGTCATATATAATAATATAATATATAATAATATGAATAAACATGTGATTGGTGTTGTTGATGGGGTTATTTAGAATCTTATCCACAAAATTAGAGTCAAGTCCTTACTAAAATTCAAAATCAAAACCGTTATTAAAAAGGGGAAGAAAGCACATCAAACCAAAATTTATGGATTTACATTGTGTACAACAGTAGTGAGGGGTGTAATCCAAAAAATTTTACTAATTCGATGAACAAATATATGCCCAGTCACACAATATTATATTATATTATATAATATATATATATATATATATTATATATATAAGGGATCTAAAAAATGGTCATAGGCTAATCGGCCGCATAGGCGTAGCCCCCTTTCCTCATCGTTTAGGGCATAATCGCATGTATAGACGATCAACTACCTGGGCAGGACTAGTCAACCTAAAAAATAAAAAAAAATTGAATTATTTAATTGTTGACATTTCTTTTATCATTTATGTAGTATGTTATAGTTGCACCTATTAGTTAAGTATTATCTAAGTTATATATGCACTTACATATTTTCTTTTCATGATTATTTATATGATTTCACTTATATTCACTTCATGAATTATCTATGTAATAGTTATATATTCTTTTCATGAATATTTGTGTGTCAAGCCATTTACCTTCTTTAATTTATTTTATTTTTTCAACATTTATGTATTATACACACATATATACATGTATGTATTATTTTGTACTAATCAATTAATCCCCTATTAATCTCCGCCTAGCCGATTAATCCCTAGTCCCCCTTCAACCGCCCGACTAGCATTTGATGCTTTATATATATATATATATATATATATATATATATATATATATATATATATATATATATATATATATAGTTGAGTGATAGCGTGCGGTCGTGAGGATCCGACGTGCGTCGTCTGATCGCGGGTCCATCGCATCCAACGGTCGATGTGAATCGCCCCCGACCGTCTGATGCAATAGACCCGCGATCGGATGACGCACGTCGGATCCGCACGACCGCACCGACCGCACGTAATCACGAGTCTATATATATATCCAATTAAATATAATATGTGATTATTTATTGTATTTATTCTCATATTTACGTACATTGTAATATCATAGTGTATAAGTTTTATATAACAAAGTATAAAAATTATTTTTAAAAAAATATGTAAATATATTTTAGTGTATATTTTAATTTTTATAAGAATATGTATTTAAATAGAAGAATATTGAAATAAAAACTGCACTAGTTTACATGCACGCGCTAATGCGCATGTTAATTACTAATCGTAGATACGTAATGAATAATGAAATAAAAATACATGTTGTTAAAAAGAGAGTTATTTAAAAATAAGCTCATAATTTTTCTTTGTAATAAAAAATAAATAATAGTAATTATATCTTAATTGAATTCTAATATGGCAACATAAATAAAAATCCGCTCCATGAGATGATAAATTTGAGAGTTCCCCAGAAAATAAAAACAAATTACTTTTCAATAGAAAGGCTATTGAAAATGTTTATAAATTATATTTCAATATAAAAAATCCCTATACATGAACAATATATACAAAACATATATAAGGAATACATACGTGAACAATATATAAAAACATATATCAGTGATACATCCAATATAAAAAATATATAAGCAATACATACGTGAACAATATATAAAAACATGCATTACTAATACATCAAAAAAATATGAAACTAAAATTTCTATATGAAAATAAATAAAATCATTGTAGATGAGCAATACATACATAATTTAATATCCATATATATAAAAACATACATCACTAATACATCCAAAAAATATGAAAAATAAAATCCCTATATGAAAACAAATCATAAATATCTGAGACCTATATTAGTGATAAAAAAATTAGATAAGATTTTTATCCTCAATGATACGGATTTGGATTTTGGAAGGACCTATTCGTCAATATCATGGATCTGGGGCTGATCTGTGAATAACCCAGATTGTCTGATTTTGGAGGGACCTATCCGCCAATATCATGGATCTGGGGTCTGATATGCAAATAACCCAGATCGTCTCAAATAGGTCGAAATTTTTTGTTTTACTTGTGTTGCTTTCAGGGACCTACTAATAAATATTATTTATGCGGGGGGCTATCTGTAAATAACCGGGGGCCTGTGGGGGGCTATCTGTAAATAACTGGGGGCCTATCTACTATTATCAAAAGAGTGTCCCGTTGTCTTATTCGACATCAATCCACTCTAGTATAGATATGGGATTACATGATTCACTCAAATTTTATTTTTTTATATATATTTTTTTAAAATTAAAATTATCCTCAACACTGCCCACGTGGAACTGTGACTAATGAGGAATGTAAAGTTAATTTTTATAATTTTGGTTGGATTTCATTGGTGGATTGGAACTCAGAACTAGTAAATTTTTATCTTTTGCTATGATGACATTTCAGGCCAAACAAAATTTATAACAAAACAGTACACTCAATAATGTTGTATCTGACGTCACGCGGGCCTGGTCTGATGACATCACTTTTAGTGACGTTACGCCCTCTCATTGGATAGCGATCTGTGGTTCGCCCAATTAAATGGAAGCGATTAAGCGAAGTGGGTTTACGTCTGCTGCGTCGGCGGAACCTGAAAAGGTTAAACGGAACGCTTCTGGCTGGGTTGGGGGGGAGTTAAAAATAAGTTATTATTATATTTATCACGCGATTAATTACACGTATTATTTGCATCGGTTTTCGTGCAAGCGTTTTTTAGGACGATGCCTCGAAAGTCGGGACGATGGGTTTGGGGTTTCCAATGGACGGCTCGGATTTTGGCACGCCCGCCTGTTCAGTCTGTCCAAGTTGTCAGTAATGGAAATTGTTTTTTTGGAAAGATTGACTCCTAGCCCTCCATAAAATCTCTTAATTATTTGTAGGTCAACAAAACTGCAAAACATGTTGATTCATTTTTAGATCCCTAGATTGACTGGGGTATTATTTTTTAACGGTGTACACAAAGTATACAAATAGCTTAATAATGTCCATGTATATGTTAACAGTGTACATAAACAGTTAATAATGAGGGGTAAAAATAAAAAAATATAACGGTAGATTTAACCGTATATAAACAAAAGAATCCAAAAAAACACACAACAGGATCTGAGGACATAAAAATAATAAAGGGGTTATCTGAAGGATCGATAATTAATTTCCTCTTTTTTTTAACAGATAGATTAGGACATATTAAAATAAAGAATAAATACAAAAATAAATCATAATAAATATTTTATTTCATGTTAACATGGGGTTTTTTTTGTTTGTGTGACACTGTAGGCGATGCATTGTCATACCTTAGCTTTAATAACAATATAAAATTGTTGGACATTGTGAAACATTATCTAATTAATAATAGATAACAAAAAAATTTCTTATCTTAATGATGATTGGTTTTGGGATTATAAATGATTAGCTCGCTTTAAGTGTACCAAATGGTGCGTCGAACTAAATTTTTAGTAAAACAAAAAATATTTATTATAATTTTATATTAAAAAATGACTTATATTTAAATTAATAAAAGTATATTATTTTATTAAATATCTACTTAACATGACATAGGTATATATACAAAATTATACAATAAAACACTATTAAAATTGGATCGTACTATACGATGTTTCAGATATATAATAGCAATCATCTATGATCAAAACTAAACTGGATCATAAATTTATGAATTTTAAAAAAATAAATAAAATACAGACAACATGACATGATTTCTGCAACCCAATTAATTAGTATGCAAAGAATTAATTAACCATGCCATTCACTTTAGATAATAATTAAAATCAGAGAAAAACATAACACGTGCAATCTTGAATTTAATAGTACTGGATTTTAATATTTTTAAAAAAAAAACAACAAAGACATAAATTTAATTTAATGTGGTCCATGAGGACCATGACTTCCACAGGATATAAATTCAAATAGACTTTTCACCCAAAAAAAAAAAAAAATCAAATCAAATAGACTTTAAAAAGGGACAAAAAATAATTAGGAGGGATGCATAAGTGCTTGGTAGGCCTCACATGTGCAGCACTGTTATGTGGTCTGCGATATGATTGTGTGACAGGTCAACCTCAGCATCTATAAGGACAATTATATAAATGCGGTTCATAAAACAATGGTGGGAGCCCTATATATATTACAATGGAAATTATGTACCATCATCTCTTGGCATGAGCAGACCACAGGCCAAATGCCTTGGAAGTCATGGATGCACCACCAAAGAAAAAACCATTCCAGGTAGTCTGCAGTCAACAGGGATTACTTGCAAGTTGAAGCTAACACCCTGGTCTCCACGCAAAAATATGTATTTTATTAGCATATAAAACCCTAATGAATATAAATATGTATTGAACAACTCATGTGCCCAACTCATATATATATATGTGGAAAAAAAAAATTGTTCATACTCATATTAGAATCAATTGAAGAGAATGAATCGAAAATATTATTAAGGTTTGTATCAATGTTTATAGTACAAAAGGGGAAATGAAAAAAAGACTAATCTACCCTTAACCCTAACATATATACATTTAGCACCCCCCTCAAACTCATGATGGATCATACACCGAGAGTTTGCTTAACATGAAGTCATGCCGCTGAAGAGTGTGTGACTTTGTGAAAAAGTCAGATAACTGAAGAGATGAAGAGATATAAGGGAGTGATATAGTGCCCGCAAGAAAGTGATGACGGACGAAGTGACAATCGATCTCGATGCTGTTCGGGACAAATTCCCGGGAGATCCGGGAAGATCTGCCCGAATCTGCGCTGATCACGTGCCCTGGGTGAGGCGCGGACGACGCGCGGGCAGATTTCGGACGGGGCGCGGACAAGCTGCGGACGGAGAGCGGATAGCGCGCGGACGGGGCGCAGGCGGGCGTGAACGGGGCGCGAGCAGGCTGGGTCGTGCGCGGACGGGCCACGGGAGGGCTGGGCACACGCGGACGAGCCGCGGGAGGGCTGGGCACACGCGGACGAGCCGCGGGAGGACTGGGCACGCGCGGACGGCGCGCGGGAGGGCTGGGCACGCGCGGACAGATGCGGCAGGGCGACGCAATGGTGGCACAACGGCGTGACGGCGGGGCAGCAACGGGGCTACGCAGGGCAGCAACGGGGCTGCGTAGGGCAACGAATCACCGCGAGGCAGCGGCGGGACTGCGCGGGGATGACACAGACGGCGAAATGTCGACGATCTCGCGAACGGAGAGTAACGTTAATAGAAAATCAAAGAAAAAAAAATTGGATTCAAGCTCTGATACCATGTTAATATCAATTGAAGAGAATGAACCAAAAATATTGTTAGGGTTTGTATTAATATTTATAGTACAAAAGGAAAAACGGAAAAAATAATAATCTACCCTTAACCCTAATATATATACATTTAACAACTCATACACTTATGTAATCGTTCCTCTAAACGCCAATACCCAACACTACATGATATGTTTAATCATAATAGTATATATTCTACATTAGCAATGTAAACATGTATACATTCAATTCGTTTGAATATGGATTTTTATATATTTTGTAAAAAGTGAAAACATATACTTATTTAATCAAGTATATATCTCAAAAAATAAAAATATATCAGCCGGCAAAGGTGATCTTTGAAATGATCAAGTATAACATTTTGTATTCTATGTTTCATATAACACATATATATATCATGTCGTTAATATATGTTGTCAAGTATTGGAGTTATTTCAAATATATGTTCAGAGGGGTTTTTTTTTGTTACACTTGTACCACACAAACATCCAAGAACTAAAATAACCAATAATGTAAGGCATTTTATTTAGGGTGCGTCTAATCCCACCATCCAGTTCACTCTCCCCACAAACCTAAAAAATAAAAAAAATTCATTTATAGAACTAATTTGAACCTCATTAATCCCACCAACCATTCGACAATCACTCTGTCAACTTTTCTTTAGAATGATCGACAGTCACTCTGTCAACCTTTATTTGATACATTCGACAATTGTCTTTGTCAACCATTGTTTAAAACATTCGACAATAATTCTGTCGATCACTGTTTACAACATTCGACAAGATATCTGTCAACCCACTTTTACAACGTTCGACAGTTGGTTTGTCGACCTGGGTGAGCTTGTTCGATTGTAAAAGTGTCGAACTGTATATTAAAAAAACATGGATACCATATGGTTTTAATCAAATTTTAAAAGACACTAAGTATAATTTCACCACCACCACCACCACCACAATAAACTTCCACAATCACATTCACTTTCACATTCACATATCCATATTTTTAAAAAAAAAACCACTCCCCCACTAAACCAAACACCCAATGAAGGAAATAAATAAACATAGTCTTTTTTTTCATTTGCTCTGTCTTCATCAACCGAACATCTGAATACAAGTGGTTAGTCACATGCACTCATCACCTTCCAAGTACAGATATTAAATTCTCAATCATCTTCTTTTTCTAACATGCAAATCAAATCCAAATATGAAAGAGCAAGCATGACATGAAATTTCATCACCCCAATTATAGTCTTATTTATCTGTCTTCATCTTTTTCTATTGATATATATATATTCAGAACATATTAGGCTTGGCTTCATCACCCCAATTATCGTCGAATAATGTTTCAAATTTTGGAATGCTAGTGTTCGACTGTGCTTCCGTCGACAACTGCAAAGAAGGATCGACTAATGTTCTGTCGACCTGGGGTGGTGCGGTCGACGCTGAATTTGTCGATCCATATTTCCAGAAGTTGTGGGCCAGCATGTTGTTTCATTCACAAAATTCACACTCGTGCAATCACCAAAGACCAATAACAATACATCACTTCACCATACATATCAAGTTATCAACATCTCATTACATTCATGAAGATTACAAAAGAAATTCAACATTCACACACATGTTTTGGGGGTTTCTATCCAAAACCCTATTTACAACTCTCTTTTTTTTTTGAATAATCAATCTTTTAATCAACATTTTAATTTTCATAAACCCTAAGAACAAGATCTAAACAATGAGGTTATTGTTAAGATAATTCTTGAAGAATAAGAAATAATGGTTGACCTAGGCGGGTGTGGTGATGATGATACGGCGCAGATAGATGTTTGACACGGATGAACCTACGAGATAGGATGGCAGTGCAGCCAGATTATGGTGAAAGTCACTACGGCGGCGGGGCCACGATGAGATCAGCAGGGAGGGAGAGGAGAAAAGAAGAGGGAAGGAAAAAAAAGGAGACAAAATCTGTGAAAGAGTAGGGAGTGGTGGGATAAGAGGTTTCTTTGTTTGGTATATAAAGCATGGTGGGATTAGGTATTAGAAAAGGTAAGGTTGGTGAGTTTAGGGAAGAGGTGGGATGAGAAAATTGCAAGGTGGGATTAGAGGCACCCTTTTATTTAAGCCCTCCAATGACTACTTATCTCTGGCTTACTAAGCTTATCCTCATAGTTCCTAATTAATACAAAGATGGGACATCCTCAATCATATATTGTATATTCAATTGGTGGTTTTGGTGACAAATTTACCTAATTATTAATTATATATGTTAACAAGTATTCTAATCAAGGATGACGACCATCAAATTTAGGGTTCAAGCATAGATCATAATATTTAACAAAATTAATCAAAAACAATGACAACGACGATTATATTACAATAAAGATGAGTAGATGACACACCAAATCTCTTATGTAACAAACAACTATTTTTATACAAAAAATGAATTATATTACATGCAAAATCTAGATGTTACGACTGAGTTTTAATAATTAATGTGTCATGTAAATATGTAATCAAACACGTCACGCAAAAAAATTGTTTAATTTATTTTTCAATTTATCATATGGAAACAACACCATGCATCATAATATTTTTGTTTTTAATATCGTTTTATAAATTAAAAAAATTATCTACCCCACCCCCTTTCAAACTTAATAAATTAGCAATAGTCCCCTTATAATCAAGAAAATTAAAATAACCCCTCACCGAGTTGTCTGGGTGAGTAGTTGAGCTTTGAGCTACTTCAGTTACATGCATTTGGGCCTCCTAAAGTTTTTGAAACCTGTAAAAATACCCTCTGAAGTTAAAAAAAATGCAATTAATTACTCCCTCTATCGTTAGATTTTTCATTAAAATGAAACAAAAATACTTCAAACTTATTATTTTATCATTTAATTAATTTTTAAAGTATCTAAAAAAAAGCCAATGGATCGACTTTAAATATGTTTTGTGAATATTTAATACAATAATCAACTTTTCAAATACATATGGATGCATTTTTTTGTAAGAATTAACTCACACAACAGTTAATTAAAATGTGAAAACATGATAATGTTTTAATTAAAATGCTAAAATTATCATATTTAACTAAAAATCTCACAACAGAAGATATAAGTGCATATTTTAGAACTTCAGGAGGTATTTCTGTATGTTATTTTAGAGGGTCCAATTCAATTTATCATTTATTTAAACGTATACAACTTATACAAGGAATATTCCATCCACGGATTGGGTTTGTTTTTAAAATAACATAAATATCCATTGAATAAAATAAAATAAAATCAAGTAAAACCATTGGATTATGATTTTACCCATGACAACATCCTTACGAAATTGAAATAACTCATCCAACGATTTCTAAATAAGCTCTAAGCTTCCTCTGTCACATCTATCTATCTATCTACATATTCAGTGTAAATGTTTCCAAGTGTATCTAACATAATTTTATATTTTTATCCCTAACAAATTTATTAAAGTCTATTATTATTCAAAACCAATATTTTTTCTCATAATCTTATCCATGTCTACCAAATCTTAATATTTTTTAATTGGTCTTTTTGCATATATATATCTTTGATGATTTGTTATTTTCAACGAGTTTAAATTGTACATGAATACATTTTTACTCATTCAAGAGATAATAATAGCTTTAGAGTTTTAAATTTTTGATTGATGGATATATATGTAAAAAAATCCTTTTTTTTATTTATACGCATATTGTGCGTGATTAAAAACTAGTTATCATGTATTTCAACGGTATATTCAAAAAATATTCCACAATGGTCCGTTTGGATAAAGGCATAAGCTATTTTGGGGGTTTATACATATTCCATGAACTGTTGACTTTATCAATAGAATAAGAAATTTTATGTTTGGTCGTGTTTTCAGTTATTCTCGTTGGAAAACATAATAATAAAGGTTGAAGTGTTTGATTGATGAGAAATAAAATGTGAATAAAGTGTAAAAAGTTGATTTAACATGTGGGCCCCATTGATGTATAAGAGGTGATGATAGATGATTTGATGTGATAACAAGTGATTAGATATGTGGAGTCCTTTATACCAATAGAAGAAAAACACAATTCCATGGAGAACTTGGAATACAAATACCAGTGTATTTACACTTACTTCTACATAGTTATACATTCTTATTATCTCTACTCAAACACTTTTTCTCCTTATTTCTCTCTATTCCCACATATTCCTCCCCTATTTTATTAGCCAAACAGCCCCTAAATTATTACCATTTTCCCCAAAATATACTAATCTCCTCAAAAAATGCATCTCAAAAAAAAATCCATCTAAACATTATTAGATTTCGTACCCTTCATTACTTTTAACCATGGTCAGGAAAAAAAAAGACCACAGGGGTACGCTAATATATGTTAAAATTTCCCTGGAGATTATATAAATTTTGTAATCATAAAGGATCTATCGCTATTTCAGAAAGTTCCTAGGGGTTAGAGCAAAGTTTTCCTTTTTTTTTTCTTTTCTGGAAGAACTTGTTCTAAAATATCCTTGTATCTATACTCTATAATAAAGAAACAGTAGGCAGGTGTTCGCCCAGCAGTACAAGTTAGCGCAAAGATTCGTGTGAAATAATTTATTCGGACATTGAGACATTTTTAGATAGGCTCCCAGGTTTTAGAATTTTTATAAAACAACTTTAATATGTGTTATAACCAGGTCCCTAATATTTATAATTAGGTCTCTGACAAAAACGGCTGATTTTGTTTTTTTCTGGTCGTTTTGCAGATCCACCCATAGATTATATCAGTTTCACAATTAGACCCTATCTATGTTACAAACAGTTCCCTAATCTAGTTTTCAAAATTTATAAGTAGGCCTTTCATCTCAAAACATGATTTCCCGGACTTCAAATTTAATGAACTTCATTCAATGATTTTTCAAACCATTAAGATCATTAAGATACCAATAAAATTATAAAATATAAATATTTTAGTCACATTTAATAAATACGAAATTTACAAATGCAATCGAACTCATTTGAACCTATAAAATTATTTATCGATGTCTTATTTTTTAATTTAAAATTCGTTCTGTATCTTTTTAAAAAAAATTGATTTTGGATCTATATGTATCAAATTCATAAAATTTGAATTATAAAATTATAGAATAAATATTTTAGTATCATCATTTGAGTGCATAAAGTTATTTATTCCAAGTTTCTACTACAGTCTCAATTTTTATTTTCATATTTATGTCGATGATCATAAAACTAATTATCTTGTAAATTTTCATAAATTTTTTTGATTTCATGCAACAAATGTATGCACTTGTTCTTCAGTATCTATCTTTTTCTCTCTGGAATTTGATTTCGGATAAAAAGATTTAAATTAATCTCTATATCTATACTTTATATGAAGCGGCATAACAGACATGAGTCGTCCAACCGGATTATTTTTAAAATTTTACTAGATGAATGAACACGTATCGGACAAATAGATACACATGTGTGAATGCATTTGCTGGGCGTTTTCCACAAAAATTGGGTGAATTGTGTCTGCTCTGTGATGTTTGCAGATCATCCGTTGGATTCTAGCGTTTTAACATAAATGTGTTACAAAAAGATCTCTGATATTTATAACCACGTCCTTCATAAAAATTGGCTACTATTGTCATTTTTTAGACTGCTTGCAGATCTATCCCAACAAACAGACCCTTATACCCTATAAATAGGTTACTCATTCAGATTTTCATATTTAATTATAACCAGATTCTCATCTAAAAACATCACTTCATAAATTTCAATTTCATGAAAGTTCAACTAATAATTTTTAGGCCACTAAGATCCCTATTAAAAAATTATTTTTTATTTCTTAAGTAAAATGATATAATAATATAAACATTCGGTTAATAAACTATAATATATTTTGTGAAAGTGCTAGGTTTATAAAACAACACAAAGATAACAATAAAAGATAACGATACTTCTTAAATTCTTATTTCAGTCTCATATATTATAAAAAAATAAAAATAATAGTGTTTCTTCGATTCTAATTTTAGTCTTATATGCATTCTTGATGTTATACATTCACATTAACACAACATGTATCTTGTACTACATTAACATAATTTCTACAAAACTAAGTATTACCCGCAAAGCTCGTACACTAAACTAGTTTTATTAAGTCATTATAGTAACCAATGAAGCAACACAGTAGCTGAGTATCATTTCAAGAGTGCCCAGAGAAGAAAAAAATCTTTAGAATTTCAAGTCCAACATACTGACTTTTTTTTTTTTCAAGTCACATGGAGCTTCCAGAAAAGAAAAAAAAAGTTAGAATATGATTTGTGGATTTGAATAGAAGATTGAATGCTCTTTTTTGAATCTTGACCATGTAAGACTATGTATATGTATTATTGTTGTATATATAATATCTGGATCAGTGTCACAATCAATATAATTGTACCTTTGTTTGTTTGGATCTCTCATTTGTATCCATTCATTCATTGTTTCGATCAATATCTGACAAGTTTTTCATTCAGAAGATCTGGACATCTACAATACACATCACAGTAATGTAAAAGCAAAAGAAGGAGAAAAAAATTTAATACTTCAAAGTTCAACCCATGTGATTTAGATGGTTGAATGCTAACATCTTCTTCTTGGTTCCTGAATTAAGGTGTAAGTTTGAATGTGACATTTTAGATTTATTTTATTTTATCCTTGGTTCATGAAAAGGAGAAAAATCATCCATGCAATTGAAGAAAAATTTAATGGTTTTCTTCAGTGAATATATTTTGGAAAATGAAATGAAGATGAAAAAAAAAACTAAGTTTCAATAACACCAACCCCCCCTCCCCCCTTTCATGGGGCCATTTAATTTCTTTATGATGATCTCTAAAAGGGGAACTAAAACAATTTTTTTACATGCCTTGTAGGCTTGTATACTTCAATCTATAATATAAAAAAATTAAAGATGAAAGAATACAATTATAAAAAAATAAAAAACCATGATAAATTGGAATATCAATTTATCACGGATAAGACTATAATGTTTCTCAAACCCATTTTTTTTATTTTCAAGTAACATATACCTTTTGTGTCTACAAAAGAAATTTTGTATAATTGAATCTGACAAACCATTTTGGTCATAGACAATGTGGTTAGCATGTAGGACAGGGCGGCCAGCCTTGATCCTAGATGGGTTAGCAAAAAATAGGATATTAATTTATTTTAAAAAATGTGAATATTAATGAAAAATAATTATTTTGTGAATATGTAAGTGGGGTCCGCCCATATTTTGTCACTCTTGGACTGTTTTGATAAGGTACAGAATAATTAAAAGGTCTATTGGGTAGATGAGGATAAATTCTGTAATAATCATATAATAAAACTGAATCCAATCCCCTGGTCCCATAGGTATACATCCAAAAAACAAAAGGCCTCTTTAACTAAATATTCACTGATGGGGGTATAATAAATTAATGACAAAAAAAAATAATTGTGGTTGTTAAGATGTTGAGATTTAAAAGCAGATATGATGTTAACATTCAATATATATATCAACAACCTCCACACCTGCTCTCCTCCTATTCATTGATTTTGATGCATAAGGATTTTGGATCCGTTTATGCATAAGGATTTTGTCTCCATTTATACAGGATTAAAATAAAAGTAATTGAACTGTTACAAATTAAAACACGTGCACGTCTGATTCACCTTTAAATAATTGGATAATTCACTTAATTGATGTATTTGATGCAGATGCAGGCACTCAATCTGAATACAGTTCCTTCATAAAGTGGACCTCTGACAACTATTACCAGTGTCCTTTTCATTGTTCCTGTACATGGATTTATCCTGAAAGAACAGATTCAACCTTGAAAAAAAAACATGTATGTTTTATGTTTTAGGAGCTATTTTTTGGATTCAATAACAATGCTAACAAATCCACGATTTGTACCCACGATTAATGAATCCGGCTCGTTGATCCATTCACATCCGACAATCGTAATATTTTAAGTTAGATATGAGACAAAATGTTAACAATATATGTTTGATTTAGGATTATCAATGTTGATTTTTAAATCTTACTAGATAAATCAGATGTTCCAAATCAAAAGATTTCTCCTCGATCGATTGGAGAGAGATCCACTGTTGATCATAGGGCAACCCAGATCATTTCATCATGTCTTGGGGCTGGGGTCTTGCGGAGGTGACTTCGGTTTGTTTTCAGGGAGGGATTTGGTCGTGATGGGCTAGGGGCTTTGTGCTGCACAGGGGTGGTTGGGAGTGTTATTGAGTAGATATTCCTTTACCCACCATCGCTTATAACTAATTGTCTCGTTGTTTTTTTCTTTTCTCCCCTTATCCTTTATACCCCGTTTCTTTTCTTTCTAATTCAGATTTTGTATTTCAATGTTTTTAACGCTTACAATACAATTTTTACATTATCTTAAAAAAAAAAAAGAGCTCTCTCTCTACACGTGTCTAGCTATGAGGCGTTCACATGTCAGTTCCTAGCCCTAGTGGATCTAAATCCCTCTTTAAATTATTTTTAATAAACCACGTCATTTTAAAGAGTAAGATAAGATACAATCATTAATTAGTTGATGTTTGTTAATACATGTTGAAAATACTTTGAAGATAAAATAGCATGCAAGATGGCCAATGAAACATGAAAGGTTTGGTTTACCCATTTATTGGCAGACAGTGAGCTGTCTCAGTGGGTGGGGTACAAAGGTTCTGGTAGGCATACATCCAAGGGGAAGTGCCACTTGATAGATGGGGGCTCCATCACATTTTTCAAGTTTTTTTTGGTCTATAATTACTTTGTATGTAATATGGTTTTGGAGTTACGAGAGTGGTCAAATTTTGGGTGGCCAACTTGACTTTGTACTTTTTACCAGCAACATGCATAATCATTAATGTTGTACATACATGCAAATCATGTGGCATCACGTAAGCTATGATAAAATGAGTTTAGGAACAGAGTTTTGCAAAATAGCTTTTTATTATTTGAAAAGGTAAATGAAAATCTTTTTTAAGAAACCTATTTTTATTAGACTTTTATGTTTTTTTACAATTAAAAATATATTTTTTTCGCTTTTTTCAAAAGCAGGGATAGCTGGAATGTGTGGAATCGAGGTTGCGTTAAAGGGCGCATTTAGATGTGAGATTGAAACATTGAGATTCTTTAGAATCTTATGTTTCAAACTCAGCTTTTGAAAAACTATTTTTATTAGATTTTCAACTTCAAGATTTTTTTAGCTTAAAAAGGAAATATTATGGTTTAAAAACTAAACATTGAAAATGTATTTGGATATAAGTTTGAGAATTTTTAACTTTTCAAACGTAGAATTTACGTAAATTCATATCCAAACAAAATCTCTTTAACTTGTTTAAATTTGTTTTCAAGCACAGATCCCACCCCAAAAAAAAATAATGGATACTTTTATGCTCATTTGTAGCCACACTTTCTTAAAATAAATTAGTGATTAGTGTATATTTTTTCAAAAAAAAATAAAAAATGCTACACACCGATTACATATAAGACTGGACATATCATTTTAAAAAAAACTGAATAGAGTACAATTTTGTTTTTCTTATAAAAGACGAGAGTTTAGGTGCGAGGTCACAAGGTGGGAACTCACTGCTGTTTAAAACGGCGACAACAGGGAAGTGTCGTACTTCATCATTGTCATGTTTTTAGTTCAGTGTAACACTTTTTTAAGCCTCATTTGGATAGAAAATTAAGTTATTATAAAGTTTATGACTATTCTAGTATAGATAAAGAATAAGCGATTTTTTTATTTAATTGTGTTTTTAATTATACTTATTCAGAGATGTGATAATGGCATCTTGCTCCATTTATATAAAACAGAGCACAGTTCGGTTTTTGAGACTCCATATTGGAGGCTTACTGTTTGAGCCTTCAAATATGGAGGTTTGACTTGTTTACCTTTTTTTCTTTATTAAAAGTGCGATAATTTCTTGTATTTAATTTTATTTTATAAAATCAATATCATTGGATAGATGTCACAAATATGATTCAAATGGGTCTAATATTGAATATATTTAACATATATTTTAAAAATATAATTTAATAAAAAAAATTATTTTTTATTAACATTACTATTGATTTGATTATATTAATTATTATTTGCACTTACGTACTAAAATATCATTTATTTTAATAAAAAAATACAACACAACAAAAGAAATTACATTAAAAATTTAAAAAAAGCACAATAATGAAACACAACACCACAAAAAACAGCATCTAGATCCATTTTGAAATAGATAAACGAGCGCTACAATATTAACTTTTATCAATTTTAAATTTCTTAATATTTTTCAATTATGTGTACTACATCAAAAAATAAAATGGATATCATAAAATGAAGTTTTATAAAAAATTAATATATAAAAATATAAAAGAGATGAAAATAGAGACTGTGATTGGAGTTGATAAATGAATAGTGAGACTTTAAAATCACATTTTGATTTTTTTTAATGTCTTTTTAGACTATTTTAGAGATCTCCATTGGAGATACTCTAATAAAGTTGTTATTGTTTGATTGACCATGAATAAATTGTTAATAAAATATGAATAAGATGTGGATAAAAATTTATAAAAGGTGAAGAAATGATTTTATTTGTGTACCTCTGATTTATAAGAGATGATAAAAATTGATTTAACAGTAAGACCCATATAATTAAATGGGTTGAATAACTTGAAATAATTTAATTTTAGAGGAATAATTATATCATTGCATACTGGTTAATTCTTACATATAAATTTACATTTATTTCAGCCTTTCAAACACTCATTTTATCACTATTTCATCTCATCTCCATTTATTCCACCCACGATTCCTCAATCAAACATGAGCTTAAGGTGTGATCGGGGTAGAAATTGTCCACAACCTTCTCAAAAAAAAAAAGATGGGCTTAAGGTGTGGTGTAGCTATTCATTCATGAAATTTATATCATGATAGACATTTATTTATGAAAAATAGGTGTTTATTATTTGATTATTCTTTTTCTTGTTATTTTCGTTCAAAGATACAAAAATAATTTCTTTTATTGTTTTATTTACATTGGATAAAGTAAACATAAGTAGTAGATAATAAATGAATAATAATTTCTAGAATTCACCCTAATTTAGTATATATATTGTCTGGTAAATACTAGACTTCATTGTAATATATTTATCGTTCTTATAGTCTGGTACAGCAAAAGTATGTAAAAATTCAAAACAAGTTGGGATCATTAAAAGTACTAAAAAAATATGTTATGCTCAGCCTATTATATTTTACATCTCATGTTGCCTCTTAGCCACCTACATTCACTTAATAAGGCATATATCTTATTAAAAGTCTTTTACACATTCTATAAAATAGTTCATCTAATTCAATAGAGCATATATTTTATCTTTTATAAAAATATATAATTTTAAAATAAAAATAAAAATATGCATACTGCATTTTGAAAAAAATAAAAATAGTTCAAAATTTGGTTCATACCATCTCGAACAAGCCTTCAAGAGGCCCAAACATTGGTTGCATTGTATAGTGGGCCTGAGTCCAGAAACACTATGGGCCACATTTTGCAAGTTTTATGCATTCGGTCCATCCAAATTGGAAAATGATATGTTCCGTACTGGATGTAGCTTTCGTCAGGCATTTTTTAAAAAAAATATACACTCACTCACGTGTTGAAGTATATATATTATTAAAAAAATTAAAATATACATTATTGGCATACATTAGTATATTTATAAAAAAAATAAAAAATTTATAACCTCTGTGATATAGCACATACATTGCGATATCGCAATATATATTTCGTTATCGCAAGGTATATGAGGCTGCAAATAAGGCTGCAAAACGAACTCAGTGTATCAGCACAGCACTCATCCAAAATATATCATGTCCCATTGATACACTCATACACTTCATTATGTAGTCTCTTTTTCAACCTATACATGTTTTATTTTTTGAAAAATAATATATCTCATTTGATATAAGATATAATTTTATAAGAAATGAAATAAGTGGTACGACGAATTGCATGGATTCATATATGAAAGATATGATAAATTTTTAATAATATGAGTATATGGTGCTAAAGATGTATATAATACTAGAATTGAAACTGAAAAAGAAATTGTGTGTAACAACTCTTCAAAATAATATATGAAATCTTTAATATATATTCTATTGTACAAATGTATACATATAATTCATCAATTATGCGTCTCATTTTTTTAAAAAAAAATGTACTTAGATAATCATGTATTTCAAAAAAAAATCAAAACGTGGACAGTCTAAACAGTCTTTTTGGAAACCTAATTTACAACACTTGAGTGCGTATCTTCATTAAAAATAAAAAATTGAATAGTGCACATACTTCATTTTGTAAAACAATAAATTAATATAGTTCATCTTTTTATCTATTCTTCCTCCTTTCAAAGTTTATAATTCGAGTTCATAAATAAGATCAAGTGGCAAGCATCTACCTATTTTTAAAAAATATATATATAGAGTTCATCTTGAAGAAGTAAATATAAAACATTATTTTCATGCGGTCCACACAGACAAACCATAAATTTCCATAGCAATCTAATAAAATATAAATCTTATTAGATGAGGTATATATACCGCATTAATTTTTTTATAGATTGTAAAATTGGCTCATTCAATTTGAATAGACGAGGTTTACTATTTTTTCTAAAAATAAAACATATAAGCATTGAGACTGTTCCCAACATTATTCACATATAAATATAATATAAACTTTTTAATATGTCATTTAGATAGAGACATAAGATATTCTAGGGTTTATGACTATTTTATTAATAATAAATAAGTATACAAGTAAATAAGTTATTTCTTATTTACTTGTATTTTAGTTATTTGATCATTGGGAAACGTAATAATAAATTTTTTATTATTTGATTGACCATAGGAGTTGTAGATAAAATGTGAATACGGTATGAATAAAAGGCTTCCTAGATCTTTCTAAAGGAAAGCTGGTTTTACACCACGGAGTAGTGCTTAGACCATGTTAATGTAGAAGGTTGTAAGTAGAAACATTTTCTACATCAAATCTCTTCGGTTCTTGCATACCGGCCTATTCTAGTTTACTTTATTTTTTTTTGTAATGTTTTTTATTTATCTATTTTTTTCCCACCCTCATTAAGACAATATCTATTTTTATTTTGATTGGAATGATTCTCACCTACAATTTCGCTAAAAATAAAAAAAATATAAATAAGGTGTGGTTAAAGATTTATAAAAAGTAAAAAAATGATTTGACATGTAAGCTTTTTGATTTACAAGATATGATAATAGTTGATTTGACGGTGAAACTCATTTATACCAATGAAATGGGATTATGTTGAATAACACAATTCCATGAGAGACTCGAAATAAAAATATCAGTTTATTCTCATTTATTATCTCGTAGTTATACCCATCTTTTCCCTCTGAGATAGCATTTAAAAACACGTTTGAAAAATAAGATTTTGAATAAAGTAGCTTAAATATATTTTGATTATTGAAAAACTTATTTTCTGTGTTTTTTAAACAAAATATTTTTACACTAAAAACTGTAACTAATGCATTTGATAACATGTTTGAGTTTTCTACTTAATGAAAAAGTGAATTCACTCTCAAAGACTGTTGCCAAACACCCGCACCCCCTAATATAAGACAGTTTTTTAAGTCTGTTCTGTTCTCCCCCCTATTCTAAAACCTAAAATAAAATGGAGGTGCGGGGAATTGAACCCCGTGCCTCTCGCATGCGAAGCGAGCGCTCTACCATATGAGCTACACCCCCTCGATGTTGATTTTAGTTTTAAATTAATTTTCTTAATTATTAAAAGTAGACTACTTTAAGTAAAATATAATTTTAAAAAGTATGTCTAACCGTACTTATATGTAATATATGCATCAAATATGTATTAAATGTGTATGTACATGGGCAGTAAATAATTATTATGTTAATTAGATTGCATTGAATAATAATAGTTTAAAGATGGTATATTATATGGAAATAGAGTTAATATGCAATATTCATCATAAAAAAATCTATTTATACCACTATATAAATGAAGAACAAATTGCTACATCCAAATAGATCTTCTCCATCTCAAAACGGCAAGAAAAGTAGTCTCTTTTAATTTCTCCTATCTATTGGTTTTATTATTATATTTATTTTTTAACTCTCTTTTTAATTTCCTTAAAACCCCAAACAAGTTATTTTTCAAAATTTTAAATAGTCTACTAAAAATTATAAATAAATAAAAATTGCAACTATATTTTGATTTAACTGGTTTTATTTCATAAAAAAAAAATGTTTGTGTTGGTTTCATCTTTATGCATCATGCTGCATGTGTTATTGTTCAATTGCAAAGGCATAAGCTTCCCAAAGAAATCAGTGTTTTATGTATGGAACTTCAATTACTAACTCATGAGATGAGCATGTGAGGTACATAATTTATATTCAGTTTATTTATTTTTATTTTCTATTGATATTTGAATTGATATAATATGCAAGATGTTCAATGTTATCCATGTATTGAGATATGCGTATTTATATCCCTTGGTGCATTGTGTGTCGGAAAAAAAATGTTTGAGTATGCAATAAAACAGTATTATATTAATACACAACAATAGAATATAATAAAAAAAATATAGGATTTGAAGAAGACAATCTTTACTGAAGGATATCCACATCAAATGATTAATTGAACCCAAATTACTTTTGGTCCAAAATTATTTGGTGAAAGTGTAGTTTTCAATATTATTATGTATTTTATGTCCATAAAAGAAGGGGTTTTGTTAATGAAAGGCACTTGTTAACCCATATTTATTATTAGCTTTTTAGATAATCCAACAAATCTAATTATGACATGAATCAATAAATTGTAAGAATTTTTTAAAATACTAACAAACCCCTAATCAATTCACCATTTTTTTTCTTCTTTTCTCTCATACCAAATTTTTCCTTTCTTACCCAAATTTTTAATTAAATCAACATTTTTTTAACATGTGTATCTTATAATGTAATTTTTAATAATATGTTTTTCAACGCACAATTATAATACTAACTCACTATAACAAAATTACAAAATACCTCTCTTTTTTCGTTTATTATCACGAATATGTTACACTGATTTCATGTGAAACACTTATCGGAGCTAAAATCATGCAAGACCATTTATTCGTGTTTAATAATATTGAAAACTAGATTTTGACCAAATAATAGTTTTTATGAGAATTTGTCATTATAATATTCAATGTTTGGTTGGCATCTAATAAATAAATGAATTATATAATTCCCGTCTCCATATGATGTTGGACAGCTTTGAAGAAAAGTTATTTAAGGATATTTGTATTTAAATCAATTTTCAAAATATAGTTTTGATGAGAAGTTGTCATTATAATATCCAATGTTTTGTCAAATCTCTTTATTTAGAGTCATATATATCTTCATTAGTGAAAGATGAATTTAGGAGTTTTAGGATTTAGTAGTTTTAATAATCGTGTACTTTACTATTTTAGCAAAGTCCGTATTTAACCATATAATATGTTTCAATGATTATGTCATTAAAAATGAGTAAGTCGTTGGTATCCTATAAAACTGTCAACACAAATTTTAAATTCAATAAATTATTTTCCCTTTTAGGATTTTATCCTTATTGATTTGAGGGTGTTTCGTGGGATCTCTTAACTAGATTAGATCTTTCTATTATTTCAAAAATATTGACTAACTCTTCCAAGACAATTTTAATGGCATAATAATTGAATTATATTACATAACATGAAATACACACTTTTTTGAAATAGTAAAAGACACAGTTATTGAAATTACTAGGAATGGCAATGGGGCGGGTTGGGACAGGTTTTATGAATCTCAAACCCAAACCCACCCATAAAATCTTATCCCAGACTCGTCCCAAACCCGTGATGGGTTTATCTTTTTCATCCAAAACCCGTCCCATTTAAGTCAGGTCAGGTCGGGTCGGGTTGGGCCAAGACTGGTTTAGGAAAAAAATTAAAACATATTTTTATGTAATATTTAATATAAATTAAAATTTTAAATAAAAATAAATATTTATTAGAATAAACTCTACGAAATAAGAAATATAAACTTTTAATTTCCATGACAGGTGACAAATATAATGTTTCAATTTTTTTTTTACCAAAAGATAATCCGATGTATGTTTATATGATTTCAAATTTTAATTAACGTCTGAGTTTATTCATTCTTATTTTTTGATATTATTTTTAGAACACTAAATGAAAAATATAAATTATATAATTATTATAACAAATATTTAATCTTAATATTAATTACAACCGGGGCGGGTTTTTCTAAACAATCCCATTTCCCGTCCCAAACCTGTCGGGTTTCATTTTATCTATCTCAAACCCGTCTCAAACCTAAACCCGACCTGTCGGGTACCTTATTAGAACAACCCCACTGCCATCCCTAGAAATTACTAACCTTAACGAATATCCTATAAACCATAAACAAGATCTTAGAAATCCTAGATTCATCTTTTACTAATAATGTACATTTATTATGTCTCAAAATAATGTACATTTGTCGAAACATTGAATATTATAATAACAAATTCTCATAAAAAAATTATTTTGAAAGTGGAGATGGAATCAAATATTATCGAATATTTTTTTCAGTGATACATCTAAATTTTATCTTTAACAATATAACAATTTTTTTTTTGTTCTATGCGCTGCATATATCACACAAAATTATATACAGAGACAATTTTATCATATTTATAAATTTATGCCTGGATTCATGTGCATCCATTAAGCACTATATCAATTGCTTAGTTTTTTTAAAAAAAAATTCGGTGTATTGGCCCTTCAACTGGGCAGGTTTATACAAAATTGTCTATACATTGACCATTAGGATTTCCACCATTAATGTTGAAGATTGCTTTTATTTAGAGTGTTTTCTCATACAGTTTTATTTCAGCTCTCATTCCAATCTCATATGTATCGATAGAAAATCAACAAAACATATACTCATATTGATGAAATATATTCATTGATATAAATTTTTTACATTTTTAATAAACATATCAATGCAATTCATTAGAGTATAAATTTCATTTTTTTAAAAGCATTTATCTTTAGATGATGTATATAATTTTTTAAAAATTTAAGACACGTGTAAATTGGAATTGATACTGAAAAATAAGTTGTACTAAGTAGCATTATCCTTTTTGTATTAATTGAAAAATTGCTTATTTTTTTGTTTATTAAAAACACAATCACTAATGCTAGATTTTTCACCAGACACCCACAAAATCAGAGCCGTCCACGTGTCCCAGCTGTTACTCCAATGAAAACCAAAAATCAGTTGACCGTTACTTTCCCGCCAATCCCTCCCCTCCTCTCCATATGACAACCCAAAAAAAAAAAAAAAACAAAACAAAACAGAGGACTCTTTCAATCCAAAAACAATTTTTTTAAAAAACCCCCCCTAAAATAACTCACAATCAGTCCATCTCTTCTGATCAACCTCTCAATAATCCAAACTGTTCCTTCTTTGTCTCCCCCCCTTTTGTTCCCCCCCCCCCCCCCCCAAAAAAAAAAAAAAATCCAATCTTTGAAAAACCATGCCCTTCAATCAATCAACACCCACCACCCCTTGAAACCTCCCCAAATCACCTCCTCCTCCACCCACCATGGGTAATTGCCTCTCCCATGGCCATTCTGACAAGACCCACAAGTCCCAAAAGCCCGGCACCACCCCCACCGCCTCCAACGACCACCCCCGCCCCTCCAACTCCTCCTCCGCCATCGCCGCCGCTCCCCGCCCCCACCCTCCATAATTAAACCCCCCCAAAAGTCCGCCCCAACTGGTCCGGTCCTTGGCCGCCCCATGGAGGACATCCGGTCGGTCTACAACATCGGGAAGGAGCTCGGGCGGGGCCAATTCGGCGTCACCCACCTTTGCACACATCGCGCGACGGGCGAGCAATTCGCATGCAAGACGATCGCGAAGAGGAAGTTAGTGAACAAGGAAGATGTCGAGGACGTGCGGAGGGAGGTGCAGATCATGCACCACCTCACGGGGCAGCCGAATGTGGTGGAGCTGAAGGGGGCGTATGAGGACAAGCACTCTGTGCACCTAGTGATGGAGCTTTGCGCGGGAGGGGAGCTCTTCGATCGGATCATCGCGAAGGGGCATTACACGGAGAGGGCCGCGGCTTCGCTCTTGAGGACGATCGTGCAGATCGTGCACACGTGCCACTCGATGGGGGTGGTGCATCGCGATCTCAAGCCGGAGAACTTCTTGTTGTTGAATAAGGATGAGAATGCGCCTTTGAAAGCCACCGATTTCGGGCTTTCGGTGTTCTTCAAGCAAGGTTGGTCACTTTGTATTTGTTCTTATGCTTGTGAGACTTTATAAGTAGAGGATTTATGTAATGTTTGTGTGGTTTTTGTCTGTGGTAGCGTTCAGAAACATGTTTTACAGGAATGACCAAATGAATGTAGTTTTGTAAGAATTTAAACACATCTTTTAGTTGTAATCCATAATTTAAAAAAAAAAAATTTTCAAGATATATATGTTTCATGAAAATCTGATTTCAATAACAGTTTCAAGCAAAAAGTTGCATTTTGGTTTATTCTGCTTCTGTATGAATCAAATCAGTCCAAACGAGTTTCAAAACGCCTCCAAATTGTCACAAATTTTTTATTTGTAAGAAACTAATGTTTTTTATGAATCTAACAAAATGCTTAGCAATTTTAAGTGAAAGGATGCTCTATCTTAAGAAGATGGTTTAATTTATGAACAGGGGAAGTTTTTAGAGACATCGTTGGCAGCGCGTACTACATCGCTCCCGAGGTTTTGAAGAGGAAATACGGGCCAGAAGTCGATATATGGAGCATCGGTGTGATGTTGTACATCCTTCTCAGTGGAGTTCCTCCCTTTTGGGCTGGTGAGTCTTCTAATTCACTCTCTTTTTTTCCTAAATGCTATGTTATCGCCTTTGATATAGGCACGAATCGAAAAAAAAAAACAATGCGATCTTCTTTATTGTGACAGAGTCCGAGCATGGAATTTTTAACGCGATATTGAGGGGACACATCGATTTCACAAGCGATCCATGGCCTAACATTTCTGTTGGGGCGAAGGATCTGGTTCGAAAGATGCTCAATTCGGATCCTAAACAAAGGTTAACCGCTGTTCAAGTACTCAGTAAGTGTGATTTAGTACTTATATTATCTGAATTTCAAATGTGTTTGGATTAGTATTGAATGCCTTACTATCTATTTCAATAAGAACATGATGCAACAATTTTTGTTCATGATACTATTTTCAGACCATCCATGGATCAAAGAGGATGGAGAAGCACCTGACACGCCGCTCGACAATGCTGTGCTCAATAGGTTGAAGCAGTTCAGGGCTATGAACAAGTTCAAGAAAGTCGCTCTCAGGGTACAATTCCATCGCTTTCGGTCTAAGATGGCGTTTGGAATAATGTTTTCATTTATTTTGCTTTTACAAGAATCAACTCAACTCAAATGTGCTTCCAGACACATGAATGGTCATAACTTTTTGGCTGCGTTTTTTATTAGCTTTTGGAGATTCTCCTTCATAAAGAATCACAATTAATCCAAACATGTTCCTGAGCGCCCCTAGGGATATTATCTTATGAGGAGGATGAAAAACAACTTTGAGTTATAAAAAACATATTTTCAGAAATCTAATACAAGTACGCTTCCTAAAAAGTTTTCTTTTAAAGCTATTTAAGTGGAACCATTTTTCAAACTCGTTTCCAAATGCTATCTTAGTTATAAACAGTTAAAAAAGAGCTTTTAAGAAATCTAATAAAAGCATGTTTTCTGAGAATCTAATTTCAAAAACATCTTTTAAGTGAAAAGATGCTTTTCAAACTGACTTTTCAAATGTCAGCTAAACTAATTCATGCCATTTCTTTTCTATTGAACACCTGCAGGTAATAGCAGGGTGTCTCTCAGAAGAAGAGATAAGAGGACTGAAGGAGATGTTCAAAAGCATGGATACCGACAACAGCGGTACCATAACTCTTGAAGAACTGAAGCAAGGGCTTTCCAAACAAGGAACCAAACTATCAGAATATGAAGTCAAACAGCTCATGGAAGCTGTAAGTCCAGTTGAATTTCATTAGTAACACTTACTAATCATGTCATATAAATAGTCTAGTCACATTGAAATGATTCATGAACAGGCCGACGCAGATGGGAATGGCGCAATCGACTATGAAGAGTTCATCACAGCCACGATGCACATGAATCGGATGGATAGAGAGGAGCATCTCTACACGGCGTTCCAGTTCTTCGATAAGGACAGCAGTGGGTATGTGAAGAGACCAATCCAATCTGACATTGGGTTTCTCCAGAATTTGATGTCAATACTGAATTTCAATACTTTTTGCTTAGGTTCATAACAACAGAAGAGCTGGAGCAAGCTTTGGTGCAGTATGGAATGCATGATGGAAGGGACATAAAGGACATCATCGCAGAAGTCGATGCTGACAATGTAAGGACCAAAAAAGATGAGATTTAGTTAATGTTGGATCTTCTCTAACGAAATTTAACACAAAACCTCACGTGCTTTTGATCATCATTGAAGACTGATAAAAACTGATAGAATCTGAAATTTGAATTGCAGGATGGGAGGATCAACTACGACGAATTCGTGGCGATGATGAGGAAAGGGAACCCACAAGAGAATCCGAAAAAGAGGCGTGATGTGTTCATGTAGTCGGGGATGACGATTCGGGTTCAAGGTTTGTGAGTATGCATGGATCATGTACAGGAATACCTATACACTGCACTTTGAATGGTGAGGGGGAATGGGTTTGGGGAACTGATGGGTTTGCGAGGTTTTCATTGTTTTCTTTTTTATGATTTGATGAATGATGACTGCAAAAAAAATATTTCCTACTAATGCCCAGGGTCCTTATAATTATATGCATTGCATTTTATTTTTGTTTTTGTGGTTCATGGATATAACCATATTTCTTTCTTTTAATAGCTGTGGTATTTTGTTGGGTATTTGATCATTGAAATTTTGACCTCTAAGCCCCCATTTGGATGCTGAATAAGCCCTGGATAACTTCGGATAACTCCGGATAAAATTTGAGCCCCGTTTGGAAAGCCCAGATAACCCCGGATAAAGTGTGCTAGAATAAACTAGTATAAAGTGGTATATGGATTCCAATAAACCCCTAAAATAAAAGTGGTATATGGATTCCATCCAAAGAATAAGTGGGCCCACTGTCAAATCAACTGTCACCACCTCTTATAAATCACCTGTCAAATCAACTATCATTACTTTTTTACCTTTTATAAATTCTTATCCATACTTTATTCACATTTTACCCAAACAACAAAATATTTATTCTTACGATTCCCAACGAGAATAATTCAAAAACATAACCAAACACAAAATCACTTTATCCTTATTTATACTCACTTATACTTGGATAAATAAATACCCAATAATAAATCATATTCTGTATCCAAACGGGGCTTAAAAGTGTAGGAGATGGTCTTTGAAACTCCCTAAAAAAATTCTATTTTGTATGTTCATAGAATTATACATGATAAGTTGTCTTGTCCCTATTCTACTTCTTTTTGTTCTCGTCCCCGTTTAAGTAATGACTTAAATCATTCTGTAAAAAAATAAGATATTTTTTGTTTAGTTGTGTTTTTAATTATTCTTGTTGACAAATACATTAATATAATTTTTATTATTTGGTTGATCATTGTGAAGTTGTGGAAATATGTGAACAGGATGTGGACAAGAACTTGTAAAAAGTGAAAAATTTGATTTAACATGTTGGCTATTTAATTTATAAGGTGTGATCTTCTTTGATTTGAGATGTGAGATCTTTATATTAGTGGAATAAGATGATCTGTAATATCAATATTAACTTACTATATTATGATATAATTATACACGTATTTTCTTACAAACAAACTGATTTTTTTATTTTATATATTCAACCCTGCTTGACCTTATTTCAGGATCTATTCTTCAACCTAAACATGTGCTTATTTTATTGACCATTATATCCCATTGATAACTGAGAATCACCCCACTTTAACAACACAACAACAAAGTCCAATAGACCCCACAATTCAAGTCCCCAAAACAAATTTTGGACCTCAAATTTGTCACTCGTGGAAGACAGTGGTCCAGTAATTTATACTTATCACCTCTCAATGGAAAACCACTAAAAGATAATGCTCTAATTATCCCTTGATTTTAAATCTACTTTTCGATGCATAATCTTTTTGAGATATGATTTTACAAGTTTAGATTCTCTTTCAATCACATAGAATTATTGTGTTGTCCAATAAAAATATGTTATATTGATGTAAAAAAACATACTCTATAAAAATATCATTATTTACAATATTATTTACAAGAAAATCAACGCATGCACATTTAAATTTCTTTTTAACCATCTATGTGGTACTCATTGATTGGTTAATACATAATTTCTTTGTGTTCATAACTAAGAGGATCTTATTCTTGATTTTACACCCCTTAAAATCTTGAACAAGAAAGTCCAATAGAACCACAATTCAAACCTGCATACAAGTTTTATGGACCATCAAAATTATGAAATATTACACATAGTTCATTTGACTGGCTAAAATACAGTTTGTCTAAGTTTTTATTTTATTAAAAATCATATAATAAGATATATACTTTTATAAAAAATGAAATATACACTTTAATAAATTAAATAATATTATTTATTATAAAATATGAAAAAATTTCAGTGATATATATATTTTATTACCATGAGTGAATGAGACACAATATATGAAATTGCATTTAAAAAAAAAACCTCGGTCTAGAACTCTAAAGATTATGGGTGTGTTTGCTTCGTTGGATTGTTGATTTTAAGTTTTGATTTATAAGTGCAGATAATATATAAGTGTTGATATTTTAAGTAAAAAAAAGTCTTGATTGGACAATAAAAATAAATTCTTATTTGTCGTGTTTATAAAAAGGTATTTATGTCCATTTTATGAAATATTTTTATTATTTATATTTGGTTCACTAATTTTTATAAAATGAAAAGATTGGGGACAAAATGGTATTTTAACACTCAATAGTAAAATACTTCTTAAATAAACCTGAAATTGTTTGTTTATCAAAAAAGTAATTATTCTTTAATAAGTATTTATAATAAGCTTTTAAAACAAACACCTCAAATAAAAAATAAGTCGTTTATTTTAAATCATAAATCAAATAAATATTTATTTTCCGTTGAATCAAACTGACCTATAACTCAAGCATTCACACTTTGGTCTACAATAATATTAATTTCAATAAAATAATAATATTATTATTATTATGAAAGATAAAATATTGAACTTGGCCACCACGGAAGATCCCTAATTAGAAGAAAAATAATCAACCACCACCAACGCTTTCAGCCAATCAAATCCCATCCATTTCAAATCACATCGGACCGCTTTTACGTTGGTCTCCGTGAATTTTGGACGGTCAAAATCATCAGCGGCCAAAAGCCACACAAAAGAAAGAAAGATTACATACAATCACCTTTGTTTGTCTCATCCGAAGAGCAAATTAAGTTAGGAACAACACGCAGGTACAACGGACCACGAAGGCGGGGGGTACGACCGTCATTTTACGTACGAGGCGTATGGATTTGACTTTGATGGTAAGGGGTGTTTTAGTCATTTGAGATTTAATGATTAATATAATGATTTGGAGGGGAATCCACTGCAAATCTTGCTTTTTCAGGCTGGCTCGGATATTTAGGCTTTCTTGGTTCACTAAAAAAAATGTTTTTTTATTACATTAAGTATTATTTTATTTTACACCCGGAAACGGAATAAGCTACTATAAATGTAATATAAGAATGATATAAAAATGGATAGAAAAATTGTTGTTTGTTTGCATATTATAACTTGATATTATTATGTCAGTTTAAACGAGTATAAAAGAGTATAATAATTCTAAATAACATCTAGGATAAGCTATACTCAGTTTATCTATTCCCATGGGTCCACATGTCAAATCAACTTTTTACACCTTATCACATCAAATCACCTATCAACAACTCTTATACATCAAGGATCCCACA
The DNA here is from genome assembly GCA_030737845.1 of Acorus calamus. Lineage (NCBI taxonomy): Eukaryota > Viridiplantae > Streptophyta > Magnoliopsida > Acorales > Acoraceae > Acorus > Acorus calamus. The sequence goes on along the minus strand of CM060861.1, from coordinate 5,464,289 downwards.
TGTCAAATCAACTTTTTTACACCTTATTTATATTTTAATCTTTGTCAACCAAACAACTCAACATTTATTTTTACGTTTTTTCAATGTGAATAAACAAAAACACAACCAAACATAAAATCTCTTGTTCCAGTAGATTTGTTATTTATACTGGCATAATTATCTATCCAGAATAATTCAATTCCGCTATCAAACTTAAAATTTATTATTATATTTTGCTTAACTAAGTTTTTTTTTTAGAATGGCTGAAAAATCCAAGGATTTTTTGAAATAAAAAAATCTGTTCACACGTGGCTCTTCCACGCGCCTCCATCCCCAAAATACATGCCCACTCTGTACTCCTATTTATATATTTATATAATTTAATAGCCCACTCTCTAGTTTGATTATTTAATGGTTAGTTATCTTAATTGTTTTTTTTATAATATCATATCATAAAGACAAAGTTGAAAAGGATATATATTTGTTGTCACTTGTGTTTGTTTAAAATTTAAGTTACAGTTTTCATATTTAGCTTAAAACAAAGTGTTGTCAAATGTTTATTTAATTTTTTATAAATTATTTAGTTTTTTTTTAAGCAAAGATAAACCATTTATAGCCAAGAGAAAACAGTTACAGTTGAGCTGAATCTCAGAAAAAATAATAGAGGGAAGGGTGGAAGAGAGTTGCCCCTGTCAACTCCATCAGAAAACAAAAATTATTTAGTTTAATCACTTAAAAAATCAGATCTAATAAAAATTAGATTAAAAGTACTATAGAGATTATAGTTTAATAAAAAAATTATCTTCAACAAAAATAACTTCGGACGGAATATAAAGACATAATCAATTTTACACTTTCACTATTTAAGTCACGTTTGGATATGTAGTAGAAAGATTCTACAATAAATTTAGGACATATATATTTTTACACAGGGAAAATAGTGTTATCTGATAATTTTTTTTTGCATTTAAGAAACACCAAAAATAATGTTTCTGTAACACTTCCACTTTTCAAATCACGGAATTATCTATCACAATTCCAAACGGCAACTTAAATGAGTATTTTTTAATAATTATACAACAACAAAAAAAAAATTGTCATATGATTTATTTTGACAAACATCAATTGTTGTTTACTTGTTATTTCTTTTTATAAATACAACAAACATCTTAACATAAGATACCAAGAGAAACCTAAATCTAAAAATGATATGATATCCAAAATCCATTTGATATCGAATACCTACAAATACAAACTAACACATATATGAATTTAATTTATAATTACACACATCTTACAACATATATTTCGATCGGATGTAAATAATTTTTTTTTCTGTTTTTTATTTTTAACTCCCCACAAACTATCGTATTTAGCAATCACTTTCTTACTTCTTCATATTTGGGTTTTACTCACCAGATTTAAAGGATAATTCATTTTTTCTCTCTATAAGGGACTAAAAAGAAAAATTAAATAATTTACAGATAGATCTCTCGCAGGGAGTAAAAAAGAATTATCCTTTAAATTTGAAAAGTAAAATCCAAATATGAATAAGTGACAGAGCGATCGCTAAACACGATAGCTTGTAAGGAGTTAAAAATAACCTTTTTAATTAACACGAAAAGTGATCAAATTATGAAAATCTAATTAACATATACATATAATTCCTTTTTAATAATCGAATTGACAGAAATACCCCTGAGTTCTACCTACCCTTCCCGAAAAACTAGCTGTCAGAGAATTTATATCGCCACACCCATTCTGCTATATTACCACCCTCTCCTCCAGTTACACAGGGAGTGAGAACGTAAAGCTAAATGAGTGATAATAGAGACATCCCGGTCACGTCATTCCAGCCGTCAAATCGGAGTAACCACAACCACACGATTTCGATCAAACGGCCGTGCTACGCAGTCATAAATTATTCTCACAGGGGTAAATTTGGAAATCGGTCACTTTTTTTTACCACGCTCGTGAGAGTGAAAAAAAAAGAATCGTTGACAGAACTTTTGTACTGCAAACAAATAAAAAACCAAAAATCAAGATTTCCTAAAATCGCGATTTTCGAAAAGTTCGAATTTTTTTATGAATTTTTTTTCTTTGATGAAAACGACGCCCCGAGATTGGAACGATCCGAACGTCACTCCTTTCTCTTTGTCTTTTTTAATCAAAAAATAATTATAAATAAATATAAATAATATTGATCAATGAAGAAGTCGAAATTCGAGACTGGTTGGGTTTGAAAATCGGAGACAGAAAAGTCAGAGAGAGAGAGAAAGAAGAAGGGTTCTTCGATTCGATCAACTTCGGAGCTGCTGAAGAAGGTAGGGTTTTGATTTTGGGGGTGGAATTGATTTAATTAGGTTTCAATTCGATTTGGGGTCTCTTCAAATTCTGGACTTTCGCCTTTGATTTGGGGGAAAACCCGGCCAGATTCGCTTCTGGACCAGTTTTTTTTTGTTTTTCACTGGTGGGGGAACAAAAAGACGAGATTTTTGAGAGGTGGTTGTTTGGAGGGTTGTCGTTCTCGTGTCAGGGATTGCTTGCTTTGTTCGCTCGCTTAGGGTTTCCTTTTAAAGCTGCTTTGCTTGTTTTGGAATGCTTTTTTGCCCAATTAAAAATTCGGTCTTTCTGTTGATCGTACGGACTTGCAGGGGTTCAGATATGGCGGGTCTTGTTGGTTTGGAGTGATTTGGGGTTCCTTTTGGAGCCTTGTAGGGTTTGTTAGGGTCTCTTTTGGAGTGGTTGTTGTTGTTAGGGTTTTTGAAGGGTTTTCTTTGTCTTTGAAGCTGTGACGGCGATGATGGTGGCGGCGGTGGTGGATGGGGAGTAGGAGAGGTGGGGTGAGAGCGGAAGATGATAAGGAAGTGGCAGGGTTCCCGATGCCGAGCTTTCTCCCTCCGCCGCCCATCACGCATGCATTGTAAATCATCCCTCTCTATTTCATGCCACTCTTTGATTTTGTACTTTCAATCACTTTTTGCTCATGTGGGTCTCTTATCCTCTCTATTCAACTCATTTGCTTTTTTTTTTTTTTGTTAAATCTCATGTGGGTTTTGGATATTCATATGAATCACTGTTTGATGTACTCTAGGTTTGCTGAGTCCTACATGATTGGTTACTGTAGTTTTTCTTTTTGTTGTGAATAAGTTGATTCACATAAAATCTGTACTTGATGTGGGGAAAAAAAACTGAGGAAGTAGAACATTTTGATTGAAGTGGGTGAAGGGGAGATTCTGTACTCTGCCTCTGATTGTCATGGGTGTATTTTTTGGTTTCCTAGTGAATAAGCGTAGCAGAACCAATTGCAATCTGTAGTTGATGAGAAAAGTCTTCAAATGGAGGGAGTAGACTCTTTCATGTGTACCAGGTGGTAGAAAGATGAGAGCCCGTACTATGCTTTCTGATCTCCGTAAATACTTATTGTTGCATCTAATCAATAGGCACCATGATAATTTAAATGAAGGCAGAGGTAGCTTAACATAAACTATAGCTTTCCTGTTCCATTTTTTTTAATATGGAAAGGAATTCATGGTTCTATCTTCCTTAACTTCTGGTTTTATTTGGTTTTTAGTATTGATTTATTTATTATGAAATTAGCTGATAACTGTTTCTGCCATGTTGACATACCTGCATGCTTCTTTACAGTAGTACAGAAGGCAACGACATGCACTCTTCTCGAGTTTCAGATTTTGGTGCACTAGAACAATCTGTTGGATATCGTGTAGATGCTGCTGGTATGTACTGAAAGATTTTTGGATCATATTTTATATAACTCTGTTTTACTTGCTTTTCGCAAATTCTCTCCCACGTAGGGGTGATGAGTGAACTGGGGCCTCATGAGTATCTCGAGATTGACTTGGCTTATTCATTAAAAAAAAAATGGAACTGAACTTTAGATGATCCAAGCTAATGCAACCGGGTCCTAAGCTTGACTTGAGTAAGCTCAGTAACAAACATACATTGAGTGGAGTAAGATTGGGAGGTTGGCTGGATTGAAAACCTTGAAAAGATTCTTGAGATAATTGACTGGCATACAGGCCTGATCTGGATTTCAGCTTTTGGATACATTGAATGGATGTAATTTTATATTGATTGTGGAATCTCTAGCTTCATACATCTTTCAGACTATTTTAACCCATGACGTAGTCATCCTCCTCCTATTAACACTATCATAAAGTCACAATACTTACGTCATTCAATAGTGAGTCTGAGTTAAGCCCAATCCTGGATTAAAAGGTCCTATGCCAAAATGAAGTAAGATGAAGCCTGGATACTAGGGCTGAACTGAGAAGGCCACTACTTGGTTAAGTATTCCAGCCACAAGGTAAGCTGAAGTTTAGATTAAGAGACTGAGCTGAGAAGGACACTACTTTGTTAAGTATTCCAGCCAAAAGGTAAGCTGAAGTCTAGATTAAGAGAACTTAGCTGAGAAGGACACTATTTAGCTCATCTAAATCCTATTGTCAAGCTTGTTTGTCATCTTGTGTTTTCTATAACTTTTCAAGTAGCATTTCTCTAACTTTTGAGGGCTTAAAGCTCCCATAGAAGAAAAAAAAATCATCCATGCAATTCTGAACGATGCTTCAAGAGTTATAGAAGTTATTGTTTTTGAGATTTTTGGTGTGTTTCTTTAGAAACCTTATGTCATAAGAATTGGATGTTGTGAGATAATTGTAGTTGATGACTTTATCACATATTTTTACATTCACTAAGGTGCATCTTTCAATCTGAAGACAAGTGGCCAGGCGGTTCCTGCTGACCCTCTCCAATTCGGCTCCTTTAATAAGGTAGAGTATGGATGTTTATGGTTGTTGGATATTGATGATGTATGTACATTAGGTTTGAGCTGAAACCTTGTTTTCTAATGATGTTTTTCTATTTTTATCCATATCAGCCTTTTGCTCTCCCTGATATTCCCCCAGTTTCTAGAGTTGGGCAAGCAACCCTGCCTCAATTAAAGGGACAGCAGTCCAATCTGGTTTCGTTAGCTAGTGGTCATTTTGAGAATTGGGGAGAGTCCACAATGGCAGAAACCAGTCCAAGGACCGACACTTCAACAGATGTGGAAACAGATGATAAGAATCAAAGGGTGATGCTTTCTTCTTCATTATGTAATATAGTTATTCATTAAATAAATTTGTTTTTGTTCCATTTTAATATATTCTAGTATTATTCTTCCACTCCTTGTTGAAGAGTAGAATTGTAATAGGTTTGAACTCACTGGCCCATTCTGGTGTGTTGCTGTTAATATATTCTTATGCTTCTTTTTTTTATCAGTGTTGCAATTATGTTGTCCATAGAGACTAGGTGCATGAATTGTTGGTTTATCCCTTTCTCCATTCGAAATGGAAGATGTGTTTTTCCCTTCATCTGGCTCTACATGATGCTTTTAAATGTTTTTTTTTTTTTGAAGAAAATGATAGACTAGCTACCGCGATGCATTAATCCGGAAACTAGCCCAAAATGGACATACATGATCTGAAACAAAAAGGATACCTCCCCAGGTGAGGAGTAGCTAAGGAGGCTACTTGTCACCTGGTATTGCTCCTCTCATTTATTTATTGATAAGCACAATTGATTATCATTTGATAATTTCACATTGAATCATGAACTTTTGGACGACCCTCTCTCTCTAAAGTACCTAGGTTTTAAATTATTGAAATGGTTTATACCTATTTGTGTATCCAACTGGGGCAATGACATTAGTGTATCACCATGTACAGTTTGATGGAGGATTGGTTGCTACCATAGCAGCTTCTGATTCCAGTGACAGATCAAAGGAGAAGACAGGAGATCAAAAGGTTATAACTATTGAGGAATCTAATTATCTGCACATCATCACTATTTTCTTGCTATTAGAAATTTGTTTATATGGAGATTGTTTTGGTTTCACAGACACTTCGTAGGCTGGCCCAAAATCGTGAAGCTGCAAGGAAAAGCAGGCTGAGGAAGAAAGTAAGTTCTTGTTGTCTCAACTTCAGATCTCCTGCCAATATTTGTTTCCATTATTTAAAATTCCATGTACTTGCTAACTAATTAGATGGTAAAAATATTATTTGTTGTGTATAATTTCTATCCTTTTTCCTGTGTTTCCATCATTATTTGTTGGGGGGTTTACTTTTTTGATAAATTAAATCATACTTGTACAAGAATTATAGTCTAGTGTTATACATTCACCTGCTCTGACTGAGTATTTGCTTCTGCTGGAAATATGTTCGAGGTGAAATGGAATTTTGATGGTTTAATTAAAATCCAACTGACAATCATTTATTTTCTGTTTTTTTAAGGCATATGTCCAGCAGCTTGAGAATAGCCGTCTAAAGCTCACCCAGCTAGAGCAGGAGCTCCAACGGGCACGTCAGCAGGTATTGTCTGATGAATCATTTAAGTACTTATGTCCATTTCTGATATTTCCACCCATGGAAATTGTTTTTCATTGGTTCCTAAGGAATTCTCATGTGAAGCACTAGCGTTTCTCACTATGTCTCTTAACTGTCATTTTTCGCAGGGCATTTTTATATCAAGTTCCGGTGACCAGACACATTCCATGAGTGGAAATGGTATCTTATCTCCTGATTCAATTCCTTGGGTGGTTCAATGATTTTGATTTGTCCTTTTTTTGTGGCTTCTCTACATTATATTCCTCCAAAAAGGATGACCATTTATTTAATTTCTTTAGTGCTTCTTTTTAGTTCTGTAAATTTTCTTCTAAACCACCCATACCAAATACATACAATTTATTCTTTCCTGAGTCTAATATGCATATTATATTTGAAATTATTGAAAAATCTAGTATATTCACAGAAACGTGCATCATGGATCTATTGGAATTAACCCTATATGAAGCTATGATCCGACATACACTAATGTGTTTTTTTTAATGATTTGTTCTCAGATTTAATGCATGTGACATAGCAGTGAGGTTAATTTATGGTCACCATCTATGTAGCAATGACACAAACACATGTAACTAACATGGAAGGCTAATGTGGGTATACTAGATGTATTATGTACCTGTGTCATTGTCTGTGTTGGACTATGACATGTCACTGATATTGAATGTCTGACATGGCTCAAAATCCAAACGCAGAATTTCCTTGTTACCTAAGAGAAAAAAAAATCTATTGAAATAGTCTCTTGGCCAGCTAAATTAGTTTACTTGGTTCAATATTGGCAACCCAATATATGAGGTGCTTTTTATTGCCTATGGGACTGAAATATGCCCATTAATATTTTTGGTATACTATATTGTTGATAGACAGTGAAAAAACATGTCAGTCCAATGCTTTTATGATTATTTTCTTGAAGATTTAAAGCGTTTTTTCAAAGTATGGTGCTTTTCATGGAATGTCTTTTTGTTTCTTGGATACAGAGTCTTTCTAGGGGTGCTTATCGCGTGAACCCTTAAAAAAATCAATTGTCTATTGCAGGTGCACTGGCATTTGACATAGAATATGCACGATGGCTAGAGGAGCATAATCGCCAGATAAATGAGCTTAGAGCAGCCGTGACTTCACATGCAGGCGACACTGATCTTCGTTCCATTGTTGATGGTGTGCTAGCTCATTATGATGAGATTTTTAGGTTAAAGAGTGTCGCTGCTAAAGCAGATGTTTTCCACATGTTGTCAGGCATGTGGAAGACACCTGCAGAGAGGTGTTTTCTCTGGCTTGGGGGATTCCGGTCATCTGAACTCCTCAAGGTAATTTTCTCATGATGTGTAGATGGATATAGTGTTTTTCCTTGATAGCAAGGTATTTTTCATTTTTTTCCGAAAAAGTTTCAAATATGGCATGATACGTAGGTGCTGATTTCTGGCATATCTTTTTAACATAAATGATTATAGAAAACAAAAAAAAAGGACCCTGGTATTGATTGTTGAATTTCTATCTAAGCTTTCTTCCATTTCTAAACACGAGGTATGTCTAGAAGTATGAGATACTTTATATATTATATGTTCTTGCTGATTTTCAGCTGAATCATGATCGAATTGTGGACTGATATGTGTTAAGGGCTCTGGAGACGCTGTTGTTCAGAACTCCAGATCCTTTCAATTGAATTTTTTAAATGAAAAAAGTGGTGGGAAGTAGATTAAGATGCTTCCACAATTATGGTTGCTTGGATGATATAAAAATGTGCCTCTAAAATGTTGCCTGAAAGGTACTCCATGGTCAAACAAATGGAAGTCACAAGAAATAATCATACTGAAAGTTTTTTGCATGTTTAGATATGTTTAGGGAGTTCAGCTTGAGATGGTGGATGTGTGGCTTGAGTGTGATTGATGATAAGCTAGGATATGTCTGTTTGAAGATAGGTCGTATTGGTTTCAATAGTCATCATAGAGGGCCTCTGTAAGGTGATACCAATGTAGACTTCTGATGAGGTGGACTTTACAGTCAATGAAACCTTGAGAGTGGTGATACAGTGGACAAATGTAAACTTGCAAGAAAGATTGCCATGCTCATATTTTGTTGTTGTTGGAGAAAGGTCTACATCATCAACAGTGATGATGGTGATCATTAACTATGTTATGACTTCCCTGCATTCAGAAAAGCCGCAGTACCATATATTTGTTTACATCATCAAACATTAGGTAGTTGATTGTACAACATATTTTTTAATTGACATGTTGGAAATAATTTTTTTTCCTGTTACAGCTTCTTGCCAGTCAACTGGAGCCTCTTACTGAGCAGCAGGTAGTTGGCATATGTAACCTTCAACAGTCATCACAACAAGCTGAAGATGCACTGTCCCAAGGGATGGAGGCCTTGCAACAATCTCTAGCTGAAACGTTAACCTCCGGTTCCCTCGGTCCATCAGGAGGATCATCAGGTAATGTTGCAGATTACATGGGTCAGATGGCCATGGCCATGGGAAAACTCGGCACTCTTGAAAATTTCCTTCGCCAGGTAATTTATCCTTCTTATATTTCTTGTTTCACTGTTTATAATGATCTTCTCCATGATACACATTGCTTGGATGTCTCATTTGATTAATTGTTGAGCTGATAATTTTGGCAATTGAAATCCAAGATTGCTCTCCATAAGGTCCACTTTGTGGTCAGGAATAGACTTTTTCAGTTCCAAATTATCCCATAGAGATGGAAGATATAGCATGACCAATTGACCATGTCAAACATACTTCTCATTTCATTAGTTAAGCTAGGTAGCATATGATTGAAACGCATCGACAAAATTTTCTGTTGCGACATTTTTGCAAGTTTGTACATCTTGATTTAAAAAAATTATGATGGGACTTTCTTGATCATTGGCGGGTTGCGCTGACCATATCTAATGAACTGTTGCTATTCGGATCAGGCGGACAACCTGAGGCAGCAAACATTGCAACAGATGCACCGAATACTAACCACCCGCCAATCAGCGAGAGCTCTTCTGGCCATCAACGACTATTTCTCCCGGCTACGTGCGCTGAGTTCTCTGTGGCTTGCCCGCCCTCGAGAGTGATAAAACCGATACGACTTAATCCTTAGTTCTTCTGGGGAAAAAGAAGATTGTGGGGTCATCATTGATAGGGAAAAGCATCAGCTCTAACCATTGTAATATTATTGGGTTGCTGCCATGATGTATCACACTGTTGTTGCCGCCTGTGACCGCATTGCGGGCTCATTGTACTGAGATCGAGGACATGATGCGCCTGCTTCATGCGTGTCGCAGGGGGCTGAGTGAGTTCCTGTATCTCACTGTTGTATCATTACTTAGTGTAAGAAAGATTTGTATGACATTATGAGCATGTCAGGTGATAAGTGGTGGAAATAAATGGCATGTGGTGGTGTTCATTATGTTCATTTTGTGACTTCTCGGTTGCTCTGTTTGTGTCAAATGGTTGATGGTTGTCAAATTTTATCTGTACAGTGGAAGTGCATTCTTCAATTTTTTATTTTTTTTCATTTTACTGACAATCAGGAAGACTGGATTGGAAGATATTTTTGAACAGGAAAATGATATGTCCAGCCCTGTGTGTAACCACATGAATTATACATTGAGATACATTAGTGTATCTTTTTTCTTTGAAAAAATGAAAAAAATTATCTACCACTGAAGATGTTGCCTAATACATTGTGTTAGTTTTAGTTGTTATAGTCAAATTTGAAACAACCCATGATTGAATGAGACACGCAGTTTGTTAGAAACTTTATTGTCCTCCAAGAATATGATCACAAATCTCTTATCAATTGATACACAGAGCATACAAATATAACATAGAAAGCTCAGCCTTCAACCCGGTGGCGATTCATGTTCCATATAAATCAAGCTTTTATACAGCAATTAAGGTAACTCAGAATCTTCTTCCTTTTCTGCACAATAACATGGAACAAATATTAGTACTAAAATTGAGTCAGCATAATTTGGTTCTTTGATTATAAATGTCATAGTGTGCTTAATGTTGGAGGAGCGATTTTTTTCAAGTGGAAAAGTTAGTCCATAATAGGTCACTCTGATTGTGATTGAACATCACTTTTCACCCTATATATTATATAGAACTCTAGACCTTATCAATTAATAGAACTCTGATTGTGATTGGCCAATTGTATGTGTTTCATAATTCTATTATAATAGGCTTAGTTACATCTTTATATCATAGTAATGTAATGTTGCAAGAATGGTGTGTACAATATCAAAAGAAAGTAATTTGCAGTTGTTCATTGGATTTCCAGACAAGGTTTATTTCCTTTGTATTCCTCTAAAACCTGCAATGCTAAATCAAATAAGGTATGTTATTTTCTCTTGCCAAAATTCAACTTGATCATGTCATTGATAAAGCAGGATCCCTTGAACTACTTATCCCATCCTTTGTTTGGTTTTCTCTCTGTATTCCATTAAACACCTGATATTCCTATCAAACTGTGCAATGTATGTTTGTGTGTGTGTGCAGACATAACAAAGGCATTCAAGGCAGCAACATCAACAACAACAACAAGAGGTTAGATGCCTAACCGTGGGAGACTCTTCGCGACCATGTCCGATGAGCTCCTCCTCAGTCCCGAGGCTGGCATGGACAAACTCCGATTTCTTCTGCTTCCGGTTCGCCCGTGCCCGCTGGAAGACCATCGAGTAATCCGGCGCGCCGGTCTTATGGTCCCACCCACCAAATTGTGGAACAGACATCCAATTATTCTTCTAAACACATGTAACCAAAAAAAAATTTCTTGTTAGTTGGGTAACAAATCCATTCTTGTGCATATTGACCATGAAAATATAAAGATTTATGACCCCATAATGAAAATCAACAAAAGAGATGTACCATATGAGATTTGTTTTGCTAATGAGTGATATCAGGAAACAATTGTCAAACAGATTTTACTTCAGTTTCAAATAATTATGTTCTACAGCAAAAGATGATTGATGGTAGCTTTTTCAAAATCGATCATTTTAATCAATTTCTAACATCAGTTGTTTTTAAAAATTGATTTCAACCTGCTTGTGGTGGTATTCCATTGCAGGTGCGGCCAGTTTGTGGTGGCGGCTCTCCATTGTAGGTGGTGGTGAGCGGTGGCGGCGATGGTGGTGGTGGTGGTGGTGGAGGAGGAGGAGATGACAACATCCACAAGAGTAATAGCTTCCACCCAATTCAGAGTTTTATATATAGAAAACATTGCTTATTTGTTTGACAAGTGGGATTATATGATTGGATGGTAATTTTGGACGGGATAGGTTCTTATGACGGTTGAAAATGATGGAGGAAAAGATGGCGGGACTCAACGGTTCTGAGAGGAAAGCATCCATTGGTTTCTTTTTCAAATAAAAAAGAGAAAAACCAATTCTCATTCACTTTTCACGTCTAATGAATTGTATACTATTATGGTATGTGCATTCAAATCATATTAATTATTTTATTGAAATTTTTATAATTATGAGACAACTAAAAAAGAGAGAATTTTAAGTATCTATATACAAAACTATTGCTCATTTTTGGATATAGAATAAGACTTATTCCGGGTTATACAGTTAAACCAACATGAGTGGATATAGTAGTGGAATAAATGATTTTATGTTTGATTGTGTTTTGAATTATATACGTTGGGAAATGTAATAATAAATTTTTTATTGTTTGAATAAAATGTAAATAAAGTGTGAATAATGATTTATAAAATGTGCAAAAATTATGATAATTGATTTGACGAGTGATTTATAAAAGGTGATGATTGACAGTTTGGTGAAAAAACTTGGAATGATTTTAATTCTAATAAGGGTTGGCTGAAATCCATATATCGCTTTATGTCTATTTATTCTAACATATATTATTCCAGAGTATTCACTGCATCCAAACATAAAAATCACTTATTCTGTTTTATTTTAAGTTATTTCGTGGCTTATTTTGTATCCAAAAGGGGCTTAATGAAGATATATGTAATATTTAAACCAAATTTATCATAATTTTTCCACGAGGGAATCAAACATTTAAAAATGAATTTGACTAAAAATTCATTAGCGTACCAAAAGTCTAATGAAATACATTCATGATAAAAACAACTTTTAACAAAAACAATCATGTTAAGAATGACATGTATGAGGAGCCCCACACATTATCTATATTCAATGAAAGTGATATAAACTCATGTTCTCGCTTTGAAGAATCAATCCTCGTTTATAAAACCAATTGTTAAAATTATTATGTTGCTGTAAAAATCATTTATAGATAATCAATTATGAACATATTTTTTAAGAACTTTAAATTTATATATTTACCCTTCATGTGTTAAAAATTGGAAAATGTTAAGACTGTTTTTTTTTTCAATCCAAAATACATATTATATATGTTTTTATTTTTTTAAATATCGTTCAATTTCAATTGAATGAATCTAATTTTAGTAAATGTAAAAAAAAATTAACAATGTATATACTTTATCTTATAATGCATGTGCTGGATTTACGATGTATATAGAATTGTTTTTTGGGCTATAAAAAAGACTTAACAGCGCCCTTAAAAAATTCAATAATATCCAAATTTTAACAAAGACAAGAATAAGAAATAATGAGAGGGGCAAGTGTGACATTTTAAAGGGCACTTACATGAATAATAGTTGTTATAAGGGTTTAAATGCAAAAACCTCTTTTTTTTTTTAGCCTCCACCGTCTCCCCTTCTCGATCTCTCGATCACCCCCCCCCCCAAAAAAAAAAACCAAAACCCTAACCCTAAAAAAAAAAAAAAACTCCCTCCACTTATACCGTCCATGGCGGCGATCAGCCTCCGAAAGCAGAACACCCGCCTCCCACCGGAGGTGAACCGCGTCCTCTACGTCCGGAACCTCCCCTTCAACATCTCAAGCGAGGAGATGTACGACATCTTCGGCAAGTACGGGGCGATTAGGCAGATCCGGGTGGGCACGAGCAAGGACACGAGGGGAACGGCGTTCGTGGTCTACGAGGACATCTACGACGCCAAGACGGCCGTCGACCACCTCTCCGGGTTCAACGTCGCGAATCGGTACCTGATCGTGCTGTACTACCAGCAGGCGAAGATGTCGAAGAAGGCCGACCTCAAGAAGAAGGAGGACGAGATCGCACGCATGCAGGAGAAGTACGGGATCTCCAAGGATAAATGAGTAATTTTTCCTTCTCCTCTGCCGCTTCGGTTTTTGGGTTTGTTTGGATTTGCGGAGGTTGTGTATGTTTTTAGTAGTATGTAATTTGGTGTTACATGGAATTCAAGTTTGTTCACTTAGTGGAATATTTTTTTTTAATGGAGTGAATGTGATATGGGTTTCTGTTATTTCTGCTATTAACATTTGTGTGCGCTTTGGGTGTTAGTATTTAAGATGAGTGTGTGGTACTTGGAATCGAAGTGCTTTTATTTTCAGAAAATAAAGGTCTTTTGAAGCATAGCAAATTTGGATTTTGGTAATAATATGGCAGAGGCAGGTGGGTGGATGGGTGGGTTGGTGAGTTTAGTTTTTTTCCTGTGTGTGACTGTTGGAATTCAGGGAAAATGTGGAGAATTCATTTAAAGTTTGGAAATATTAGTAAGTATGAAAATAATACACACACAGTCAGTCAGTGATGATCTAGTATTATGGTGTTAAGATGAACAATATAAAATGTGGAATAACATGTTATTTATTCTAAAAAAATATGTAACATTGGGGTTTAAAATTGTAAGTAACTCAGCTGATCAAAACTTTATGAATTATACATGAATTATTTTATTTTATTTTTGACGGGAATTGTAGGCGATCACCTTTGTATTAATAAAATGCAAAAACCCAAATTGAAATTACATAAGCAAATCAAACAAAAAGGGAAGAGGGAATGAAAACGAAACAAAATCCCCCGGGGAGGAAGGTCCCAAAACTCGACTCCCACAAGGTAGAAGAGACATCTACTTGTAGTCGACAAGGGTTCCCCACTCACATCCCCAACCACACAGTTCCTAATTAATCACTACGTTACCAACCAACACCCTCACCTCCACTGCCTCTCCACAAAACATCCTCCACTCCTGTATTAGACTGACCACCATCTCCCAAATATTTTATGCATATGAAGTTGAAGTATTTAGCCAAATTTTGTCACTATGAACAGATAAGATTTTTTGCAATTATTGGATTCTTATTAAAAGAAACCACCGGATAGGAGATGAGGGATCTCCTTACAAGAGAAAGAGAAGATGAAGAAAGAAAGAAAGAACTGAAAAAAGGGGGGTTGGATCCCCACAAAACCACTCTTACATGGAATGAGTTTGAGACATGACATTCAGTCATGGGACAGTGTTTATTTAATTGTGAACAAGCTTAAAAAATACATTCTTCTTGAGGCATCGTGTCCATTTCCTGTTAGGAAATCAGTTTGCTAGTTTTTATGGTTGCAGCATTTGAATGTGGAGCTGAAGAGACTTTATCAATGCATAAAAGCTGAAAAGATTCTTCTTTGCATTTGTGCATGCATGTGAGAAGTAATTGGCTTTGTTTGTATATCACTTGTGTGGATAATTGTGTGTGTTCTCCTTAAATTGGGGAGTAACTGTATTGTGTCCATTAGTGAGAAGGATGATAATTGACTTGTGATCACCAGTCACAACTACACGCGGAATGTCATTCAAAATGAGTTGTTTCTTTTGATTGCCTCTCCTATCATAGATTCATTGTTACCAAGTTTGCATCTGAACTTGAGTTAATTATTTTATTTGTTTTCCCCCTCTCTTTTTTTAACCCATCTGAAGATTAAATGTTTCATCTTCATATCCACCTAAGCTACTTGGCTTGCATTCATTTGTAGACTGTAGGTTGATGACCCACATGTCTCTTTAAGACCATAAGTCCTTGACTGGTTTATGAATCATTCTGAACAGCTTTTGATTGACAGTCTATCTTTTTTAAGAAAAAAAAAGTCCACAAAATTTTGTAAGTTTGTTTTTGGAAATGTGTGTTTGAAACTTCATGTCCTTGAGCTACTGTTGTGGTTCAGATGCAAAGCTTGCATTCATCTAAAATCTATCCTTGATGATTGTAGAATGGTCAAACTGTTTGTTATTGTTATCATTAAAGATTCGTAGTTCTTTCATTCCTCATACAGTTTGCTGGAATATATGTCCTGCTCAGAAAGTTTGCATCTCCCAAGGAAAAAGATCATATCTTGAGGATACTTGGGTGGGCATAACGGCTACCATTTGAGTATGTCTCAATTCTTCTTGGTGTCTATATTCCTCCTAGCATTATAGGTTACAACTGACGCTGTAAATTTATTTTGGGAGATTAGTATGGAAGGTTTTTCTCCTCCCACAGCTTTCCCATGTTCTATTTGTTTATTTTTTTTGTTCATTTTTGTTTGGAGATCCCTCGTCTCCTTTTATTTGATGGGCAGCATTTTAAATTTTTAATATTATTGCTCCTATAATTTTATTTTATTTTTTCAAAAAAGGAGGGATCTCCATAGAAAAATAAAAATGACCAAAACATCACTTCAGGACAAGCCCACGCCCCCTTAAACAAGGGCGACAGGAGATCACGAATTTCATAAATAAATTAAAAAAAAAACACCACAGCAGCAAAACAAACCCTATCTAGCACAAACCTGCACCCCCCATCCAAAACCACCATGTCTCTTATGACAAAATCGACCTACAATATGTACTTTACCCTATTTCTAAGCATCTCCAAATTGCCTGCCCATATATTTCAGCATAGACCCTCCCTCCCTATGAAAATGTGTCCATTTCACGCAAACCAAATGCACCAACACACAACATGGGGCACAACATTCTAAATACTTTGACTCTTTCTTCTATTGCCCTTTTCCTGCCTTCACCAAAACCTATCTCATATTTGTGTTCAACTACTAAAATCATGTTGCATCGAAGCTGCCTCAACCTTGAGCCACATGGATATAATTGTGATACACAAAAAATGTTCTGTAGACTCTTCCTTTCTTCCCACACATTGCGATTAAAATTTTATCATCATAGGATGGTCAATCTGTTAAGTTGTTGGGACCATTGGAACCTGATAAGAGATAGCTAAGACATTGGCTTAGGCTTGTATTGAATCCAGTTTTTTCATCATTTTAATAATTAGGATTTGGATAGGACTACTGGGTGGGATAAATAAATCTTAATTTCCATTCATTGAACATGAAATGTGTCTTTTTTCTTTATCTATGCATCATAAATAGGATCTCTCTTTTGTTCCTTTCTATGGTACAGAGTGTTGATCTATCCTCATATTGGCACTTGAGGATATGGTGGTGCCACAATTTCTAATTTGGATTTTGGAACTTTTGACATTCCTTATTTTCATTTATTTATTATAGACCCATTAACTTCATATATCCAAATTTTTAACCCCATTTTGCCCTTTTTGGGGGAAAAAAGGTTAGAGTAATCATATTATATCAAATGACGCCCCTTGAACAAGCGAAGATGAGGGATCTCCAAAAATTAACAAAAGGGGAAAACAAAGAAAATGCAAAATAACAAGAGAACAACCAGTCCCTAAGCCCAAAATACTAGCCCCCTTTTGCCTTTAAATGCCACATTGTTACTTATTATTTGTAAATAATATGCCAATTCTAAGAGGTTAAATGAAGGTTTATGAATATCAAAATATCATTTTCTGCATAGCCATCTATTTATTGATGATGGTTTTTTCATAAAATAATTGCAGTGCTGTTAATCTTGTTTATAGCCTTTAGGAGAGTTGGAGGTGATTACATCACTCCCTTTTAGTCTCCATATGTCAGAGGATCATCAAATGGATGGGTATTGTTGGAGGAGCTTCATCTTAACATGTATTCTATTGATTTAAATTTGCACATGAATAGCAGCAATTGAAAAACAAGAATGAATGATCATCTATCTTTATGACACCACCATTATCCAACTCTCATGAAAAAAATCCATCTTTAATCTATTCAAGTGAATAAAGAAAAAGGAAAAAAACTGGAAGCAAGCAAAAAAGAAGGCTTCGTATCCTTTTGAAATGACTGATGCTGATCGTGACAAAGATTCATTAAGAGACAAAGTAGCGTAGAATTATCAATCGTGCCATCATGGTGACGAGTTACAAAGAAGCCTACTGTCCGTCGATCTGAACACCGGAGTTGGATGTATCCTGCTGCAGAGATCGGTCAGAAACATGCCCGTTCCCAGTATTTATGCAATCCTTGTGGCAAGGATTCGATGAGCTCAAGTTACGCAACCAGCCATTAAGGGGTTCACGGATTCCATGAACTTGGACAGTTTGAGGGATTTGAGGCTATGCATTGCAGTGGTTCATGAAACTGCCATGTGTATCCTGGAATCTTTATTCCCAACGATAGACCAAAGGTAAGGACATGAAATCAGGAATAGTGTGATGATCAACTTTTTCAGCGCACCGATTGAACCTTTTTGAGATTTCTACATCTAGGATCCTTTAGGATGAAAGAGAGGCAAAAGTTCTAGTCATTCACATGGAATGGATCCAGAGTTCACTTCGGCCTCAATCATCCCAGGTCTGAGTAAGTTGATGGATTTTTAAGACATGAAGCTAAGAAGCTGGGGATGAGGGAGGCTTGAGATTGGGACAATTCATAATATTCCGTTTTTTAAGATTGGGGAGGGTGAGCAACTCATCTGGGAGCGACGTCAGGCTGGGGCAGTCATGGATTACCAACTCTCGGAGTGAGAGAAGGTCTAACAACTTCCCGGTCAGGGACCCTAGATTGACACAATCACAAATCTTCAAAAATTTAAGTTCAGTGGGCAGACCCTGGTGTGGGAAAAGTGTGAGTTGAGCACAGCCGCTGATCTCTAGACGCCGAAGAGAGTTAAGATTATTCAGATCTCCAAATGGCAGGCGGGTGAGGTCTTCACAATTCTTGATTTTCAGACGCTTAATTGTGTTAAGTCCATCTTGTGGAAGGAACAAGAGGTATGGGCACCCCGTGATGTGGAGTGATGAACGACGACTCTTTATCATCATGTCAGCACAACCAGCTTGCGATACCTTCAGGTCTCTCAGCTGCACAGGAAGACAGGGCAGCTCCTTCAGCTTGGGACAGGTCCAGATCCCTAGCTTTTGAAGGCAGGGAAAAATAGGACCCGGCTGGACTAAAGACCATTGTTCCCAATTAGGCAGGTCATAGAACATCAAAGCCTCCAAAGAAGGGAACCCCTTGACATTACCATCACCGAAAAACTCCTGACCCACCTTTGTCACCCCATGCATCTCGAATATCTCAAGGGTCTTGAGATATGGGAGTTGACCTAGAGGTGGGAGGAATTCACATTTCCTGCACTTCTGCAAGCTGATATTGACCAGGTTTTTAAACAGTGGATTCCCCATCCAGTTAGGGAACCGGACACCTCTATAGCAATTTATGGTTAGGTATTCGATGTCGTCGTGTGGCTGGAGGCCTTCAAGAACTGGCTCATGATCACCATAATCAGCATTCCACTCCAACTCCAACATGCGAAGGTGTGGCTTGTTCTTCAACCCGGACAACTTGGCTTCCTCCAAACTGGTCACATTCTCAAGTCCTGTAATCTGAAGCTTCCCTCTGAGCTCTGTCATGTGCTGTAGTTCTGATATCTGGTATCCCTCATCTCGACGGACAAGAAAAGTATCCAGCTGTTGAATGCTGGTTAACTTCCCAATCCCGGCTATGGAGGAAACCAGCTTAGGTTCTGCTTCAAGATGCCGCAAGTTGATCAAGTTTCTGAAGTCCCTGGGTAATTTATGAAGGCGATGGCATTGGTTCAGCCTCAAGGTTTGTAGGTTGTATAGTCGGCTCAGCGATCCTGGTAACTCTTTAATATTGCATTGGAAAAGGCCTAGGAACCTGAGTTGTTTTAGATTCCCAATAGAATCGGGCAACTCTTCCAGCCAACCCCCACTGAAGAGCAGCACTCTGAGACATCTCAACTTTGTGAATAGCTGATGAGGGATACGGATGATCGATGGTGTCTGTCCTGGCAGCAGTGCAAGTGTGCGTAACCTCCTTAATCTATAGAACTCCTGGAACAGTGATGGCTCCAATTCAATGGAAAACAAAGAGAGGTGCCGAGCCTTTCTGCTGAACCTGCATTTCTTGCCTTCTTCAATTCTCAGGCATTCATCGATCGTGAGGGATTGTGCTAACTCATGAATGAGGTTATGCATCACGTAGAAATGCTTATTTTCAATGTCATACTGAAAGAATGACCTGCTAAACAGCTCTTTCAGGTATTGGCTTCCTTCATCTTCCATCCGCACACCTTTTCGGGGTTTGATAAAGTTTTGTGCCATCCAAATCTGAATCAGATCATCCCTACCAAGAACACAGTTCTTGTGAAGAAGGGAGCAATACGCGAAGCACTGCTTCAAATGTGCAGGAAGGCGCTGGTAACTCAATCTCAGGTATGGCAAGATGCTGTTCTCTGTTCCCAATTCCCACAACTCACTATCTAAGATGTTTCTCCAATCATTTTCATTCAAATTAGTATACAAAAGGCTTCCGAGTGTTTTTGCTGCTAGTGGCAAACCACCTAGTTTCTTGACAATGTTTCTACCCATTTCTTCCAGTCTCGGGTACCCGTCAGAGTTGCCATCTACGAATGCGCATTTCTTGAACAACAACCAACATTCATGGTCTGATAGACGCTTTAAAGAATACTTTGCCTCTGTGCTCACCAAATCTGCCACTCTCTCATCTTGGGTTGTCACTATGATCACACTTCCTCTCCCTCCAGTGATCAGTGGAGCACACAACGTTTCCCAATTATTGCGATCATTGTTCCAAACGTCATCAAGAACAAGCAGAAATCTTTTGTCCTTCAGTTCTTCAATCAGATTCTGTTGCAGAGCATCGAACTCCGTTAGGTCTGGTGACACTCCGGTGAGAGACTCTATGATTGCCCTTGTGAGCCTGGTCACATCAAAGTCAAATGAAACAGAGACCCACATCTTCTTCCGCTTGAAATGCCTCTCGACCTTCTGGTCATTGTAGACAAGCTTGGCCAGAGTTGTCTTTCCCATACCCCCCATGCCTACTATAGGAATGCATGAAACATTGGGTCCGCTAGATTTGTTTGAAGCCAGCAACATTTGGATCAAGTTCTCTTTGTCTTGTTTCCTGCCCACCACCAACTTCTCATTTATAAGTGAACCCGTCTGTGGCCTCTGTGCGACTGCGAGCATGCCTTCACTGCTACCTTCCATAAGATTAAGTGCCCTCTTCTCCACTGCAATCTCATCTAATATTCGCCTGATCCCCCGTATCCTCACTGCTAAATTGCGTCGGAAAAGCCATGTATTTGAACTCAAACATGATGGCAAGTGGGCACGTACCCGTCTCATGTCGCTTGTTTGAGCTTCTCCCTCAACTCTCGCTTGTAGAGCTCTGGCAGCATATTCATCAAGGATATCGTCTGCATCGTAGGCGATGTCCTTGAGCTTTAGGAGCCAGTGCCTCACTGCTGAATCCGTGATCTGCTTCTCCTCTGCGATGCTGAGAACGCCATTGATGGTCAACAGGGTGGGCTCGAGTTTCTCCAGCTCCTCCTTGAAACCTCGGACCAGCTCAATCTCCTCACGGGCATACGAGTAAGCCTTGGAGAACACCACCTCCATGAAGGCGGACAAAACTGCTTCACCCATTGTGATGGTGACTGGTTCTTTCTCTGTTGATCTCTTAGGATTGCTTAATTCTTCTTCTTCTGCTTCTTCTTCTTCTTCTTCACAAGAGAGTTATTTCCTTTGCTTCTCTAGATGAATTTTGTGGGTTGACTTGCAATAGGACCATGAATTATTTGTCCAATTGAGAGGCATTTAAGAAATTTTAAAATATTGTGTTATTGGTGTCATTACAATAAAACCGACGAGGGATGTGATGTGTGCTTCATTCAGAATTTTGGCTTGATTTGGAAACTTGGACCCTCCCATGTGGTGGAGGGTCTTTCAAGTCATTGAAAAATCAGTTTATTTTCACACATTGGACAAATGTTGTCACTTGTCACACTAGAATTTGGTTGCCACCAATAATGGAGATGGAAACAGTGGGAATAGATGAAGGGTACTCCATTTATCAAAAATTTAAGTCTGGCTGATTGATTGTCCATCAGGATTGTCTTTCTAAATAGAAGTGAACCTATGTACACTGTTTGCCCTTAGAAAAATTGAATATTGTGCATACCATTTATCTTCCAGCATGCACTGCCCTTGAAATTGAAAGTGGTTCTGATGCCTAGGATTTTGTTTGTACATAGGGTTGCATTTTGGTGGTTTATTAAATATAGTTTTGGTGTGTGAGTTGTAAATTTTTTACTCAGCCCCATTTCCTTCCCCAAATAGACTGCAGTCCACATCCTCTTTTATTTTTAAAAATAGATAAATGAGGTATACCTTTGTTAAAAAAATAAAGTATATACTTCAATGAATTGAATTGTATGGACTCTTATATAGAATGTGTAAAAAAAAAATTAAAGATGTATATACCTCAGGTGGCTAACAAGGTAAATGGGGTTGAAAAACATCTCACATAATCATCAATTCATCATTATACCAGTAGAGGTGGATTGTTCTCATATTCCCAGAATGTTTAGGAGTTCATAATTTGTTATACTCATGTTCCAGAATCTGTGTTTATGGGTTTATAATTTGTCGGCCTTTCCACATCTGATACACATGAATGTATCATTGTGTGTATAAATACATGCATGTAATATTTTTTTCAAATTTTGTCTGAAGATTTTTATGTCATGGTCAGTGAGTGACTGAACGTGTAGCTGTGCTTCAGCATTTTCTCTGTTGCTGTATTTTTTTTAATTAAAAAAAATGTCATGAGAATAGGGAGAATAGGGGTATAAATTGAGAGGGATTAACTGAATTTAGTTAGATTTTGATGGGGTTTTGGTGGTTGGACTTAACCCTAAGCAACATGAATCAGTTCGGTTGGATTTGGGTTGAGGGTTTGGGTAACCTGGTCCAACTCCAACTTGAAAGGTTGAATAGAAAGGTTTAAATGTTCAGTTTGTTATTTTAATATTTGTTATAAAATTTATAGCACCAATATTAAGAAAAAAATTAATGTTTAGTTCCTCATGAAAAAAAAGAAGGAAATTTAAAGCGTCTAATTTATTTTTATTACAAAAAATTGTGACATTTTACTTTCATTTTTCTATTACTTCGTCCATAACACAATTTCAATACGAGTGTTGTTACACATTCTCCTTTTCAGTTTTATATGTTTTGTTAGTATCACACACAATAATGAAGTATATGTTTTGATATAAATTTTCTATAAATGCATCTAATTTATTGGAGTATATATTTCATTTTTTTATAAAAGCATCTACTTCATTAGATGATGTATATTATTTTAAAAAAATCAAATGTGTGTGGACTGAAAAGGGACTGTACATAGTATTATTCATTTCAAAAACTACACAAATCTGAATCACTCTAATCTCTATCCAACATGAACTCAAACCAAACTTAACAGTTGGATTTGGATTGACCTCATCGAATTTGATTTACTAAACTGCTTCCAAGTACAGATGGTCCATGTTTTTGTATGGAAAGAAAGACATGATGACCATCACATTGAAGCTGATAATGTTTAAGTATATTATCTGTTCTGATCATAAATTTAGCTAAAGAATGGGATGGTGAAATACAACAGGGAAGTGTTAAACAGATTTGGACTCATCTTTGTTCGACTGAAAATTTCCAAACTACAAATTTTTTAGCCTTTGGCATTCGAGAGGGACTTTCTACTAGTCAGTTGATGGCTAACATTATTCCACAGAAAAAATAAAACCATCTTTCTTTAGGCCACAAATTAATCAGACAATGAAGTAATAAATGTCATTAAAGGCTTTAATGATATTATTATGCATATGCATTGTACTTGTACCCTTTCAATTTAATTGACATTGCTCCTTCAGCACATGATAATTTTTTAAGGTGAAAAACACACACACAAACCATTCAAAATAGATTGAAAAACTTGAATTCATCAGCTTTGATTCATCACATCCACAAACTCACGAAGTTCAGTGCTCCAAATAATTCCAGAATTCCCCCACTGGAAAAATCTCACACAGCACCCTTAAAAAAGAGAGGAAAGCAAAGCCCCTACATACATTATTTGGAAGAACCAATAATTAAAGTCCCCACCATCTAATACAGTCATTATCCACTCCCCTTCCCTGAATCCAGATTTTTTTTTTACATGTTAGAGAACTCCCTACAGAGGTGGAGGAGAACATGCTGTTGCTTTAAATAGAGAGACCGATATCACATTTCCATGCTGTACATATCGGTTCAAGAAGATGCCCATTCAAAGTAATTGCAAACAGCGCCTCTCTTGACCGTCCACTTCCCGCACCTGAAAAACTGGGTACCCAGTCTCGGTCCACCCTTCCGCACCACACCTGTATTGCATTTCACACCGCAATAACATCTCGGAAAAACTCTCTCCTTTGGATTTGTATTCGCAGGAATTGGGGTTCCATCGTTCTGTGTTGGCTGCTGAGGAGTCGGGGATCCGACTTTCTGTGTTGGCTGCTGAGGAGTTGGGGAGCCGATGTTCTGTTTTGGCCTCTGAGGAGTCGGAGAGCCAATGTTCTGTTTTGGCTGCTGAGGAGTTGGGGGTCCGACATTCTGTATTGGCTGCTGAGTCGGGGTGCCGACGTTCTCTGTTGGCTGCTGAGGAGTCGGGGAGCCCATGTTCTGTTTTGTCTGCTGGGGAGACAGGGATCCGACATTCTGTGTTGGCTGCTGAGGAGTCGGGGATCCAACGTTCTGTTTTGGCAGCTGAGTCGTCGGGGATCCGACGTTCTGTGTTGGCTGTTGAGCAGTTGGGGAGCCGACATTCCGTGTTGGCTGCTGAGTGGTCGGGGATCCAATGTTCCGTGTTGGCTGCTGAGTGGTCGAGGATCCGACATTCTGTGTTGGCTGCTGAGTGGTCGAGGATCCGACATTCTGTGTTGGCTGCTGAGGAGTTGGGGGGGCGATGTTCTGTTTCAGCTGCTGAGGAGTCGAGGATCTTACATTCTGTTTCAGCAGTAGTTGAGGAGTCAGGGATCCTATGGACTGTTTTGGCTGCAGAGGAGTCGAGGATTCGACATTCTGTTTTGTTTTCTGCAGAGTCGGGGATCCAACGGTCTGTTTCGGCTGCGGAGGAGTCAGGGATGCGACATTCTGTTTCTGCTGCTGAGGAATCTGGGATCCCACAGTCTGCTTTGGCTGTTGAGGAGTCGGAAAGCCTGTGCCCCATTTTGGCTTCTGTGTTTGTCGGGCGGGACTAAGAGACCTCCCCATGGAGGCTAAGACATTGCGGGGGTCCTCTATAGGCCAAGGAAGGGATTTGGTTATGGAGAATCTAAAGCCATTGAGCATGAGAAGAGTGAGTAGGCGGGCGGTGTTGCGGGCATCGTCAAGGCCACAGTGTGGGCGACCCTCCCATGTTAGGCCAGCCATCTCTACTGCCTCCTTTAGATTGCAGCGGATGTTTCCATACACCTCCTGGAATGGAACTCTTAAGTTAATCCACCTGACCACAACCAGCCGAGAAAACAATTTATTCATGTGACGCGAATGATATGAAAACTGTATGTATTTCAAATAATGGCTATAGAAAATTGTCTAATGAAGCGAAACACAAGACATGATTAGCTGAGAGAACTCCTGGCGCAAATTGTGTGGAAATTAAGTTCAATTGCATCTCTGCCCTTTCTTTAAAGTTAACAATTGTCCATTAAATACTATAAGTGAATGCAAACCAAGATGACTTTGTCTAGTCAAAGGAGTCCAGCTTTATTTGAACAATTAGAAAAATGAGAAGGGTGTCTCATTAACATCAAAGCCATGGAAGCAACTTTATCACTTATTCAAAAAAGTGAGGCCAGTCCTTTCCTTGAACAGAGGATGAGAGCTCAATGTCTGAAATGAAACTAAAGAAAAAGGAAGTCAGATTTGTTACCTATTAAAATACGGAGGCTTCCTGATCCTCTTATATTTGCATTCAGATTCCAGCATCACATTACAATCCCAGTCGGACCATGTGACCACAGCAAATTTTGTGTGTTTGACCCCTCTTTCTTCCAACCACTTGTCATGCATCAGAAGAGCTTCACTCAAAGGTACACCACGGTCCACCTGAAATCAAATACATAAAAAAATATGTTAATACTTATTCAACGTGACATAGCAAACATCTTTAGAAAGAAATCAGTACTGCAGCAGTCCTCCAACCTAGGCTCCCATGTCAAATCATGAATGAATACATATCAGACAATCAGATGCTTTGAAATATATGAGAAGTAGGAAGTTATAGCTCTGTCAAACGCCATAAGATAGAACAGGGGGAAAGATGAACGTGCATAGTTTATAAAAGAGCACCAGGAGAGAAAAAAGAACATTCATACGTGGCATGAGTAAAATATGCATATATAAGAGCAGGATGTAAATGCAATGCAAATGAATATACATGCCACTTCTCGCAATTTTCAGATTTTTTATAAAATTGCACATAACAACTGCACTGTGTTCCTGAGTTTTAAAAAATGGTTTCTCTCTCCATATTTATGTCAACACAACATTCATGTCCATTTTCTTGTCACATCACAAGATAGGTCTCTTGGAGGTGTCGCATTCGACACCATTTACCCATGTCTAGCACAATACATGCGGTCATGCCTTGTTATGCAGCCCTTTTCTATCAAAAGACATAATCCTATGAATTAAGTTTCTCACGTCCAACGATCCGCAGATCATTCACCAAACAGTAACATGCATCATGACTTGAGAAAATTGATCATGCTCCTACTCCCGGGTGATTACTAAATCACAAACTAAAAATCATAAAAAAGCAATATGGAATCTCCCCCAAAAAATCCCAATCCAACATAAAGAATCAAATCGTAGACTTTAAACAATATAGTCCACAACCCTCCAAGTATAAGGGCATCCTAAAATTCCATCCAATGTTATATACCGTGTCATATGAAATCATCAAGCTACAGTATGATGTGAACACACAGGGACATCTGGTACTTCAATTTGCATTGAATACATATATAGAGTGGTAGACAATGGAAAGTATCATCCCTAAAAATATTGTTTCTTCTCTTATATTTTCATTTGCTCGTATATTATGCGTCCAATTTATCTACGGAAGCCTACACTTAGATGAAATTAAATTTGTATCTGTATCAAGTTTTTGGTCTGGACTGCATTATTGCACAACTAAAATTAAAATTCACACCCCATGGTTACCATGGAAACATTAAGAAACTTGACCAAGCGATTTCAGTCAATATGCAATAATAATGCTCAATAAGAAAACAACATAGCTACCCAATCACACCAGTAAAGATCAGAGCACATTCGCACATCCCTGATCACCATGAGTCATATAAGACAAACCCAACCCCCCCGAGTTGCAATGATGATCAGGGATGTGCGAATAAGTATACTTGGCAATAACCAACTTTAAGTGAAGTTACCCCAACCTGAATGCGACCTGCCCGAGGAACTTACTGCAATACTTATTGCATAAATAAGTATACTTGGCAATAACCAACTTTAAGAGAACTAGGGAAAGCAAGATCACCTCAACTTGCCGGATACCAGTAAGTTCCCTGCAGAAATCAGTCAGATGTTGGTGATACGAAGGACGAACATACGTTTGAAAAGAAGCTTCGAGTTGTCCAGTCACACTGTTGACTAGGACAGACGGAAATTCGATGATCTCTTGGGGATGCATAAGCTTTCCCTTGTCACAGGTTGCCTCAAAATCAATGACCACAAAATACTGAAATTCTTGAAACTGGAATTCATTTGGGTACCCTTGAGAAAATATATTATAGGGCATGTAGTGGACCCTACTGTCAACAGGAGGAGGATACTCCCAGCTCATAGCATAAAAATGACCCTCATAAGGATTCCAAGGGTTTTGGTATAAGCTCTGAAATTCAGGATGAAGGCCATAAAAAAAACAGCAGTCCTGTTGGTAGATTGGCTTGCAATACAGTTCACCAGGGGGCAGTGAAATCCCTCTCCTTGATGCGTTGTCTGATTCCTCAGTGCCTCCTGAAATGTTAGTCTTCTCATTCTTGGGCTTAGGAAATGCTTCAATGCCAATGCCACTAACGTGCAGACCATTGCTGAATTTCTTGGTCTTTGGGCATCCTGGGGATGCCTCATATATCACCTGCATTGTCCCTGCAGATGAACAAACAAAAAAATTCTAGGGATCAGAAACCATGAGGAGATGAATATATATGTAGATAGTTGAAAATTCTATTAAACATTATGAAATATAGCTTTACTTGCAAGATAGTAAAAGATAGATTTCCACATTTTAACACTTGAGATAAACCCAAAAAAGAAAATGAATAAACTATTTGGAACATTCAAACAAACATACATTTATGCATGACTCCTGGGGTTTTATTGGGAGAAAAAAAGGTTCTGGTACCAAAGCATGATACCTGGTTTGAGTGCCTCATATGGGGTGCCGTTGCGCTATATGAGGCATTCAAACCTCAGCTCTTGCATTGGAGATCCCTTTTCTCCTATGAACAAGAGGCATTTAATCAGAAGTCATGATATAATAAATGTCTACCACTTTCTAAAAAAAAGGTATATGATGCCTTGGCTTCTCTCCAAAAAAAGTTTCCATATACATATCACAACAATTCATCATCCAAATTGATGTAGCTGGTTAACCTTTAAGTGAACAAGAATTTCTTATTATTCACCAAGAGAACACCCCCCTACGAGGAATAGAAGAATAACAAATTCCAAATTCAGTAGAAAATATTTGAAAAGTTTAAAATAGCCCACTATGTTCTCCCAATGTCTATTCCCAAACCCTAATGGACAACTATGACAACACAGAATTATATTTTCCTCAATCTTGACTTCTAAATCAACTCCCCAATAAGTCCCCTAAATCAATTCAAACACTAAAAACATAAAATCCGGAATAGAACTACAACATGCTACATTTTAAATTTTAATGTTCTTCACCACATAAAAACCTCAACTTTCATAATCACATATCCAAAACAAACCCAACCCTAATTCCAATCCCAAACTCACTCCAATCAACCACTCATTCCCCACAAAATCGACCCCAAATCTCAACAATCCCAAACCCGTCCCAACACTCTCCACTACACCAACTCCCCCAAAAAACACTTAAAAACAACCCTAATCAAATCCACGTAAACGATACCCAAATTCAACAATCACAGAAAAATCAAACCTTTCATCAAACACAACAATCCCTCCCCCACCCAAACAAAAAAACATACATAAAGATCTGACCTTCGCGTGCCGAGCGAGACCTATCAAGATCTCAAGCCGTCGTATCCTCCTCCGAATCATCAACCCTAAACACACAAAAAATTCCAAAAAAAAACACAAAATCAATGATTATCGACGCACAATCAAAATCAAAACCTAATTTTTTTAAGAATTAAAAAAACACATGTTCTTCTCTTACACTACATGTTTCAAAGAAAGATTTTTTTTATTTTTTAATTTTTTTACGAACGACATCGTTTGATAATATATAAAGGACGGCCCGTTTCAAAGAAGGAATTTTTTTAAGGTGGGCCCACGTGCATTGATTTCTGTTTTATCGTTTTTAAAGGCTTTAAATGCGCGTGCATTGAAGAAGTGTTTATTGCACGGGTTATTGACCGTTGGATTTGGTAGATCAACGGTTAATAAAAAAAGAAAAAAAATTTGTATTTGATTCTGTAGGTTTCATTGGAGTGTGTTTTGTCGGAAAGAAAAACGTAAGCATATGGAGATTTGTTATTCAGTTATTGAAAAAATAAATAAAAAATATTTGATTTGATAAGCTGTCACATTTGGCACTTTTTTCACTTTTACTGTGGCTATGGATATATTTTTATTTTTAATTAAAAAAAGAGAGAAGGTTGTTGATGTATATATATAATAATAATATAAATTGAGAGAAATTACTTGGTACTTATATTTATTAAATGATCCTTATATTTTTTTAATGATCGATCCAACATTTTCATGTCTGTTTTCTTTTGTCTTTGTTTGTTTGTTTTCTTATTCTCCAGCATGCACTCGTTTTGATTTTATCTAAGAAGTCATTTAAAAAAAAAAATTTCATGCCTGATTTTGCTAGGTCCCTCATATATTTATTAAGTACTTATATGTTATTTATTCAATATTTAAGATTTTAAATTAGATTTAGATAAATCATAAATATATTTTAAGATTTTATAATGTGTTTTATTAACTAGTGTCTTTAGGACACTCTTTAAGACTCATTCATATTCTTTATTTATAAGTAACATCTATAAATACTTAATTTTTACATTAAATGTGATTACACCATCAACTTAAAGTGATTTCAATATTTTCATAAATAAAAAAATTTATACAAAAATTTGGAATTTTAGCAAACAGCTATATAAATTCAGATTTTTAGCAAATTTCTATAAATGCTTTAAATTTTTCAAAAATGATTCTTTTGATGGTCAAAAATGCATTCAGACCTTCATATACACATCCACCAGAAAATGCAAAAAAAATAGATTTTCTTTTTAGCTTTTCAAAACTTTTTATAAAAATAATTTTAAATAAAAAATATTATGTTTAAAATAACTGCCCCAAATTGAGTGTCTCATGTGCCAGTAAATAACTTGAGTCTGCAGAAGGGGTAAAAAATGAAATGAAGTGCATGTTAAGAGATTTTTTTAACTTAATTTTTAACTTATATATTTAAATCAATATATAGATAAAGAAAATATACAAGTGTTAAGGTACATTTTTGGGTAGAGAGTCTGCATACAAGTGTCATTGATCAACCAGATGACGCGAGTGCACAAATTCTATAACAACAAAAAATAATTCTTGTAGTATTTTTTATCCTCCTAACATGTCATGATTTTTTTGGAATCATATACTTATTTAAAGCATGTTTTACATAAACAATAAAATATATATTAATATAGATTGAATATATTTTTCTTATATTTTTAAATTTAGTATATATTTACACCACGTTAGAGAACTATAAATATGATTACAGTAATGATCGAGAATTTTAGCATCTTAGAATGTAAAAGAAGGAATTGTTCAAGCAAAAAGTAATGTGGTTTAACACTCCCACCCCGCATAAAATAATGTTGTCATTTTTGTGGACTACACACATTTTGATTTATTATAAATTATATTTAATTAACTGCATCCATTGATCAACCCCACCCCACAAATATATGACACTGGGTACAAATCGAGAGAAATAGGAACTACCCAAGCAAAAAGTAACGTGGTTTACCCTGCTAAAAATGCTATACAGTCTACTACAATAAATTTTACGCACAATTTGATTTTTTTGAAATATATAATTGTCTCAATAAATTAAGATAATTCATCCTAAAAATTATCTCTGACGTGTCTAAAAGTCAGGTGGATCAAGTTCAACCCTTCATCCAAAGTAGTAGAATTTCTCTCCCATAGGGTGATAGAGTTGCAACTCAAACGAGTTGAGTTAATTTGAACCTGGCTAGCAGTTGGAGAAGATCAACCAAACCCAATTCAACATAATCCTCAAATAAAAAAAAGAACTCAACTTGTCGAGTTTCGCTCGATTTATATTTTGCTTTAAAATAATATTATT
Source organism: Acorus calamus (assembly GCA_030737845.1). Lineage (NCBI taxonomy): Eukaryota > Viridiplantae > Streptophyta > Magnoliopsida > Acorales > Acoraceae > Acorus > Acorus calamus. The sequence continues at coordinate 5,433,215 of CM060861.1, read as the reverse complement.
TTAAACAATTTAAATTTCGTAACCATTGGTACTATGCCTGAAGAATATAACAAAAATGAAAGTGATGAATGACATAAAGATAAAATATATATAAAAAAAAACTATAAATGAAATATATTTTAAGACAAGAATAATTTAAACAAAACAAATTCTATATTACTTTTAGAGAATTAACTTATTATGAGGCTTATGATTATTCTCGTATAAATAATAATAAAATGATATTTTGTTTAATTGTGTTTTGAATGATTTTTATTGAGAAACGTGAAAATAAAGTTTTTGTTGTTTAGATAAAAATGTGTAAATAAATATTTATAAAAGGTGAAAATAATGATGACAATTGATTTATAAAAGGTGATCACAGTTGATTGGCCCGCATTTTTTTTTGTTGAATAATTGGAATAACTTAATTGTAGTGGTTGGCTGGAATCAATATACCATTTTATACCAGTTAGTTCTGACATACAGATTCTCATTCATATAAGTCTTTCGAACATTATTATTCTGATTGATTCTCATTTACTCTAGACCTTATTCTTAAACCTAACGGAGGCTTAAGTGATTCAATTTTATCATAATATTTAAATTTACTATAAACCATATCAGATTCTGGTTGAGTTTGATTTTCTGATCCTTCAACTCAATTTTAACCTGAATTAGGTTTGAACTATTCCGAGAGGTTTGACAAACGGACAAATGATGAGATAAAAGGTAATTGTTGGGATTAGTAAGAGGAGCACATCTTATTCCGTTTGTTAAAACAATAATGGATATAAAATACAGATAATTGTTTTAATTTTAAAATAAAAATATTTTTTTATTACATTTAAATATTGAAATAGCATTTATTTAATTTTTTATCTTAATTTTAATAAATTTAAATAATGATAAAATTGTTTGAATTTTTATTCTCAAGAATAAGCCCAAGGTGGCACCCCTAACTACCCCTAAACGAAGGTCCAAATCGACATGGCCTCCGCTTGAGACGAACAGATGTCCGTCTGTCACACACGCTTCTTCTTCCATCGGAGGCTCTGCTTCTTCTTCTCTCTCATGGCGTCCAAACCCCAACGCGTTCATCAATGTAACTAACCCCCCCCCCCCTTCTCTCACTGTCGATTCAGAACCATCTCCGAAGAAACCCTAATCTCATCCGCTGGTCTGTTCTGTCAGTCGCAGGGACTTCCGTTCCAGGCTCCACGAAGAAGCGGAGGACGATGACGACGGATTGCTCCATGAGCGATGGATTCGTGAAATACGCGGACTACCTCAACGGGCTCGTAAGTTTTTTTTTTTTTTTTGATGATGTTAAGTCTATTGAACTATACATTTTTGCATTCATTAGTATAACGTGTTAAAACAATTGGGGCTGTTTGATTGTCGTGATAAAATTGCTAAAGAAGGATAGTTTCATATATTTCATACAACTATTGATATTAAGGTGAGATTTATGCAACATTTGGAAACATGTTTGAATGGTTCTACTTTTGCAAAAGAAGAGCATTGTTATACTCAACTCATTTTACAGCTACATTTACCTCGTTAGCTCCGCTCCCTGCACTCACTGTAATATATACCTCGTTAGAATTTTTTTACACATTTTGTATAGATGACTCAATGCAATCTATTGAAATATATGCTTCATTTTTTACAGAAGTTAATATCTCATTAGATGAGGTATATAAGTTTTTTTTTAAATGAAAAAGGGTGTGGACGATATTTAACATTTTCCTTTCAAGAATCTTACAAAAGCATACTTTTTAGGAATCTAATTCCAAAGCAACTTTAAGTGAAAAACTATTTTTCAAACAGATTTTTAAATGCTATAAATTAGAAAGGCTTGGAAAGATCTCCCTTGTGGCGTTTGAAAATGGGTTTGGGTCATTTTTGGTGATTATGCTTTTGAATGAATCATACTTAACCCAAAACTTCTTCCAAGAACCCTTAAGTGGTCCCAACTTTTGAAGGAAAAATAAACAACTTTTAATTATAAATGTAAGACCAAGTTTTTCATCACTTTTTAGTCTCAAAAAAAAAGAAAAAAGAAAAAAAAGAATGAGTTTTTCAAGAAACTAACAAAAGTATGCTTTTTGGAAAGCTAATTTCAAATGTAGTTTCACGTGAAAAAGCTCATATTTAAACCCATTTACACTAAAACCTCACATTGCAAAATCTTAATTTCATAGTTGGAATGAAAGAGAGCCTTTTGAATCTTGAAGATGGATATGATTTAATCTGACTGAAAATGAGAGATATCTGCGACGATGCATTCATCTGTATCTAGATGAGAGTGACTGGCATCAGGTTATATATCGAACTATTGATGAAATAGCGCTACTTTTAGGAACATTGTATTTCTTTATTGATTTAAGCTTGATAAAGCAGTTGGGGTTATTATTAAAAATGGTATAGTGCTAGCTCCCTGAACATTGAATGATCGAGTTATTAATTCTTTTTGTTATTACTTAATACCACCTTTCAATTGTTTTTTTTCTTTCTAGGATATTTGGTTCCATTTTCAGTTAATTAGTCCTGCATTGAGGCCTATAGAAACTATATTGTCAATAGGAATTTTAATTTTACCTTATTGTTTCTATGGGTTTGTAGAATGAAAAGCGTGAGAGGGTGGTGAAGGCAAGTCGTGATGTGACAATGAACAGCAAAAAGGTCATCTTTCAAGTTCACAGGTAAGCAGATTCAAATGTTCCCATGATTTTTTTTACAAGTTCAAGTATGTTTATCATGATGTTCACCTATTAATTCAATATGATAGACATCCCGCCTTTTTTGTGTTGAATCTGTATGATGAAGGCTGCTATTGCTGTCTTATTTGTAGAATTTACTGGTTCCATCTGCCATATCCAACATTATCTATCTCCATTGTTTCTTTTTCTGAAGAAGTTCAGTGTTTATAAATGTGCATAAATTGTTCAATTTGTCAGCCTCAAGCGGATCTCACTCATTATCTGAAATTTATCATCAGTTAGCTGCCTGCCGGTTACTTGTTTGTTTAGTTTGGTGTCAGGAAATTTCTTTTCTTCTGTTTTGTTGTAAGTTAATGTGTTTTATATCATTGATATAATATTCAGTTTACTCTTATATTTTCCAGAATCAGCAAACATGATAAGGATGAAGTTTTAGAAAAGGCAGAGAAAGACTTGGCCTCTGTGACTGATCTGTACATGTCGAGGCTTGTAAAGGAATTGCAAGGGACTGATTTCTGGAAACTCAGACGAGCATATTCGCCAGGAGTCAGTACTTTCTTTTTATGTTTCTCAGAGTATTGTCATTGAAGACTTGCCAACTTGATACCCACTTCTATGGACTTACTGCAGGTCCAGGAGTATGTTGAAGCTGCCACCCTGTGTAAATTTTGCAAGAGTGGAACACTCTTGAGTCTTACCGAGCTCAACGCTAGCCTACTACAACTCAGTGATCCATCTGTTGAACCTCTGCAGATAAATGTCCTTGATTACCTTCTAGGAGTAAGTTCTATGTGCCCTTTTTTGTTCATGATCAGGCTTTCTCGTTGATTTCCCAGGGTTATGACAATTCAGTCTTCTGATGCAGCTAGGGGATTTGACTGGGGAACTGATGAGACTGGCAATTGGAAGAATATCAGATGGTGATCTTGAGTATGCTAAGAGAATATGCCAGTTCGTACGTGATATATACAGGGAGCTGAGTCTACTTGTGCCCCACATGGATGACGATACTGAGATGAAGAAGAAAATGGAAACCATGCTTCAGAGTGTACTGAAGATCGAAAATGGTATAATTTTCTCTCCATCTGTTAATCTTATGTAGCCTATCTGATTGCACTTTATTTTCTACTGCATACGTTGAGAGTCAATCACAGTTTAGCGTAACTGCTGGGTGATAATGATCTCAGACATAACTCTGCATCCTCAAACTCAGGGGCTTTCCTTGTATGATAATTTTATATGCATTTACAATGCAATCCTCAAAAGTCAGGGAACTTCGAAAATCCATAGTACTGTGTGATTCACCAATTTTAAAGTAAAAACAAAAGGATCTTTGAAAATTTTGTGAATCGTGCTATTGAAATCAACGTCTTTGGACAATGCAGAATGAAGTGTGTCTATTGGGTGACCTTATAATCAGGTGTCATATGAGTATGCCTACAAGCCAGATGGTTGTATGCACATATACATTAATTCCAGTAGTTCAGAATAGCCTGCATTCTATAATTCTAGCACCTTCAGACATGAAACAATCGAATGCTCATAAACTATTCAAATAAAATACTGTTTTGTAATGTGATAATTTGAACCATCTTGAGCTTGGATGGTGAGTGATTAGATATTGAAATATTGAGATTTTTTTCCTGTTATAATTGTCTTGCACTCAAAATTTTGAATTTCTTTGGTTTAAATTGCTGCAGCTTGCTTTAGTGTCCATGTTAGAGGATCAGAGTACATGCCATTGCTCGGTTCCAGCGATCAAGATTTCTCTGTGTTCGGTATGCCAAACTTTGATCCGTGAAAGCCTGAGGTCACTGCTTGAATGGCACATAAATGATGCTCTTGTTCAATGGAGAAGGCACCAACTCTGGACTTCATCTTCAATATATGACTGAAAGTCTGAAATATGAGGTTGGTTAAGTGCACTGAAATCTGAATTGTGCCAGTTAAATCCACAGGGGAGGATGGCTTCAATCATGTCCGAAAGTGTAATGTTTAAGGCTGCATTTGAAAACGAGTTTGAATAGCTTTTGGATATTCTACTTTTCAGTCTCATCTCCAATTGCAACTATTGGAACATTTTTAAAGAAAGTGAAAAACAACTTTTCAGGAATCTAATAAAAATATGATTCCTGGATTTTAAAATTTTGATTCATAAAAACTGAATGGGATGCCACGAATTACCACAAAGTCGAAGGATTTCATATTATATTATATTATTTATTTGTATATGCAGAACAAGCTCAAAGCTGGCTCTAAGTTTTAAGAATACATTTTAAATATCAGAATACATGGGATTATAGATGTTAAGTACTTTGCAGTACTATACCATTTTACAAAAAAGAAAAAAGAAAAGACAAAAATCTTGGGACTTTGATAATATGATCTTTTATTTCAATCTCACTTTAGTTTAATATTTTTATTATTGAGAGGTAAGCTTTTGGTAGTAAGAATATAAAACTGATTTTCTGTAAATGATGAGTTTAAAATTGATTATGCAGGAAGTTGTTTTTCTCAGCTTTCTGTAATATTATTTACTTGAAATTGTCAATGATTGATTATAAAACTGTTCGGTCGATTGTAAAACCAAACACTGTCTAAAAATAAGCTAAAACTTGTCTCTTTCAATCTTTCATTCTTTGATGTTGGCTCTAATGGGACTAATATCAATGGTGCATGGTAATGTAGATAATAATTTTTTTACACATTTATAAATAACATTTTTTAATAAATATTATACCTCCTACAAAAGTACACGAGATAGAAAAATATGCACAACCCCATTTATAATCAACACCATTTTTTTTTCAAAATTATATATATATCTTCAATTAAAGTACATATTGTCATGTGAAAAAATATATATTAAAATATAAGTGTAAATTTTTTTAAAATATTTTATTTACTCCATACACATCTATAATTAAACTTCATATAGTATGATATCACAGTATATATTACATTATTATAGTATATGATATTATAAAACATGCTATAAAATAAAATAAACATAAGGTAACAATGGTCAAGAGACATATATGTATTATATTTTGAAAAGATAAAAAAGTGAAAAAGGGAATAAAATTAGGGAATGCTATTTCAGAATTTTTTTTTCAACCCTAATTCTAGTTAAAATCAATGAGAATATAATCATATTAACAAAATATATGTTTCGATATAATTTTTTTTAATATTTTTATAAATAAATCTATACAATTCATTGAATTATATATTATATTTTTTTTATAAAAACATGTAATTTATTAGATAAAATATATTATTTTTAAAAAATTCAAATTGATTTTTGCAAGAAGCTCCTCTCTTTAACTTTTAAAAATTGCGGTCACTATTTATCTAAAATTCTATATTAAAATTTGGTTGCACGACAAAAGCAGAATCTTGTAAATATAAAAACTGTTCAATCGTGCAACAAACACCGACTGAATCTAACAATTTTTTCTTAAAAAAAAAAACAAATATTTAACATTGTTGTGAAAATAGTGGATAAACCACCACTCCTCTAAGCCATAACCTCCCCCACTCTTCAACTCCATAACCCCTCTCATTCAACTCCATAATCCCCACTATTAATCACCCACTATCTACCCCTCACCTCTATAGACTTGTAACTCTCCACCTTTGGGATTCCTCCATGGACCCTATAAATTGAGGGGTTTGTAATGTATTCCACAACCAACCAACAAGTGAAGAATAAATCATCTCTCTACTTCTCTTCTCTATATGCTTGTATGCTTTGTTTATGTACTTTTATGTTCATGTATTATAGTTAGTTTACAACACGTTATCAGCACGACGACGCTCTCGTCTATTTCATCAAAGAGGTTAGTATTTTTGGGTCAAGAGAAGGTAAATGATCAAAGGCTTTGAGAAAGGTAAATGTTTAGAGAATTTGGAGAAGGTAAAAAACCGATCAAAATGTTATGATTATTTTTAAATTCGTATTTTATTTCAAACACTCAAAAGTAAAAGTGATCTCCAAGATTCCAACATCATTTTTATAAATGGGAGCATCATTAACATTAGTTTTCAAGAGTTGTATTCCTTATGAGTTGTATTCCTTATGCCATCATCTTTGATTGATTTAACTATATTTGTTTTTGTGAGACGAAGGTTATTGATGAATGTCAGTTCAGTCACATGCACATGCTTAAATAATTTTCATGTGATGGGTGATTAATTACCATTTTTATATAGTTGTTATTCGGCCTTCGGGACGTCAAATAAAATTATCATTTTTATATAGTTATCTATTATAACTCTCTTTTATATATATATTTATATCATAAGTTATGTCCCTGTAGGACAATGAAAAATTATGTATATCGATCCATAAAGGATCATGTAAAATTATGATTATATTAGTCTCTGAAAGACCATATAAAAGTTATGAATTATGTGTCCCAGTAGGACCATACAAATTTTATTTTATTTTGTCCCTGAAGGACTATACAAAAATTATTATATGGATACTTAGAGGATCATGTGAAAAATATGATTAGAATGTGTCCTTGAAGGACCGTATAATTTTTATCCCTGAAGGATATATATACACAAATCATGATTGCTCGTGTTCCGGTAGGACTAAACAAAAGTTGTATGATATAATTTTTTTTGGGTCCTTGGAGGACCAAATGAAAAAAAAAGGTGATTACATAGATCCTTGAAGGACCATGCAAAAATTTTATTTTATCCCTGACGGATTATACAAAAAAAAAAAATTATGGCTTCTTGTGTCCTTGTAGGACAATAAAATTTTTTTTATGTATATGGATCCCTGAATGATCATGTAAAATTATGATTATATTAGTCCCTGAAGGACCAAGTAAAAATCATTATATTACTTTATAGGAGGAGCATACAAAAATTGTGTTTACATGGATCCGTGAAGGACCATATAAAAGTTATAAATTATGTGTCCCAGTAGGACCATGCAAATTTTATTTTATTTTATCCCTGAAAGACTATACAAAAATTATTATATGGATATTTGGAGGATCATGTAAAAGGGTTTTCCAAATGTTTGTAATTTTTTTTTTTGGTGGATCTCTAGTTCATTTGCAATACGACTCCACCAGTAGGTTTGTTGTCTTCATAAGTACTAATTCTTTACAAACATTTTTTTATAATAAGACCTTTGTTGATATAGTCTTTAAAATAAACGGTGAGTTTTCTCTGGTCAATAAGAAGGTATGTATTATATCATGCAATATGTTATCTATTAAATAGATACATGAATCTTATTTTTTCACATATTGTTATGCATTTTGTCACATATGCATTCGAAGGAATTTGATTTCATGGGATGTCCCAATGGACATATCTTTATGTATTTGATGTGTATCCCGGAGTACCATGTTCCATCCATCCTATAAATACAAAATTCATATTTCATATCATAGTAAGAATTATTTTTCATAGATAACTGATGTAATATCAATTTCGATGTTACAAAGTTATATGTTCTATATAATAATTATAGTTACATAAGTCCGTGAAGGATTATGTGAAAGTTATGATTACATGGATTCATGAAGGACTATGCAAAAATATTTTATTTTATTTTATCTCTGAAGGACTACATACAATTTTATTATCCCTGAAGGATTATATAAAATTAATGGCTACTTGGGTCTGTATGAATATACAAAAGCTATGAAATTTTTAGGGGTCCCTAAAGGATCATATAAAAAAAAAAAGTGGCTACATGTATTCTAGTAGGAACATGTAAAAATTGTGATTAACTTTTATCATCATAATATAGAGGTTTTAAATATTAATATCTCATTGACGAAGGTCCACCGACCATTATGCCTCAAAGATGCTCCAGTAGTAGCAATATCGAAAGCAAAAATATTATTATCAAATTTTATATCTTCTCATTGCTGAACAATGAGCTTTGATAATAATATAAATATAAAAAAAATCATGAAACCCGATCTATTAACTCAGCATCGTTGCCTGAAGCAAATGCATTTTATTTTATTTTATTTTGAGCAATGGACATAGTCAAGGGTTATTTCATGGTTTATATAATTACAATCATCGTAGAGATGATAAGTTATTTAAAACCACAAGAAGTGGAATGCTATTGAATGAAAGCAAGGGAAAGTTTTGCAAAACAACCCCTAAAATAAATACAAAAGAAAATGATTGTCATCTATGTGATTTTTAAGAACATGATTACGTACCTGATGTACGATCAAACCTTTGTCAATTTTGTATTTATTTCTTCATTTTTCTTTATTGTATGAAATGCACTTTCATATTTATCTTATTTTTTTTAGTTTAACATTAGTTAATGCAAATGATAATATTATTTTTGGTATTATAAACTTGGTCGAAGGCTCCAGAAGAGCAGATATCATGTTATTAAGACATACAAAATTTTGTATTAATGATGCATTATATTCATGTAGATCCAGAAGAAGTCTACTGAAGATACTTATTTCATCATATGCCATTTTAAACTTATGGAGCATCTATGCATTAATAATGTCTCATGCCAGAAGCATACATTCGAAAAGCTTTATGCTCTCTCCTAAGGGTTTATAATAAATATCCATAATTACTCATATGAACTAGAAGTTCTATGATCTTTATGATTTGGCACGACCATTTCGGATATCTTTGGTACACGACAATGCGTCGAACAATTCATTTGGGCATATACTAAAGAACTTGAAGATTTTTTTGCTCAATGATAATTTTTACCGCATGATTTACGAATTGTCATTTTAATGAGACAATATTCCCCCCGTTAAGGGGAGGAAAGAGCGTACATGAAGTACGATCTGTTCCTGAAGAACGACGAGAATTATCATGGAATACATCCATTCTGTCTCATCTAGACTCACGTACCACTTAACATGAAAATCAAATTCCTAATGCACGCTAGAAGCGTGACAGTCCTATAGGTTCAAAAGATTTAGCTCCCCAGAAGTAGTGATCAAATGAAAAATCATGCTCTAATAATGCTCCAGAACAAGTTATACACAATGCTCCAGAAGAAGTTATACACAATGCTCCAGAAGAGATTATGAACAATAGATCCACTTTCTCTAAAACTCCAGAAGAGTATAATGTCCCTGAAGAGAAACGAGTTCTAGAAGTAACTACGCAAACTCTTGAAGAGGAAAAAGTACCTAATAATATTGAGATCTCTATATTCTATATGCATATAAGAGAAATGTGGAATTGCAAATAGATGATCATCGATGATATATTTATCATACAAAGTAGCTACTGAAATTTTAAAGGGCAATGATTATAATGAACCACACAACATAAGTGAATGTCGACAAAGAAATAATTGGCCAAAGTGGAAAGATGCTATTCAAGGAGAATTGAGTTTTCTTGAAAAGTGTGGTGTATTTGAACCTATAATATATACCTCAAAAGATGTTAACCCTGAAGGTTACAAATGGGTGTTCGTAAGAAAACGAAATGAGAAAATAAAATTACTAGATATAAGGCACAAGGTTTCCTGCAGAAACCTGGGATTCGACTATGAAGAAACATACTCATAAGTCATGGATACAATAACGTTCCATTACCTAGAAAGTCTCGAAGTTTCTGAAAAACTTGATATGAGACTAATAGATGAACTAACAGCTTATCTGTATGAGAATTTACATGAATCCTTGAAGGATATAAATTGCCTGAAGCAAAATCAAAGAGTATGGCCTCAATAAAGCTAAGACGTTCATTGTACAGCTTAACGCAGTAGGTACAACCGTCTTAGTGAATATTTGATAATAGCATAATATGAAAACAATCTCATTTACTCGTGTGTCCTTATAAATACATCCAGTAAGGGATTTGTTATTTTGACAATTTATGTTGATAACATAAATTCAATTGAGACTCCTGAAGAACTCAACAAAACTGCAGAATATCTTATGAATGCATTCAAAGCGAAAGACCTTGGGAAAACTAAATATTGTCTCGGCCTGCAGATCGAGCGAAGCTCAAGAGAGATACTTGTCCATCAAACAACATATATTGAAAATATCTTGAAATGCTTTAATATGAATAAATGTCATCCATTAAGTACTCCTATGATTATCAGGTCACTTTACCCGAAATCTTCTGGTCCTGAAGTACCATATCTTTTTGTAATTTGTGCTATATTATATTTGATATAGTGTACTAAACATGACGTTGCATTTTTAATTTAATTTATGGGCCAGATTTAAATTTGCGCCAATTTGAAGGCACTGACATGATGTTAAGCACGTTTTCTGTTATCTTTGTGAAACAACATATGTTGGTTTATTCTACTCAAAGAATTCCACTCATGGTCACTTGTTGAAAGAATATCATGTTCATATTTGAGATATTTTTTCAGATCCCCACAAACAGGCTATGTATCTATATGTGGTGGTACAATGATCATTATGTATCTACATCTTGGAGTTTTATTTACAGGTTGATCATTATGAAGCTTGTGAATATGAAATCGATGTTTTACAGATTTAGTGGAAGAGCGACCATGCCAATTTGTTCACTAAAGCATGCCCACATCAACATTCAAAAATGTGGTATACAACATCAGATGCAACGTATTTGTAACCAATCTTTTTAGCCTTATCATTATGAGGGGGAGTATATTTTTAGATGACATTTGCGTACTGTACTCTTTTTCCTTCGCCTATGTTTTGTCCCATTGGGTTTTCCTGGCAAGGTTTTAACGAGGCAGTGTTAAAACGCATACACCAATCTAAGATAAAGTATATTGTACTCTTTTTTCCTACGCTTTGGTTTTTTCCACTGGGTTTTTCAAACAAGGTTTTAATAAGGCAATTATATTAACGTGGTGGTCATCCAAGGGGGAGTGTTGTGAAAATAGTGGATAACCACCACTCCTCTAAGCCATAACCTCCCCCACTCTTCAACTCCATAACCCCTCTCATTCAACTCCATAACCCCCACTATTAATCACCCACTATCTACCCCTCACCTCTATAGACTTGTAACTCTCCACCTTTGGGATTCCTCCATGGACCCTATAAATTGAGGGGTTTGTAATGTATTCTACAATCAACCAACAAGTGAAGAATAAATCATTTCTCTACTTTTCTTCTCTATATGCTTGTGTGCTTTGTTTATGTACTTTTATGTTCATGTATTGTAGTTAGTTTACAACAAACATAAGATTTACAGCTTTTTATTTCCCCACTCTCTCCGAGAAAACAAAGAAAGAAAAAAAAAGAAAAAGAATGATTTCAGCGGCGGCGGAGGGGGTGGCAGTAGAGTGGCACCAGAGGCCGCCAAACCCTAAGAACCCGATCGTCTTCTTCGACGTCACCATCGGCACCATCCCCGCCGGCCGTATCAAGATGGAGCTCTTCGCCGACATCGCTCCCAGAACCTCCGAGAACTTCCGGTGAAAAACCCTAACCCCTTTTGATGCCTCCTCGTGATCTATTCGAGCCTTCGTTTCGATTCTGACTCGTTATCTGTTGTTGTTGGTTTTGCTGTTTCACAGGCAGTTCTGCACGGGCGAGTTCAGGTGCGTCGACGCTCTCACTGTCTGAGGCAAAGTTTTTATTTCGACTTTTTTTTTTTGGGGGGGGGGGGTTCGTTATTATTCGTTGTTGTTGTGTATTTTGTTGCTTTTTTTACTGGATGAAAATTTTAGTTTTTTTTTTCCCTTTTTGTTTGTCTGAATTAAAGATTTAATCTTGATACAGTGAATTTAAAGTAAATTATGTTTATGGTCGCTTTGTAGATGATGGACTTCATTGCGTATAGTTTAGCAATCGTTAACAAGAATGGCTCAATAATTAAGATCATTTGCCTCAAATAATAATAATAAAGATCATTTACAACATGGTAAAGTATAATATTTTTTTTTTTTTTTTGAAGAAATGGTGCTCCCAAGATTTAATCTCTTGACCGTGGGAGATGCTTACCGGCTTAACTAAGCTCGGTTAGCGTAAAATATAAATTATTATTATTATTATTATTTTTGGCTATCGGAGGTATCCCAAACCCTTAAATGCAAGGACTAATTCTCCAGGTGTCCGCACCGACCCACACGGAAGTTTCCCTATAGAAACCTGGGTGACTCGAGGGTGGGAATTGAACTCACGCCAATGGGAAGCAAACACATGCCCACGGACACACATATGTACACACACATTTAGACATATGTGTGTGTGTGGTTTATGGTTCAGGGAAAACCAAAGCACACAAAATAACCCATAAACCCAGTGCACCTGGTAAGCTTGGGAAGATTTGAATTCGAGACCTGCAGGGAGCATTCCCATGTCTCCAGCTGAAGAGCCAACCCGTATATGGCAAATCTTTGTTTATTAATGCATCTATCATTTGCATATCGTGATTTGGCAACTTAGTAGAGGATTGCAATGGATTTGGCTCTTATTAAAACAAAATAAAATGAAAGCAATCCTTTTGTTTGCCTTTGGATTGTGTGCACCGATGCACAGCTTGATTAGTACATTTTCATAATGTTCTAGGAGCTGACTAATATAAAATATGTATAGCATCATATTATTATTGGGATTTTGGCTTAATGGAGAACAGACATTGATTGTCTCTTTCAAATATTTTTCTAAAGGGGAACAAGGTCATGAAAGCATAAGAAAAGTCTTCATCAACCCTTCTATGTGAGCATATATGCATCATGTAAAAATGAGGGTTTTCTATACAATCCTTGGTTTTTCATGTAGAACTCTTATGCAGGAAAGCTGGAATACCTCAGGGTTACAAAAACTGCCAGTTCCATCGCGTAATTAAAGATTTCATGATTCAAGCTGGTGATTTTGTGAAGGTATGTCTCTTTTCTTGAATTATTTGAATTGAGTTGTGTGTGTTAGTTCTCATCATTGCTTCAGAGTTGTGCTCGTATTTACATCCATCTTGTTCATGGCTTCTCTTTCAATATGCGACTATAAATGTCATGTTTGGTTTATTCAGTCATCTAATCTTCACACAGGAAGCTGAAACAATAATGAAATCTATCATATGCACTCATGAGACAATGGAATGCCTGCTTAATTGGTCATGCTTAATTGACTTGATCACAGATTTATACATATCAAAGCATCCCTGACAATAAAAATTAGAATTTTATTCATCATTCAATGAACTTGAGTGTAGAGTGCTGGTGTATTGGTCTGACAATGTTTTGCATTTGCAGGGCATGAATCTGACTGTAGACCCTCCTATTTTTTGTTGGTGCAGGGTGATGGAAGTGGGTGTGTAAGCATCTATGGCAGTAAGCTCGAGGATGAGAACTTCATTGCAAAACATACTGGCCCTGGTTTGTTGTCCATGGTATGTGATTTCCATTTTTACCATTTTGCAAGAACTACTTTTGTAGTGCATCTGTTTTGGTGTATCAGACTAATTGTGCAGTCAATGAATAAAATAGTATTCTTGTGAGACATGCTTTTAACATGCTTGGCGTGTTATTCGTATAGTCAATGTTAGATAACCAAGCCTACACGGCTACACCTAAAGATCACCATTCATGGCGGTTTGCTGTGTGTATCTTGCTTCACCTCTGATATCTAACCTACACTCATCTGACAAATCAAGATCCATTAAAGATCTTACTATTACTTTCATGCAGGTCTTCTTTTGAATGGTCGTTTCTTTTACCATTGTTCGTCACTTGAATCTTGCAACTTCTTTTCACCGTTGCACTTGTTTTACACTGCACATATCCAAAGCACTTTTACTAGTTTGAGTAGTTTCACACGCTTTTTATTTTGATTGCCTGTACTCCTAGTTTCTTCTGATGTTCTGATGTACTATTTTGACTGTAGCATCGTGTGTGATAGCACTTAATTTAATCAACAAGAGCGAAAAGGTTTAAAAGTGAGAAGATATTTAATTTAGTCATTATCTTCCTTCCAAAAAAAATAATTTCGTTAGGATTATTGATTCCACATGACATTCTAATACTGCCTAACATTTTGCGAGAACCTTGTATTTAAATCTTATAGTGCACTTTGAGATTTGCTTCTTTTCAAAACCCTTCGCAGCTCTACAATCTGATTCATTTATCAGAGCACCTATTTTTCACATTTTAATCACAACTGTGCATATTGTAGATATCTTATTTGGTCCAACTGAAGTCGTAATGCAGCTTATAACACTGTTCATGTTTTGTTAGTTCTCTTGTTTAATGAATGTTTTGTTTGAATGCATTCTTTTGCAGGCAAATACTGGACCGAATACTAATGGATGCCAGGTATCATTTTCTCCTTTGCTGGTTTGTTTGTTCTGTCATTTCCTGTTTGTATGTTGAAATTTTTGTTGGTTGCTATGCTTGACTAATTTGCAGATGTGCTGGTGAGCATGTGCTGTTGTCAGAAAAAAAAAGAAATTTTTTTTCGTGCAATGTGTAATATTCAGAACAAAGAATTTTTGTTCTCTGTATGACAAATCTGATCTTTTGAGCTGCAGTGGGCTAATTGAGAGGTCTCTAGATAGAAGTTTACAACTTTACATTGACAAGTGCAATTCTTTCTTTAGATTCATTCATTCATTTGTGAATCGTGATAATGATGCCTGTGCTTCCAAGTGCTTCTAAGCTATGTGTAATTTTCAGATGTAATGGTGAGCAGGTGCTGTTGTCAGGAAAAAAAAGAAAAAAAATTTCACGCAATGTGTAATATTCAGAACAAAGAATTTTGGTTCTCTTTATGACAAATCTGATCTTTTTGAGCTGTAGTGGACTAATTAAGAGGTCTCTAGATAGAAGTTTACAACTTTACATTGACAAGTGCAATTCTTTCTTTAGATTCATTCATTCGTGAATCGTGATAATGATGCCTGTTCTTCCAAGTGCTTCTAAGCTATGGCTATGATTGGTCTCTCCAATTATCTTTCATTGAGTGCATAAGGTCTCTCTTATATGGACCATTACTGCATGGACCATGATTATGAATGTTCCCATGTCCAGATGTCCTACTTGCTGAAATGGGGGATTCCGCCCCCCCCCCCCCCCCCCCCCGGAATTTGTACTTCAGGACTAAAAAAATAATTGAAACTGAACCTTAAGTGGGGATTTATTTTGTATACTGATGATGATGCATCTGCCCATGCTCTTATGATATACTTGGACTAGGCGCCCCCCCCCACCCAACTATATTTGAGACTACAGGTTCCATTTTGCCAAATGCAATTGATTTAATGCGTTGAAACAACCTGCCTTCCTCAAAGAATGTGAGGCTTCTTTTGGATGGTGATAGATTTCAGAGACTCCATTGAGATTGAAAATTTATATCTAATGAAGATACTGATCTTTGAATAGTCTTGACTTATATTTAATGATGCTGTTTTGTCATGGAAGCTGCTAATATGATGGTATCATTTTCTTTGCCTTGCAGTTCTTTATCACGTGTGCAAAGTGCGATTGGCTTGACAACAAACACGTAGTTTTTGGGGTAAATAAACTAAACGTTCATGAACTATCATTTTGTTTTATATTTTCAGCTTACATGTATACCTTAGCAGTCTCACTTCCTAACATTTTAATCCCATCCTTGATGCCCATTACTGACACGGCCACATTTTTTCAACGAAAGCACCATTATCATCTCCTAACAACCTGAATTTCACATGGATAAGCTTATCTTACGTCCAGGGAAAAAATGTTCTCCTCTTTAACATTGGTTTTTTGCTCCAACTTTATCTTAATTGGTTGGGGCCAGATATGTTTTGCTCCAACTTTATCTGAACTGGTGGGGGATGGATATGTTGGGTGGTTAGGACTATACTCCTCATAGTGTTGTCAGCAATGTCCTTCTCATGGTCTTTTTGTTTGGACGGTTAGCTTTACCCGAATTTTGTATGCCAAAATGGCAAACAGCCCGATTTAATTAAGTTCAGTACCCTTACTACACATCATAATTTGCTTTACATAAGTATTCAAGATAGCAGTGATTCAATATTCATAAAGTACCAAACCACCTTTTGTTGACCATGAAAAAAAACTAAAAAAAAGGGGTAAAAAAAACCCCTTGCCTACCAAGCAAAATGGTATTTATTTTTATCCATAAACCATCATAATATGTAATGTAATTTCGTGATTTTATCATAATTGTTTCTCGATCTTCTTGCAGAGGGTTCTGGGTGATGGCCTTCTGGTCGTCAGGAAGATCGAGAACGTGGCGACGGGACCCAACAATCGGCCGAAGCTAGCCTGCGTGATAGCCGAATGTGGGGAGATGTAGAACCACCCCAGCCCACTAACCTTTTAGAATTACATTTTGTTTTGTTATGTACGAGTTGAGACTGAAACCCATGACCTCATGGTTGCAAATTGAATTACATATTATTTATCACTGGTCACTCAGATCCACCATGAATTAATTATAATGGTCTTCTTAACTAGTTCAGGATCTCCCCCTTATATAATCTGAATTTATATAGTCTCTCCCACAAAGTCATTCCCCAGTCAAATCTGCTGCCCCAAAAGCAAAGTCATTACACCTGCAGAGGGCATGTGCAAGCACTGGTTTTCCTGTTCTGTGCAATGCATGTGGACATAATAGCAGGTGTTTGTGGGTGAGGGGCATTTTTCATTGGACAAAGTGTATTCAATTGGAATAAATTCTCAGGTGGGGTGGAGTTGGATGTGAGGAATGGATGGCTTTCTCATCACAGGTGATTAATAAGAAAATATTTGTGTGTGTGTGACAACTTGATATCTTCTGAAAATTTTACCTAATCTGTTATTTATATTTTTTGTTGTATTTTTAATAAAAGGTAGAACAGTTGTTTGTCAGGTCTATCAGGTTTTGGTGGGACACACTTTTGTGACAGAAGGGTGAGTGAGACAAAAGCTGATGCTTAAAGGCAAAGCAGGCCTGTAATGTATTTCCCCATCATGAGCTCCATTTGTTCAGTAGAGTATACTATGGGTTTGCTATAAATAGACTTGAATCTTTTAATAAATATGGTTTTTCAATATGGGTTGAAATACAAATTACTTTATTTAAGGTTGATTTTAAATTGTGATCTTATTTTGCTTTTTTAGCCTAGCAATATTTGGAGTTTTGTTATATGTAGGAGTCCAGCCTAAAAGGGATCCCCTGGCTAACTATATGCTCTGCTGTTGGAGTGTATATACGAGTGATTAGGTGTGACGGCCGCACGGTGCGGCAGCCGTTCGATCGCGGGTCCATCGCATCTAACGATCGATGTGAATCGCACCCGACCGTCTGATGCGATGGACCCGTGATCGACGGTCCGTGATCGTTGCCGCACCTTATATTGATATTGTAATATATATTCTACTAGCTAACATAGTGTATGCAAATTAAATTTTTTTCATTTTTTGAATGAGTGGGTATAGTGGGTATATATTTAAAAAAACAAAAACAAATAAGTTGATATATTCAATTTATTATATATATATATAAATCACATGAAACAGTATACTATCTGCTATGTTGGTAAAAATCACATCAGAGCCGTTGATTTCGAAGAACGGATGGCAGATGCGGAAAAACACGTGCATCCGTATCAACACACGTGTGCTGTTCAGCAAGACCGTTGCGACGGACGGTTATGACTTATTCGGAGGAGTCAAAAAGAACGAAAGGGACGGCGCAACGGATCTCCGTCCGTGTTACGTGGCGCGTCACGTGCGCTTGCTCTCCTCCCCTCACACGATGCACGTGACAGAAACACACGCGCACGTGCCACGCGTTCACCGAAAGCCCCCGTCTTTTGTCAAGTTAAAATGCATTAAGACCCCTGGAAGTTTTGAAACCTGCAGAAACGCCCTTGAGAGTTCAAAAACCCATTACACTCAGAACCATTTCCAGCTCCAATTCCAGTCCTATACACGTCGATATAAAATTAATGATGCATATGCTCGCATTAACAAGATATATGATTCGAAAGAATTTTTTTACATTTTCTATAAATGCATCAATACAATTCATTGTAATATATGCTTCATTTTATAAAAACATGTATTTCATTAGATGATATATACTATTTTTTAAAAATTCAAAACACATAAAAACTGAAATTGAGACTGAAAATAAGGCTGGACATAACATTACCCATTTTGTTAAGATGAAACAAAAATACTCTAAAATTACTATTTTACCCTTTAATTAATTTTCTAAATATCCCACAAAAGAGTCAATGAATTAACTTTGGATATGTTTTGTAATATTAATTACTAAAATAATTAACTCTAGATCTGAATGCATTTTTTATTCTTTAAATGGTAAAAACACAATGATAATTTAATTAAAAGAGTAAAATTGTATTTTTATCTATGACGAAAAATCTAATGATAAATGGTGTTATGTGCATGTTTTGAATTTCAAGGAGTGTTTTGACAGGTTCCAAAAACGCCAGGGATCTAAACGCATTTTACCCTCTTTTGTTATTGTGACGCCCGTGACCGTCCTGTTCCCCCGTGTGAGATTAAACGATCTCGACCGTCCGATCCGTGGACCCGATTTTTTCGTGGTATTTAAAGCCTCCAAATGCACAACCCCCGCCCAAATCCCTCACTAATCTCTCACTATAAATATTTCCACTCTCACATATTTTAGTCTTTTTTTAAATCTCTCTCTCTCTCTCTCTCACTCTCACTGTGGGTTTTTAGGGTTTCGTGTTTGAATGTAGAGTGAGAGAGAGGACGCCAGATCCGGATCCATGGCGGACTCGCAGACTAACAGCGGAGAAGGCCCCGATCCGGGAAGGCCGAGCCTTCTAACGCCGTCGGCGTCGTTCAAGTCGAGGAAGAAGGCCCCGATCGCACGGGCCGGGTCGATGGAGGTCGACGAGCTCATAACGCTCCTCCACGGCTCCGATCCGGTCAGGGTGGAGCTCAGCCGGCTCGAGAACGAAGTCCGAGGTCTGGGGTTTTCGGTCTTTCCGGTTTTGGATCTGATCGGCTTGGTTTTTGTACGATTTTTTTGGTGGACTGAAATGCCCCTGTACACTTGGCTTAATTACGTGGTTTCTATTTTTTGCGGAAACTTAGCGTGGTCGATTTCTTTTATTAATTTTGGGTTTTTTTTATATTTTGGGTAAGAAAAAAAGTTGTCTTTTTTATGGTTCAAGGTGCCATTCTGATAGGAATATGTGATTACATCATCTTTCGTTGATTTTTTTTTGGTTAAATTTGCAGATAAGGACAGGGAGTTGGCCGATGCGAACGCAGAAATCAAGGCGTTGAGGCAGTCTGAACGTCTCAGAGAAAAAGCTGTTGAGGAGGTAATGCTCAATTTGATTTGCATAATTTTTTAGTTGTTCTGGCAGGCGATGTATATTCACTGAGAGGATTAGTGATCACTGATTAAAGCCCCTTTAATTTTGTGAGTATTTCCTTAAATGGGTGGCATCTATTATAACAAGATACTTGCATTTAGCTTCCAGGTCTTTTTTTTTCCATATATTCTAGACATGATGAATGAGGTTGCAATTTGTTAATATGTTGAAATGAAAGGCATTGAAATGTATCCTCTTCCTCTATCCATCAAAATATTGAAATTTTGGATAGATTCTCAACAATTTGATGAGCGGATTATTTGTTGCCTTTGCAATCCCATCATGACAAGGCACCGCAGTTGGTGGGTCGTGCATGATTTGCTCCGTGCTTTAGTGTGAAGTGTGAACCATATGTACATGGAAATAATAATGCCAGTTGTAATCTTGCATTTTATTGTGATCAAATGGTGAAAATTCAAATGCTTGCACATATACGTGATATGCTTTTTTAGTTATTTTTCTAATACACATGGGGTACTTTTAAAATCAAGGTGTTAGATTTCTTTTGCTGGTGAAGACTTGTTGATATCTTTTTTTCTATATGCCTATTCAGCTAACAGATGAGCTTAATAAAGTAGACGAGAAGTTAAAGGCAACTGAAGCTCTCTTGGAGAACAGAGTATCATTCTGATAACTCCCCTTTCTTATTTATGTTGATACTTGCATGCAATTCTCACATCGACCAGTGATAAGGTTTTTAGTGCAATAACTTGTTTTACAGAATCTTGAGATCAAGAAAATAAATGATGAGAAAAGGGCAGCTTTGGCAGCGCAATTTGCAGCAGAAGCCACACTTCGAAGAGTTCATGCAGCACAAAAGGATGATGAGATGCCTCCTATTGAGGCCATCATAGCACCACTGGAGGCAGAGTTGAAACTTGTTAGACAGGAGGTATGATTGCAGTATACCATGATTGATCTTTTTCTATCTGCTGAGCTGGTATAGATTTAATCATTATATGTCATATTGTATAATGCATGTGCACACAAATACAACTACACCCACAGACACCTGTGTATTCTGATATAAAAGCCACATAGCACAATCACAGGTGAATTCGTGTGCCTAAAGGCATGTTTTAACCTCAAGGTTGTTCGAAAGATTTAATCAACCAAACCATTTAGAAATGAGAGAATAGTGCACTGGCCTTTCTTTAGCTACATGAGCAATCTTAGAAAGATGTGGATGTTTAATTATTCTTATTCCCCAAAATATTGCAATGCTCTCTGATGACTTGATTTTTCTGCCCAAAACATCTGGGACTCGGCACACCAGGCAGCTAAGTTACAAGATGACAATAGAGCATTGGACCGCCTTACTAAATCAAAGGAGGCTGCTTTACTTGAAGCAGAGAGAACTGTTGAGATAGCTTTGGCAAAGGCTTCCTTGGTTGATGATCTGCAAAACAAGAATCAAGAATTAATGAAGCAGATTGAAATTTGCCAGGTATGTTTTCTTTTCTAGTCGAATGTGAACCGTCTTTCATTGATTCATCTCATATTTCTGCTGTTAATTCTGTCATGGGTTACATGAGATGATCTGAAAGAGCACATCAATGTTTTATTTCATCAGGAAGAGAACAAAATCCTCGACAAAATGCACAGGCAAAAGGTTGCAGAAGTTGAGAAGCTAAGTCAAACTGTTCGTGAGCTGGAAGAGGCCGTCCTTGCAGGGGGGGCTGCTGCAAATGCTGTACGCGATTACCAGAGAAAAGTTCAGGAGATGAATGTAATCTTCAGGATACTTAGATACATGCTATTCGCAGGAGTAGTAGTTTTTGACTAAATACTGCAAAGTTTCCAGCTTTGTTTTTATTTATTTGTTTATTTTTGTGTGTGTATAGGAGGAGAAGAAGACACTTGATCGTGAACTAGCTCGTGCCAAGGTTTCGGCTAATCGAGTAGCTGTTGTAGTTGCTAATGAGTGGAAAGATGCCAATGACAAAGTGATGCCTGTGAGGCAGTGGCTTGAAGAAAGGAGATTTTTGCAGGTTGTCTAGTGGTTCTTCATTTTTTTCCCCTATTATAAGTTTCTTTAATATTCTCATCTTTCTCATAGTACTGTCATGACATTGCAGGGAGACATGCAACAGCTGAGAGACAAACTTGCAGTAGCGGAGCGTACAGCAAAATCAGAGGCCCAATTGAAAGTGAGGGAGATTTTTTATTCTCAATTGTTCCATGATGTTGTGCCTTTCTTTTTTAGCTTCCTCTAAATGAATATCATTATCGATTGAGTTGGGTTCTTAGGACAAATACCAACTTCGACTCAAAGTTCTAGAAGAAGCCTTAAGAGGATCTCCAAGTTCTAATAGTAGGACTTTGGAAGGAAGGAGTATATGCAATGGACCTACTCGCCGCCAGTCCCTGGGTGGAGCTGAGAACTTATCCAAGCTGCCTTCCAATGGCCTGCCAAAAAGGATTTCAAATATGCAGTTAGGATCTTCGCCTTCCAACAGTGCTAGCATAGTACTAAAGCATGCCAAGGGTTCGTCAAGATCATTTGATGGCAGATACTTGGATCGAAATAAAGCCCATTTGGACATGTTGGGGCCCAATCCTTCACCAAACAAGATCGGTGATGAGAGTACAAACGAGGCAAATGACACATCGAAAGAGGGACTGGATGAGAAAGCAAGTGAGAATGGAAAGTCAAATTCAGAAGACTATGTTTCCACTGTGTTGTACGATATATTGCAGAAAGAGGTTGTCACTCTGAGAAAAGCTTGCCATGAGAAGGATCAGAGCCTAAAGGACAAGGATGATGCTATGGAGGTTTATATTTGTGATATTCAGTTTGAGTTTCCATTTTTGTTCTCTAATCTTATTGTCTAAATTGTTCTTTTATAATTTGATCCAGATGCTGGCCAAGAAGGTTGATACATTGAACAAAGCAATGGAGGTTGAGGCAAAGAAGATGCGTAGAGAAGTTGCTACTTTGGAAAAGGAAATCGCTTCTATGCGTGCTGAAAAGGAGAATGATTTGAGGGTGCGGCGATCCAGTGCTTCCTTGGGGCCTGTCAATGGTTCTCCATTACTCGCTGGAAGGTGAGGGTTTATGCATCTATATTTATCCATTTTTTTATGAGTATCTATATCTATATTTAACATCATCAGAAGACGTAGAAAGAAATATGAGATACCCATATCCCAGATAGCACTGCGAAAGCCTTCCAGGTGCTACTGAGAGAGAAATTTGGCCACTTGTTCACTTTTCTCTATACTGGGCAGACTGATGGCCTGTCTCATTTTTTTTATATTAATTGAGCAGCCAGTACCTGGGGCATCTGTCTGGCCATTTTAAACCCTGGGAAAAAGTCAAATCATGCCACATTGATTGGCCTTCCTATAGTATTTTGCTGAGGAATTTCAGTAATTTATAATTATTTAGTGAAGGAGCAGTTCAAATATTGATGATGATATAGTCGCTTTAAATGAACATATTCAGAAATACAGAACAACTCATGAGATGATGGTTCAAAACAATTTAGGCTCCACAATGCTTTGTTGCATTATATCTGGGATTTGGGAACATAATATTGTAATGGAAACGAAGAACATCAGATTAGATGTTAAAATTTCTTGACACAAATTATTGGATTTTCTTTTAAAATTTTTCCAATTAAAAGTGATTTCTTATCACAATGAACTGCTGTGACTCATTTGCATTGCACCGCCAATCAAATCTGACATTGTATAGTGCTAGTATATGATGCATGTTTATGCAAATTGTGTCATGCCAGTCATTATGAATCTTTATCTGAAATGATAAACTAAAAAGCCTGGGTTAGGGAAGTGCTGATTCTTATGATAAAATAAAATCTCAGAGAGCTGAACTTTGTTGCAGGAATGTGCGGAACACATAAGCAACAGACATGGTGTGAGCTCTCTGTCGACTTGTTCAAATCAGCACTGCCTTTGTTAACATCTGCTTTCAGGGTTAGTAGTTTTGCGTGGTTTTTATTTATTTTTAATTTTTATGTTGATTCAGCCGTGTTCATTTCTTCTTTCAATGTTTCCAACCTTGCATTTTGAGGAGCAACGTTTGCTTAGTCGAGGCAAACGGGTTCTGGAGGCTGGCATTGTGACTAACAGCCCCTATGCATAATTGAATTGCTTCTGCAGTTCCTTTTTTTTTTCACCTCCCTTTTTCGTCGTGTTCTTGGTTTCCTGTCTCAGTTAGCCCTATCTGAATGTAAAGAAACTGACCATGTATCTGCTATACTATCATGTGTGCATATTTTCCTTGTACCGAAGACCACTAGAAATATGTTTGTTTTTTCATCTCTTCCACTATTTTTCTTGGAAGATTTGAATGTGACGCTTGTGAGATTTGATTTGGTTTTTCACGGTGCTGTTTGTGTGAAAATTTTCTTTTATTCAGCTGTTATTCTGCTCCATATATAGTCGCAATTCTCCCCTATATATTAATCTTTTCCCATGTTAGGGTCCGGATAGCTTTGTTACATTGGGATAAAGATGCATCATTGTTATTCCTTTTTCTATTCTGATAACATTTTTGTTTTTCTTGTTTGTCTTCTGGAAAATAGTGATAGTTGTGGATGTATAAGCTGGAATATAATACATATTTCCATAAGTTGTAAGTGTGTAACTACCATTATTCATGCTCAACAAATACATTTTTTCATGATAAAGCTTGTTCATTCCTTATCCATCTTATATTAACAAACGGGGAATGGAAATTTATCATCTTCAAGGTTGCTACACACACACAATATACCCCTGTTTGGATATAGAATATGATTTATTCTTGGGTATATATTTATCCGAGCATAAGTGAGTATAAATAATGATAAAATGATTTTGTATTTGGTTGTGTTTTGAATTATTCTCGTTGGGAATCGTAAGAATAAATGTTTTGTTGTTTGTATAAAATGTGAATAAAGTATGGATAAAGATTTATAAAAGATAAAAAAGTAATGATAGTTGATTTGATAGCTGATTTATAAGAGATGATAGTTGATTTGACAGTGGGTCCACATATTCTTTGGGTGGAATAATCTAGATAACTTTTATTATAAGGGTTGATCGGAATCAATATATCATTTTATACCAGTTTATTCTGACATACTTTATCTGGGTTTATTTGAGCTTTCAAACACAACAAATTTTTTATCCAGGGTTATTTGGGTTATATCCGGCATTCAAACGTGGGCTAATAATTTATTTCAATCCAGTGTTTTTTTAGTAAGCACTGGAACTCAACAATTGAGCAATGGGTTCAGGTCATAGTGCAATCTGCATCTTTTTTTTTTATAAAAAAAAATAATATACATAATCTATTACGGTATGTACCTTTATTCAGATTGCATGGACTTGATAGAATTGTAAACAATATATTTTATGAGGTGTATATTGTGTTACAATGAGTGCTTTGTGTGATAACACGTATGCACAATTCTACTTTGAAATTAGCATTTCCATTTATTGTGTATAAATCAAAACAAACAAAATGAAATACTCTCAAATAACATTGCATATTGTTGCTCCATTTCCTTGCAGTCCATCTTTAACAATGTAACAAGCTCATGCGATGTCTATTTGCAATCCCGTTATTTTTAACATCGTGTATTTTATTTAATGTAAAAAACGTTATCTTTTTTGAAATAAAATACATGTTCAGACATGTATGTAGTCCTGTTTATAGTCCTCATTGTTTTTTTATATTTATATGGCGTGATAGTGCAGTACACAATATGATATCACATTGTATATTGTGTTATTATAGCGTATAGGCGGTTGGGGTTTGTTACAAATGAGATTACAAAACAAATTGCGTATATCAAATTGTGTATATTCACACTCAATCCAAATATCTAAAACGCTTTTCTTTCACGAAAAAACCCATATTGGTTTTCTTAAGTTAGTAGAAAGGGAATGAAAAGGGTTACTAAATTAGCCCTTAAGCTATATTTGAAATCAATTTTTAAAACAATTTAAAAAATATATAATTTTGAAAAACTACTCAACCCATTTTATTATAAAAATTATTTTATTGACTTTCATCGAATAAAAACCAAAATCTAAAATTAAAATTTGAGAATACTCGTTTGATACTGATAATCTAAAAACCGATATCAATTATTTTCAATGATCAGCTTGACAACTCTAATATCAAAATGGAATTTTTCATTCATGTTATTTTAATTCTGATAGATTATGTGAAAGAAATAATTTTATTTATAACATATATCTATACTCTATATCCTAAAGCGGGACAATACGGCCAAAAGTTATCATCTAATGGGCTATTTGCAATTTAGCCCCCAAGTCTCCTATATTTATAAGCAAGTCACGGCCTAAAGTTTTCATCTAATGGACTATTTTCTGTTAGGCCCCTCAACTCCTCTATATTTATAACCAAGTCCCTACACAAAATCGGTCAGTATTGTCAACTAGTTTATTTGCAGATAGGGCCCTAGGTTCCTGATATTTATAATAAAATCCCTAAAAAAATCGGCTAATTTTGTCATTTTGTGGGATATTTGAATTTCGACCCTCGGTTTCAACCAGTTTTACAACCAGCCCCTATCTATGTTACAAAGAGATCCCTGAATCAGATTTCTAGATTTATAACAAGGTCCCTAATCTCAGAATCAGATTTCTAGATTTATAACAAGGTCCCTGATCTCAAAACATGACTTGTCGAACTTCAAATCATATCCATAATTTTTTTTTTGAACCAATAAGATACCTATAAAATTATAAAATAAATATTTTAATCTCATTATTTAAGCGCATAAAGTTATTTATAAGAAGTCTTTACTACTATTTCAATTTTCACTTTCATATTTACAGTGATTATCATAAAATTAACTATTCCACAAATTTTTGTAAATCCTTTTTATTTCATGCAATAAGTGTATCCACTTGGTTCTTGTCTCTCTCTCTTCCTCCCTCTCCCTTTATAAATATTAAATAGGGGATTTTAACTTTCAATACAAAAATTTAAATCAGTTTATTGATTATGATGGTCATAAATATTATTGACTATTTGTTATTAAAAAAATTATAATATAATATATCTCAGTAAAAAAAATTTAGAGCAGAGGCTTGAACAATTTTATATATTAGAATATCGGTTTATTTTTTAATTTTTTTGCTACTCCTTTATTAGAGTTTTTTAATTGCACTATGTTATTTTTGGAGAAGTGAAGCTTACAGAATCGTTTATGATGTTACCTGATAAAATTTTATTTTACTTACTTATGAGCCTAAAATAATATACATGTATACACTTTCTTATGGCGTTTCTTCACAATTTAGTCTTTAATATCAGAAATAACATTATTTAGTTGTACCTTGACACTTTGATATCATTATATACTTTAAAATTTAAAAAACATATATAAACTTCATTTATCATTTGAAAATACATTTTATTAACTCGCGCGCATACGCGTATAGTAAAACTAGTATATATATAAAAGGATGAATACACGAATGAATGAGAATAATGGTTAAACTGACACCTTACGTGGACCGGGTTAGCGTGCACGGCCCACGGGCCGGAATGTGCAGTGCCGGGCCAGCCCGACCCGTCTCTATCAATCTTTAACGGGAAGCTCCGACCGCCAAAACCTTCTATTTTAGGGTTTTCATTTTGGGTGGCTTTATTTGCCCCCCTCGAAATTAGGTGCACCCCCCTCTTGTGTGCTCCCCCCTCTAAAAAGTAAGATTTGTGTGCTCCCCCCTAATTAATCGATAGAAATGTCTTCCATCGACACCTAATCAGTCGACTGATAGGTTCGACACTCACAATGTCGTTAGAAATGACTTCCATCGACACCTAATTAGTCGACTGATATGTATTAAATTCAAAATGTTTAAACTGATCAAATCGACACATGAAATGTCGACATTTTATGAATCTATCGACACTTTAAGTGTCGACAGATTTGAAATCCCTGACATCGTTGTTGAGGTTGGCTCCATCTCCTGAATCCATCGACACTCCGAGTGTCGGCAGAAGTCAATTCAGTCGACACTTGATCAGTCGATTTTAAATGGATTTTGTGAAGGATCCATATAGGGGGTGCAACTTTATTCGAGGGGGGTAAATAGAGCGACCCTTTCATTTTTTAGAGGGAAAAAACGAAAACCCCACCACGTCTTTCAGTCTTCGACTCTGCACAGCCCAAGCAGAACCAACGGTGTGAATCGCCCAACAATGGCGCTTCTCAAACCGACTCCTCTTCGTCTTCGTCCCTTCTTCGCCCATCGCTTCATCTCCTCTTCGACCCTTCGTTATCGACTTCCCCCCCTCTCATCCCCAGGTCCCACCGTCACGAGGTTCGGGTTTTATTTGGGTTCTTGTTTTTGGTTGGTTTTGATGTTCTAGTGAATGGGTTTTCGTCGTTTTTGTGTGCGCGCGTGTTTAGGGTGGATTTTCAGAGAGTGTCGAGAGCACCCATTTCGAAAGTCGCGGTCTTGACGAGGGCTTTCATGTCTTCGGCGACGTTGGCGGCGGAGGCGCTGACGGAGAAGCCGAGCTCGCAGAGTTACGGTTCCGAACAGATTCAAGTGAGTCGAGTCGTTTTGATTTTGTGTCGAGGGATTCAATTATTGGTTCTTGTTTTTTTTCTGCTTCGTCATTATTGGGAACCAGACTTTTTATATGGGTCGGTTTTTCAGTAATGAATGGGAGGTTTAATAGCAAGGTTGCCCATACGATTTGGTGATCTCGTTGCATACAACCTCATGCTTTGTAGGGTTTTATTTTTTATTTTTATTTTATTTTAATTTATTTTTGGGAGAAAAAGCGTGAACGTGTTTTTTGAGAAATAGGTCAGTTTCCTCGTACCCACACATTGTCAGGGGTGAGATATGAAACCAGACCTCATTGGAGTTTGGTAAGGGGATAAACGGTGGTATAATGGGATAAGTGTGGGGATAGTGGTGGGAGGACGACTTATCCCATTTGGTATAAAAAATAATTGGGATAAAGTGCGGATAATATCCGGATTTTGAAATGAAAATGAGGATTTTTTTTTGTTCCACCTAAAGGCTGGAATAAAATTTATCCCCACTTTCTATCATGATTTTGACAATTTGAATAAGAACTGATGGATTTTTTATCCCCTTTAAGCGTGCTTAATATTGAGTGGGTTGTTGGAATAAGGTCTTTTTGGAAACTAATCCAAAGGTTGCTGTTAAAGTTCCTTTTTCTTTTTGATGGTTGAAGATGATCTTATTCGAATCATGCTAACTCCTCCAAACAGAGGATCCCGACTTAATGTTTTAGAGACTTAATAGATAGATATGACAGCTTAACATGTAATTCTGCTACAACTGTTACTCATCAGTAAGTTACGTCGCAGTTTGGTTATATCTGAGCCTTCAAACTACATGATCACAATGCACACCATTTATTACACTTGCAGTCAACTATATAGATGATTGGACTTTTGTTTGCTGTCCAACATGATACATGACATCATACTGTTCTTTACCTCAGGAATGTTTATAGAGTGAGGATTTGGGTGAACAGTTTCAAAGTAGTGAACAAAACGAGTGTGTCATATGAAGGAGCTTGTTTCCATCACTTCTCTTGTCTGGCTTCCTTCCTATTTTCCTCTATTGTTCTATATCAAATGGATTTTGTTTATAATGAATTTCGAAGAGTTCAGACTTTAGATTTCTGATTTTGTGATAGTGATGTTAGACTACAACAACAAATTATGGTATGATTCTTATTTGTTCAGGTCTTGGAAGGACTGGACCCTGTCAGGAAGAGGCCAGGGATGTACATTGGGAGCACAGGGCCTCGTGGGTTGCATCATTTGGTCTCTCTCTCCCCCCCCCCTCCCTCCCTCTCTCCTAATATTTTTAATTTATAGACTATCTACTTTTTTATCCTGAACAGGTCTATGAAATATTGGACAATGCAGTTGACGAAGCTCAGGCAGGATATGCTTCCAAAGTTGACGTAATTTTGCATGAAGACAGTTCTGTTACCATAACTGACAATGGGCGTGGGGTATGAATGCTTATTCTCTAGATACAAAGTTGAAAAAATGAATGAATAGGTGGAATTATTAATATTTTTAATCTCGGTGTACTCAATGAACTCTTTAGTGCACATTCTGTTTCTGGGATTTGTAATTTTTTTAGATTCAGTACAGTTAATCAACCATGCATCAGTGCATCACATTATCATGTCTTTTTGTGGTTCAATGGATCATTTCTGATCAGCCATTTGAAGTTCGAACAATTTATTCATGGTACAGGATGAACAAATATGGTTTGCTATTTTTATTTGCAGATTCCTACAGATTTACATCCCATCACAAAGAAATCATCATTGGAGACGGTTTTGACGGTATACTGCACATGTTTTTAGAGTTGAAGATTGTTAATCATTTTATATTGTTTAGATGTTTTGTTTCCTTCATGCTAATATAAACTGATGCAAAGCTTTATCATTTTCCATAGATTTATGTGAGAAATTTATTTAGAAATATTCAGTACCCAGAATAAGGCATGTGGTGCATATTTTGTCTTGATGCCCTCTCTTAAGTTGGTCTTTAAATGATCAATTTTCTGCTTTGTTCAGTAGAATATCAAGTAAATCATGTTTCATATTATATGTTGTCAATGCAGTAGAATGTTAGTTATTTGTTGATAGCCGAGAACTTCTGAACCAACTTCAACATCATGTAACTGGATTCCAATTATTTGTAGTCAACTTCTTGGATATTTAGAAACTTCAAAATCATTTTTAATTGCTCCTAAATGATAGATCAAAATTTAACATAAATGTATTGAGGAATGAGGACTATATATGGTAGTTCTTATTATTGTATGTACAATAAACTGAGTGTGGCTCTCTAAAATATATGTGCTTTGTTGTCTTTTCCTCTTTAGGATCATTTGGTTAAACATAATTTTGAGATATCTTCAGTGAATTTTAATTGAATTGTTAATTTTTTTTGTAGATCTTACATGCAGGAGGCAAGTTTGGTGGAGCAAGTAGTGGATATAATGTGTCTGGGGGATTGCATGGTGTGGGCTTATCTGTTGTCAATGCATTGTCTGAGGTCATTTTCTTTCTTTTCACGTCAAGCATCTAGGGTTATCCTTTTCTCATGCGGTCATTAATGTTGTAGGTATGGTTATATCTTTTTATCTCATTATGCATTCCTCTGCTATACTGTACTTTTTCTTCTTCTGTGTAATGGAGCTGTCTTTATAATTATAGATTTCTAATCGGCTGACACCACATGGAGGTGTGATAAAGTTAAATAAATCAAGATGTAACACACTAAATTCAAAGTGGCTCATCCCGATTTAAAAGGCCATCACTGGAGTGTCTCGCTTATAGCGAGGTGCTCGGAGGGGAGAAAGTGGAGTGTTCCTGCATATTATTTGAAAGTTTTATTCTTGGCCCCTTTTAGCTGCTCTTACACAAGATGGAAATGATTTTTTTTTATGGAAATGATTTTTTTTTCTTTTTTCTTTTGCATTACTGGATTATTTTATAATTGACTCTGTGTAGAACTTTTGTTGCTATGTTTGGAGTATTTCATATGCCAGTCTTACCTTTCTCTGTACATAAAAGTAATGAAATTGGCATGTAGTATGAAGTCTGGTTTACCTGTGCACATGATTATTTTGTTCTTTGTCTACATGGTATCTAGTTTGTTGTAAAATCTGATGAACCACTTTCTTCACAAATTCAAAAGCTTTGATGATCATGATGAGGTGGGGGTGGTTATTTTTTTCTTCCTTGTCTCATTTGTAAAGTTCCTGTTACGGTTTGGCTGGAGGGGACTGCAAAACCAACTTTTGAATAGTGCAGGTACTGGAGGTTACCGTATGGAGAGATGGAAAGGAATTCAAACAGAATTATTCCAGAGGAAAGCCAATGACAACCCTAATGAGTCAGCCACTTCCATTTGGAACAACAACTCTCCAAGGGACATGTATTAGGTTCTGGCCTGATAAAGAAGGTTTGTTTTTTATTCTAGCAGTTGTTAAGGTTTTTCCGGAGGTCACAAGAATTGGGTTTTATGTATTTTGGGTGTTGGGGGGGGGGGGGGGGTTGGTGCTGCCTTCTGTCTGAGAGTCGCCGACATTTCTAAATTTTCTGTCTTATTATTACATAACAATTTAATGTCCTACCTTAATACAAATGACAACCCTAGAGAACCAGGATTTTCCTGAAACAAAAGTCTGTCCTCTGAGTAGTCAAGAACCTTACCATACCCTGAAATCAATCTAAGCCATTACTGTATTGAGCTCCTTTCTAAAATAACTAACCTACTCAGCTTAAAAGAACTGTAAAGAAGTCCTCAATTCTTTATCAGCAACTTCCCTTCATCATTTTGCACGTGTAATTGAATTGCTCAGGAATTTACTTATATTTTTGCCAAACATTTTGTTGGTCATAGTTCTTGTATATTGAATTTACATTATTGTCAATGTTTGGTGCAGTTTTTACTACAACAATTAATTTTGACCATAACACTATTTCTGGACGTATTAGAGAGCTGGCTTTCTTAAATCCTGAGGTAAGTTCCTGATTTCATGTCAACCAAGTGATTGGCCTATATGTGCAGTAAGAGAACTTTTTCATGCACCTCTCACTCAAGGTTTGATAATTGACTGATGTTGTCTGAAGAAAATGTTTTTGACTAAATAGTTGAGTGCCCACCTACTGAATTTCTTCATAACATGTAGAACTAGAGCCACAATTATTTAATCAAATTGCAGGTGGGGTGAACTCCAACCTGTCTGCAAGTAAAAATAAATAAATTGTCATTTGTCAAGTTAATTATCTTTTGTCCTTGGGTGTTTTGCGGTGCTTCCCTGATTCACTTATCTCTGGATAAGAATATTTCTTTATGTTTTAAACAATCCTAAATTGTCAAAAATATATTACATGTTAAGCTTTGATAAATAGTTCATTTCCGCTCAAAAAAAGAGTGTTGATATATTGTTTTGCGTGACTTTGCACTTTTAACATTTACTGCTGATTGCTGGTCACTGCATATGCATTTCATTTATGATTTTAAGCAGCATACCCGAAATATCAAAACTTCCATTTGGTTCATAATAACTTCATATCTTCATTAATGTAACCAATTTTTGTGTGCTTGTGTGTGTAGGTTTGAAATAAGAAATGTTTGGAAATGAATTTTCAGTTGAATGTACTATTGCAAATAGCAGTGACAGAGAGTAACTGTTTGGTTGTTTATGGTTATAGTAATGAAACTAATAGGTATGCCCAAAATTATGAATGTTTGGTAAAAGTGTGAGCACATGACATTTTATGTTCTAAAGACTCATGGAACATGGATTCCCCGTTTCCCTTTGATAGTTTTCTGGTGGACTCTCTTTCAAAAGAAAAAGAAACTGAAATATTAAAATGAATCCTGCTACCCATCTGAACTGCATCGACATAAATATTAGATGAACATCACACTTCAATTTGATAAATTTTGAAAAATGAGGTAATCTGTTAACATTATGTCTCATATCTGTGCTCCATTATATTATTGTCTTTTTTTGTTCTATATTAGCCTGTCGTGTATTAATTACTATGTCAATATTCTTCTATGTGCTATAACAGCCAACCGCGGTGCATAATAATGTGATCTTTGATCTTTATATCAGTGTCTTCCTATATAGTTGATTGGATTTTCATTTTTGTTCATCTTTTTTCTAATCTTTTTTATTTCGTCTGAAAAGTGGTTTCACTTGCATCATATGCAGCTTACAATTACCCTTAGAAAGGAGGATTCAGATCCGAAGAAGACACAGTATAATGAGTACTATTATGCAGGTGGACTTGTTGAGTATGTGAATTGGCTAAATACTGACAAGGTATGCATTAAAGTTGTTTAACAATGTATAATCCTCATTGTGTTTAGATCATTCAACTCCAAGGGATGCACCTTTCTTTGCAGTTGAATGCTTAGAGAACACCTTTTTCCATTTTTGTTTTTTCTTCTATTGTATCACATTTTTTTGGTGCTAGTAAAGGTATTACTACCCAGAAGATCTTCATACCCAAAAACTACAATTAGGCATTGCCAGTGAGACAATTCTCTTCTGTCTGAAACCCGTCAAGAGAGAGAGTACTGACCATGGGAATGACTGCTGACTGAAATTAATGGTGTAAAGTATTAGCCATGCACAAACTGTTGGGAAACATGCCGTGTTAGAATTATTTGTGAACCCCATCATTGTTACCATAACAGTTCCATGCCTAAATATAAATTATGTATATTTTGACAAACAATCTTATAGAATATTGTAAGACCTTGAGACCTTGAGGGGAGGTCACTGAAGGTTAAATATGATTTGATAGATCAGAGATGTTCCATATGTGTACAGAATCTGTCTGATCTGCCAGGGGTATTGGAAAAACTGTAGTTGCACAGTGAAATCAAAGTTCTGTACGTGCATGGCATTTTTGTCACTAGAAGATGCATGATATATGCGTATTTTGACAATTAAAATTCTCCGTAAGTGGCAGGAGTTTCCCTGCTTTGGCTCAGAGTCAAGAGTCATACTAAAGACTGCCATCACACAGTTTGTCAGATTGACCTCTGGAAAAGCAACAGTTAGTTTTTTCTTGTACATCTTCCTGACAAACCTCAAACTATGCGATCATCAGCTTGCTGGTTTTTTACACTTTTATCTAGTTAAGCCTGCTGAATGAATAATAGTTGGATTTTTCTGCATTTGCACCATGGTATATGGAACCCAACTATGGTAAATTGATGGAGACACATCAACCATATCTATCCACGATTAAAATAACAGAGAAGAAAAGGATGAGATTGATGGGAAATTAAATTCTGGAAGATCACTTGGTTTCTTCTTTTCTACAGCGAAGTTTACCCCTGTATCACTACATGTCCCAGATTTTTTTTTTTTTTTTGAGTTTTAAAGGAGAAAATTCAATGAAGATTTATATGCTGGGGCATTTTGAGAATAGAACTCGAGACCTCTCGCACCCAAAGCGAGAATCATACCACTAGACCAAATGCCCATCACATCTCTTGTTTACTACATGTCCCAGATATTCTTTAAATTTTGTGAATTTTGTTTTTGTCGGTTGTCACTTTAATTTAATCTCTATTGTACATGTGGTAAGTTTGCAATTCATTATATGGATGTTTTGTACTGCCTCCTTATATCTTTTATAAATATATGTTGATTGGATAGCTGAAGTTAATCTGCACTTTCCAGCTTTTATTTGCACATACAAGGCTTCAGATATACTTTTTTTTCCCAAAGGAAAAAATGCAGTAAAGCATAAAATTTTCCATACTTTTTCACATTTCAGAAACCACTTCATGACACTTTGGCTTTCCGAAAAGAAACAGATGGAATAACAGTAGATGTTGCGCTTCAATGGTAAGTTACTATTTTCTATTCATTGTTAATTTTAATCTGAACATTTATTAATTGTTCACATCTAACTCGTTTTTTACTTATGGGAATTAGAATTCCTTTTGCTAGGTATATATTTCTTCATACTTGTGCTTGCTATACTTTGATATTTTTTGTATGTGTAAAGAACTGTAAAATAAGAGCAGCAATCCATCGTGGTTCTAAAACTGTATGTGAGTTGATCTATGTTCTTATTGCACCTTTGCTAGGTACTAAAACTATATTTCTTCATACTTGTGCTTGCTAGGTTCACATCTAACTCGTTTTTTACAGGGAATGCTTATGTGTTATATTTCTTCATACTTGTGCTTGCTACTTTGATATTTTTTGCCAGTTCCATGTAGGTATATATTTCTTCATACTTGTGCTTGCTATACTTTGATATTTTTTGTATGTGTAAAGAACTGTAAAATAAGAGCAGCAATCCATCGTGGTTCTAAAACTGTATGTGAGTTGATCTATGTTCTTATTGCAGATGTCCCTGTTCTATATGTCTCTGAGTTTTTGTCCCTGTTCTATATCTCTGATTTTTCATTTTAGGCATACTAGTTTTGGGTTGTGTTTGTATGTTGTAAAAACAGTTTAAGCATGGCATCACTCCCATTTCTGATTGAATCTTGGTTGTCATTTCTCTTAGGTGTTCAGATGCATATACAGATACAATGCTTGGTTATGCCAACAGCATACGTACAATTGATGGTGGTACCCATATTGATGGCATGAAGGCCTCATTGACGAGAGCATTAAACAACCTTGGAAAAAAGTCCAAGATTTTCAAGGCAAGTAAAAAACCTGCTTACTTGCATCTTGTGTTTTATAAGCTTTATAGTTTTTTTTTCCCTTTTTTTCACTGGCTTAAATAGTGTGCAAAAATTGTGATAAAATTTTGCAAGATGTCAATATTCATTAATCAGAGACAGAATTACCTTGTGAGTAATTCTGGGTTTTCAGATGCCAAAGTTGCTAGATCTTTAACACAGTTTGATGATCCAGGATGAATATAATATCGACATAATGGACATTCATTAGGCATTTATAATATGTAATCCCTTGGTCCTTCATGAGAAGCACTCTCTCCGAAGGATTGTGTGCCAGATAAGATTCACTTACATGAACAATCATAATCACATTAGTTATAAATGGCTGGTCTTGTATGGTTAACACAGTTGATAGTACTTGCCTTCTGAAGCCCTACTAACCATATTCATGATGATAGTTTTATCTTTCATACAGTTTCTGTTGTGATACTGCTGTATGGTGGAGTAAATAATGTATTAATATCTTAAAATATTTTTTAGAGGAATCATTCATTCATTTATGTCTGAATTATTTTTCACTCCACTATTTTGTGTGTGCGCGTGCGCACGTGTGTGTATATTTGAAAGTATTCTATTTTCTTTCCATTTATCATTTACTGTTTGTTATGACATTCCATCATTTGGTTTTGTTATAGATTGGACAGCTGCCAATAGTCTGTTTCTGTTTTATAATGCATAAGTTGTCTGTTTCAGGAGAAGGATGTCAGTTTAAGTGGAGAACATGTAAGGGAAGGATTAACATGTATTGTATCTGTCAAAGTTCCAAACCCAGAGTTTGAAGGACAAACAAAGGTGTTGGCTGTCTCTGAACCCTATTTTCATGAATATCTGATTCATAAGGTCAATAATTGTGTACATATACACTCAGTTTTATTTGAAATGCAAGGAGTGTATTTCTTTTCATGAAAACTTATGATAGGGGTTTCTTTTTTGTTTTAATATTTTTATCTGTTGTGTTAAAGACAAGGTTAGGGAATCCAGAAGTGCGGAGGGTGGTTGAACATGCTGTTCAAGAACATCTTACTGAATATTTGGAACTGCATCCAGATGCATTAGAATCAATTCTTTCCAAGTCTCTTAATGCACTTAAGGTATACTGATTATTTTGAATTTGCATTGACATGTTTTTAAAACAAAATGTTTGTTTGTGGAAGTGTTCTTCTATGCAAAACTCATATTTCTCACTGAATTGATCACCATATTTCTCCCTTTTTTGTACTACTTGTAGCTATTCAGAATTCATTTATCATGAATAATGTAATTTTATCAATGGACATTTCACAACAATAATGTTGGTTGCCTGTGATTCTTTCACAGTTGTAATTTTTGTCAGCTGTACATGATGAAGTTTTTTTATTATTATTATACATGAACTGGTTTCTTTTAGGCAGCATTGGCGGCCAAGAGAGCAAGAGAATTGGTAAGAACAAAAAGTGTTCTCAAATCATCAACTCTCCCTGGAAAATTGGCTGATTGTTCATGCACAAATCCCGAAGAATCTGGTATGATAATTTTATCTGCATTCATCATTTCATTTTCTGGTATTCTCGTCTTTGTTGTTTTTCTTTATTCCTGGGCTACCACAGCTGTTTCACTGGTAGGAGCTCTGCCCAGTCACCTGTTCGAAGAGGCCAACTCTTGTTGTTCGTCTCCTTTTCCCCCCTGGACATAATTTATACATATGAATATGCTCCACTGTCAATCTTTAGCATACACACCTGTGAATTAATGGGAAACTTATGTGGTGGGATACATGTTTTAGTGTTCTGAAAGAGAATTTATGATGAAGTAGCATAAAGTATGCATTGCTTCTATCAGTCAGGGGTGCCTAGTATGCGACACTGTTCCTAATAAAGCAATTTAAGTATATTGTTGTTTGTGCTTATCTTTATGTATTCCATCCTTTGTCATAATTTTTAGGGTACTAAAATATGAACAGTTTATAAATTATTTGAGCTAATCAAAAGTTTAATGTGGTGTTTGATACTTGTACACATAACATTTTTGCTTGCCCGTGCTTTTCCACTTTAATTAAGTGTCTATCGACAAAGGTCATACATAATGAAATTCTGAATAACAAATAAACTAAATTAATGTGTGTTCAACCATGACTCTGCAAATTTCGCATAATTTTGAGCAATTTGTTGCTGATTTTTAATTTTTTTCTAGAGCCTAAATATATTTCTTTTGTGATAGTGGATTTGAATTCTGAGGGCTTGACGGCTGATGGTTAGCTATACTAATCCCAACTAAAAATAATTTTCAGAGATATTTATAGTTGAAGGTGATTCTGCTGGTGGTAGTGCAAAGCAAGGTCGTGATAGACGATTTCAGGTGAGATTGTGCATACATTGTCATGGTCTTGATTATCATTTGTAGGGATGTGCATGAAAGAGAGAAATCTCTAGTTGAATTGTTCTGGATTAAATACAATTATTATTCATGATTCACATTTTATCCACCTGTGAAGGTGATTCTTGTGTCAAGTGTGTCTTGAGAAAGAGAAATGCAATATGTCCAGTGCGACTGTCCTGGGTTAGAGGCGACTATTTGTGATTTATACCCCTTACATTTCTGAATCTGATTCTTGTTTCAAGTTCGGGTTCTGGGAATGCAAGAACCTTTCGAGAATTTGAATTATTGAATCAAAGCAATGCTCTTAAGTAGTGTGGTCTATATTATTTTACTTATGTTTCAGTGAAATCTTAAATTAAATTACCTGTAAGATATCTCACTGTATGCTTTTGTGGTGGTTATTCTATAATCCTATTCAAGATTTTTTTTCCAATATTTGTCTAACTGTTCTACAGAAGAAGATTGTTTTACTGATCTATTTATCATATAGCGATCAAGCAATGTATGTAAATTTTTGCCAAGTTATACAATTCTTTGGGAACAGAACATGTGATTCTGTTAACATAGTAGGTCTCTTGTTGTAGGCCATTTTGCCTTTAAGGGGTAAGATTCTCAACATTGAAAGGAGGGATGAAGCAGCAATGTACAAAAATGAAGAAATCCAAAATCTTATTCTTGGTCTTGGACTTGGAGTAAAGGTTAATAAACTAATTTTCTTTGCTTCTTTCTAATGTTTTCCTGTCCTCTCATTTTTTTTCATTTTTACTTATCGAACACAGGGAGAAGATTTTAAAAAGGAAGCACTCCGTTATCACAAAATAATCATTCTAACTGATGCTGATGTCGATGGTGCTCACATTCGAACTTTGCTATTGACATTCTTCTTTAGATACCAGGTGGATAATGGATACATTCTTAACTCTCTGAAAATCATTGATATTCTAAAAGAAATTGAAGGTTCAATCATCAGTAGCTTGATTTATGACCTGAATTTTTTGAAATCCTTTTCTTTTCTTTTGTGATACAGAAAGCACTATTTGATGAAGGTTGTATATATGTAGGTGTACCACCACTTTACAAGGTCCTTTCCGTTCTCTGATTTAAAATTTAATGATATCCATGTTATTGTTTTAGAGTTTGCTTATCACTCAATCTGATCAGGTTGAACGGGGGAAGCATGCGTACTACTGCTATGATGATGCTGAGCTGAAACTTCTTCAGAATACATTTCCTCCACATGCATCTTATAACATCCAGAGATTTAAAGGTAACACCCATAATGGAGGGTTTCTTATATTACATACCACTTTTTAGCATGATAATTATCCCAAAAAATATCCGTATCTACTTTGATTCTGTATCTGAAAAATCTATCTGTATTCGAATATTCAGACTGTACAAATTTCAATGTATCCAATCCAAAAAATATCTGAATCTAACATATATTGTAAAATTATCCGTGTTTGTATTATATAATGTTCAAATTCAATGATCTAGCATGATTAAAATTTAATAAATCTTAATCATAATCTTGAAAATTAAGTAGCTATTTATGATCTTTATATGATCTCTAAAAGAAATGAAGTCTCAACTTTAGTTCTCTCATCACCTGGTCAACCAAACTAGTAACCATAATTATACATGTCAAATATCCAAAAAATATCCGCATCCTCTCAAAATCCAAAAGATCTGATGTCCAAGATTGATACTCATATCTGATTGATTTAGGATGGGATACATATATGAATGTCTCCTATCCATTGACAGGCTTAACCACTCAGGGCCATTACCTCTGCAGATACTGTGTGAAGTAATGTGTTGTCCTGGGCATGCACGCTCAGCGTATAGTCTGCTTACTTTCTTTTTTTGGCTTAGATATGCTCACTTATTATGATATTTCTTGCATTATAAGTTTCTAACTACTACTATAAGCTGTTTTGTTCTGATTATCATGCTCATTTGTTTGTAAAACAGGCTTAGGGGAGATGATGCCTTCTCAACTATGGGAAACCACTATGAATCCAGAGACAAGGCTGCTGAAGCAACTGATGGTTGAAGATGCCGCCGAAGCAAATGTCATCTTCTCCTCACTTATGGGAACTCGAGTGAGTGGAATCTGAATCACTATTATAACTCAAATGATGTGCATGCTTCTTTTCAATCTGAACCTGTTCAATTCCAGGTGGATGTGCGGAAGGAGCTCATACAGAATTCTGCGAGCATGATAAAACTCGACCAACTTGATATTTAATGTGCACCAAGATTTCTTTGAAACGTTTATCAAAGGTTGGTCCCCTTGTTTCGTCCGGATGATGACAGTGGGGAGGTTGGTTTTTACAACAAACAGTACAAATGAAGGACATGTAGATTTTTTGCATTAGTTTCAAATCGATCCCATCTTTTACCCATTCCATGCAGAAGCTCATTTTTCCCTCAACCTTTCTTCATAGGAATGTTTTTTTTTTTTTTTTTTGGGGGGGGGGGGGGGGGTGTGGTTTATTCACCACCTCAGATTGACAAAATGAAAAATATGTTTATCCAAATTTTAGTGGTCAAAGGAAATTTGTTCTTGGCCTGTGTAATGTGATGTGTTTCCCTAGTAACCTAGTTTTAAATGGTGATTTTTTTTGAAAATCTGGTCAGTTTGATAAGACTTGTTCATTGATGTAGAACAGATTTGGAAAGAAATCATTGCTAATGGATTAAAATAAATTTTTATTAGATTTTATTTAGGAATTTAGGATTTTTAGAATCTTATATTTTATTTTATTAGATTTTAATAATTATCTTGTAATTGTGTCTTTACTATTTTTAGTAGAGTCATAATTTACATTATGCTTTTTTTATATTTGGGCCTATATAATGGCTCACCACCATATTTTGTTAGAATAACTTTTAATCAATAATATTTTGGGCTTGTTTTCTCCCTTTTGGGTTTTCTTCCTTGTGGATTCAAGGATTCCTTGTGGACAAGGAGTGCAACATCTGTTTTCACGCTGCGTTAGGTGGTAAGAGCGAGGATTCGCCTGGCTTCGATGGTAGAAACAACCATCTAGAAAGCTGTTTCGGCCGTTGCGGGAGAACCAACAGCCACTCAGAAGTTTCGTCAACAAACGCGGCAGACTCTTCGAGGTGAAGGTTGGCGTAAATCTAACACCGACAACAGACGACCTGGGTGTGACAGGATGCGCGCCGAGGGATTCGCCCGAGGCCAACCTGTTGCTTATAATGGTGTTCGACGAAATTCTCATTATCTACCCGAAAGGATGACTTGGGATGCAAAGCGGTGTCAATCAGCCGAGAAAGCGGCACACATATTACAACAACTTTTTTCAAAGGTGGACATCTCATATTTCAATGGTAATTTGTCAATCGATATCTAATCTTAGAGATTGATAAATTTTTTGAGATAATGGATGTGCGTGAAGAGGAAATGGTCAGATGGTGGCGCTTCGATCACGAGCGGTGCCGCTATTGGTGGGACCACCTTAAAGGACCAGACAACGACAAGGAAGAGCACCTATTCGAAATGGAGGAGGATAGACAACTTCTCATATCAGTTTTCCTCTAGTTTGAACAATATTTGCTCCAGCTGTACCATAATTGTCGCCAAGGTCAATCGTTCCGTAATATTTTTAAAATTTTCTGGTCGGTAAATCTCGCAGAAGCTTGGCGACGAGTATATCTTAATGGGTTGAGGTCATTTGTGTGTTCGAGATCTTATTGCTTCAGAAGAGATTTATAGCTATGACAGAAGCAATCTCTGCGGCCGTAAAAGTGGAATCACAACTGAGAGATCAAGGGTGCACGTGATGTATAAAGGCTCTTCCATGATCAACCCGCTAGATGTTGCATTAAATCAATTGGTTGATTCGATAGGGAAGATCGAAGAAAGTCCACCAGAAAATAAGAATTACATCATATGGTTGATGGATCTAGAGAAGATCGAAGAAAGTCACCAGAAAATCAGGAGAATTAGTGACCGACCTCAACAACCTTGTAAAATGATGAGGACATGGCATAAAGAAGTGGAGGATGTTGTTCTTTCCGTTGAATCAAAATATTATTGGAGGAGAACAAGAGAAGTTTTTTCTTATTCCTTAGTGGTGATTCCAGAGATAGAAAAGCAAAACATTCGTGTTGCAGCCATGTCATCAACATGAGCGATTTTGACTTCAAATATGAAAGAAGATCAAAGTTTGAATAATACTAATATCTGTATTTGAAATCAAATATCATCCTCCTGATATCTAATTTTCTTCTTAAATTCGGAGCGAATTTTTTTAAGAAGAGGAGACTGATAGGACAGATTTGGAAAGAAATCTGGATACAGATAAAATAAATTTTTATTAGATTTTATTTAGGAATTTAGGATTTTTAGAATCTTATATTTTATTTTATTAGATTTTAATAATTATCATTGTAATTGTGTCTTTACTATTTTTAGTAGAGTTAATTTACATTATGAACATTTATTTTATATTTGTGGCCTATATAATGAGTGCACCATTTTTTGTAATAGAATAACTTTTAATCAATAATATTTTGAATTTTCTCCCTTTTGTTTTCTTCCTTGTGGATTCAAGGATTCCTTGTGGATTCAAAGTTTATGAGATCTCAGCTGGTTGGATTTTCTATCTTTTCACGTGCGTTATTCATCATGGAAATCAATGGAGCCTACGCAGCTTTTTGGGGGCCACTGTTAGGGGCTTGTAGGATTCACACTCAATATTACTAAAAATCAGTTTATATTTGAATATCTGAAATGGGGATGCAAATGCCAATGCATTTTTTGAAAGATATCAAACCTATGAATATTATAAAATTATATATTTTTGAAGATGATCAAAATAAAAAGTATTCATTTGTGTGTTCTCTGCTTAAATGAAAGGGATTAAACAATAATTTTTCTATTACTCCTTCCATTTCCACTTAAAATGTTACAGTTTGAACTAGCCATATTTACTTCAAATATGAAAGGATCAAAGTTTGAATACTAATATCTGTATTTGAAAGATAAATTTAGGAGCGGATAGCTATACAGACACTGGTACTATGTCACCAATATAAAGTTTCTGCAACAATTTTCATATTATTGATCAAAATAATATTCAAAATGGTTTAACTATCTCCATACTTATGTACACTTGCAAAACTGTGTCTATGTCACCAATATATGGTGCCAGTTGACTTGTATTTACAATATATTGAGATCCTTCAGTTCTTCATAAATGTCTCTCCAACAAGAGAACCAGATTTAACAAACACTGCAGGGTTGCCAATGGGGGCTTTAACATAAGTTTCAAATCCTTGGCTGTTATGGTGATTTGAATGATTTGAAGATCCATATATTTTTCCTGTCCATATATGCTGCCAAGAACACCCTCCTGACAGTGGGAAGTAGGCCTTGACTTCCTTTCTACCTTTGTCTAAGACAGGCACCACAAGAATTTCTGTACCAACCAAAAACTGTTGATAACTCAAGCTGTATACATGCTTGTCATCTGGGTAGTGAATAAAAAGATGCCTCGAGACCGGAAGGCCTTTCTCTGAAGCTTCCTGTATAATTATAACCAGTCACAAGTTCATATATGGAAAATATTCGACAAGGGTTCCATTCAATACAGTAAGTGTACATTCACAAATCATACGGATATAATTAAATTGTTTTTTGGGTATATTATGATCATTAGCATTAGAAAGACAAGCCAAGAGTAACTTTTTTTTAAAAAAAAAATGATGAATGCGATAAACCATCCAAACTAAATAGACATCCAGATTTCTAAGGTGCCATACACATAGTTTGATGAACAGAAATATGCTCAGCCAATAGGGAGGGGAGGTATCTAATCACCTAACTTTTCTGAATCAGAAAAGTTTGAAGTACTTTGTGAGTATGATAAGAACAATTTCAACCAGGTTTCTAGGTTAGATCTTTGATTGTAGCTGACACTTGGAGCATTGTGCTAAATGAATGCTCATGTGAGGCTGTTTGGAAGTGCATACACTGCTTTCATGATGCTTTCTATGTTTTTAGATTAGATGATATAATTCTATCTATACGCACTTATTCAGATACCAACATGATTCCTGGTTGAGTGAATAGATGAGAAGATAGAACTTCCTGATGTGGTCAATCTTACCTTCACAAGTTGAATCCTATAGAACTTCCAAGCCTTGTATACCTTTGCGAAACGCGCAAAATGAGATAACGTGCGACTATTTGAATAAAACTGGATGTTCGCTGATGGATTGTTGCCCTGTCGATTGTCAACATCACATGCCCACTCATAGCAAATAAAAAACAGATCAAACTTTTCTTTAGAACTTAAAAAAAGAAGTTGAGCTTACT
This sequence comes from Acorus calamus, assembly GCA_030737845.1. Lineage (NCBI taxonomy): Eukaryota > Viridiplantae > Streptophyta > Magnoliopsida > Acorales > Acoraceae > Acorus > Acorus calamus. The sequence goes on along the minus strand of CM060861.1, from coordinate 5,388,261 downwards.
TCGTGTGTCCGAAAGACTGTTGAATGCATTCAGTTCCATCCACCGGAGAAGAAGCTCTTCGGTCCTCTGATACTTCATGAAAGGCAGATTCACGGAACAGTAGCCTCCGATGTCACTGTGGTTGAAGGCATAGCCTGAGAGTCCACTACTTAGCAAGCCAGTGACCGCACTCTTAATACCGTCGTGGTTTTGCCAACTCACCATTTGATCGCCTTCCCAGAACAGCATTGCCCACCTCAGACTGTTTCTGAATCCGGCCCTCATGAAGAACACTAGACTCTCTTCTGGGTCATCTCTTTCTTTCCCATGACGGTTTGATTTCCACTCATCAACAAACTCTCTGTTCACTTTCGCCCACAGTTCTGGGTATCTATTATGGGCAGAAATTGGATCTTCACCTGAAAATTGAGTTATCATATTTAGTTAGTGGACATAACTGAATATGGAGGGAAAATCAGTTTGAACTTTCAGATTCCGAATTCACAGTTTGAACTTTCAGATTCCGAATTCAAAGGAAGACTAATAAAGTAATAATAGACCTCTCATTAGTAGTTCGGAATTCGGGAAAAGTTTGACAAGGACAAAAATTCACAACTCAATATAATTCAGGTTAATTTCGGATAAATTGAAAAAAGTAAATGAATACTTCTATGTTCAAGTTATAATATTTGAATTTAGGCCAAATCATTAAATACAACATGAAAATCTAACAGAGCAAAGCCTAGTCAATTCAAGTTATAATATTTGAATTTAGGCCAAATCATTAAATACAACATGAAAATCTAACAGAGCCTAGTCAAGCATGATTTCCATTTTTGATTTTTTGTTGTACAAGTAAAATATATTATGCATTTAATACGTATTTTATTCTTTTCATGAATGAATTATTGAATAAGACGTGTATTGTTAATGAAACATGATTTAAATGGGAATTAAACTTTTAATGGAAAGCGTACATTTAGTATGTGAATTAATCAATAATTCGGAGCATTAGGTAACAAGTTATAAACCTGAGAAGAGGTGGGCATCTAAGGGGAGTCCTTCACCAAAGTCAGCCATCCAACCTCTCACTCCAGAGTCCACCATTTCATGTAAGATTTGCTTCATCCATCTGCTGGTGGACGGGTGAGTGAAGTCAACATTCCTACATCAAATGATGTGTTCGCGACCATATATGGATTGCCTTCTCCATCTTTCACTAGAATGCCTAGGTTCTTGGCCTCCTCAAACAGGTTTCTCTTTTTGTTTGGCTTGTCATGGCTCTGATTGAAGAACAAAATGAGAAATTTCCGGAAAAAAAATTGGACTGGATCTTACCACTCTGTGATTCTGCTTTGAGTTTCATCTGGTGCTTGTGTTCTGTTATGGAATTTGTTAGAGATATGTACATGTTACATATGTTATATGTCTGGGTCACGTCAGCTAATGTAGTATATGAAATCACCTAACGTAGTATATACTCTACTATGCCGGTATATATTCTATTATGAAAACATAAAAATATATGTATTCAATTTATTTGAGTTTATAAAAGTATATACTTCATTAGACAAGTATATACTTCAAAATATAATTCAAACCATGTGCGGTATGCAAAAGTGACTATACACTGCAGCAATGTCCAAATATAAACATTTTTCATATGGATTACCTATTTTACAACCCATGTATTGGACTCACATTCATTCTTTCACTTGCATATATATATGAGCTATTCATTTGACAAAGGCAGGAACTGCTTCTTTTCATAACTGTGTTTTGGACTTCAAATTATGTTCTCTAATAGAGTTGGTGCACATAATAATGTAAAATCCCATGATTGAAAACATGAAATTGGTATCTGATAATCATTTCTGCGTTCTGAGAGAGTAATCTAACTTAAGTGAAAGGAAAAGTACAGACTAATTGAATTGGACAAAGCAAGAGAGGTTGTTACCGGGGAGAGGCAGGGATTACAGTAAGCCATCACCCGAACATCCTGAGCCTGGAAATCATTTACAAGCTGCGTCCATCCAGCGTACCGATCAGTATCCACCTCCCAGTTCCACCATAACTGTGAGCCAATGATTGTTTCCCTCTGACCCACCCAATCCTACACATTACCTTTTCCACATCTTAATGTGGTCTTGGTAAATTTTGTGTTGATTATGCCATGTATAAACTTTGTTATTTGAGTCCTGACCTGTAACCAAAATGTGGAGACTGGAACACTGTAGTCCTGTAAAATGTCCCAGATGCGCCGAACGGCTTCTGTGCCACCTTGCATTCCCACAATTGCACCGGACATGACCCACTTGGGAAGCTCAGGGGGCCTCCCAATGGTCTCGGTGAATCGTTCAATAAGCTCAGCTGGTGAAGTCCCATATAATATCCTTCCCCGAGCAATGTTGTTGTATATCTAACAAAACACATCATTGGGCAGTCACAATATCAGGTAATTGATTTGGATCGTTGGTTAAAGTTATAGACTATGATGTTGTCTACCATTAAAGATATGCTAATTATCTGTCAGTTTAATAGCATGAACACACTAATGATGACACATATGCTGGTTATTGGCAAATAAAAAACAATTAATCGTGTCAGATTTGGTAAATCTGACTACTGAATCATTTCCCCGTTGAGATTATTTTTCAACCACTAGTACTTGCGTAATTCGTGATATATTATCAAAACAACTTTTTTCATGAAAAGCTACTCTAAATAAACTTTTTCATAAATGACATTTTGCTGACTTTTAACACGTAAGAATCAAATTCCGAAATCAAAATTCCAAGTTGAGAAATGCCTGTTTGGATCTGATTAACATAAAAAACTGATTTTGCAAAAGCTGAATCAATTTAACAACTTGTTCCAAATGGGGCCTAAGATCATATATATCAAGGGGTCTAAATTGTATGTTGAGTCAGAAGAGTATTGTTTTGTTAATAGCAAAAGAGAGATGATGATCTGTTCAGAGAAACTGACAGATTCAAAAGAGTCATTAAGACGGGGTTGAAGATCAACTTTTTCTCTAATTAAAGAAGGTTTAAGAATGGATACCTGAACCTGTACCCTATCATGCTTTGTTAGATCAAATATAGAATAACTATATCCTTCCAAATAGAAAGACTTCATCTTCGATGTCATATAGAATGGCGAAGGAGCATAAGTAGTACTCCAGTCACCCCCAGCTCTGCACAAAATAACATTATATTCAACTTATGAAGCAAGATTAAATTTTTTTGTTCTGTAACACATGAGTGAATGATTTCACCTGTAGCTGACCAGATTAGCAGCAAATGTGATGGGCTGATCACCCCTTCCTATGCCCTGCTCTTGCACAAATATAGGCACCCTCTTCCCTTTGAATTCCATATGAGAGAATTGCTCTCCGAAACCGAAGAACCTCTCATCCTCTTCACTCGAATGCGTAATGAAAACTCTATTGAACTCTCTCACCTTCCCAATTCCCTCTCTCTCATCATCTGATGATAGCACCACAAAGCTTCTAGGCCTTGTGAGGAACCCCACCCGCCATCTCCGAAGCCGTCTAAGCTTCCTCTTTTGGCTACCCAAGCTTGCCAAAGGTACGTGCAAAACCTTTGCGTGCGCGTGCAGATTGAGTTCTCCAAATCTGAACACAAACCCAACTTCATTAGTGTTCTTTTGATCAAGGAGAAGACAATACCTTGCGGCGACCGAAGGCCTTCGAGACCTTCTGGACATGAAAATCTTAATCTTTGAACCAACAATTCTCTTGATGGGATTCTCAGCCTTCTTTTCGCTGAAAACCCATCCTGTTATGAGCAAGGCAGGAAAGTGGGTGCTCTTGAATTCCCCACCAAAATCAAACCCATCTATCAAATCGCGAACTTTGGATTTCTTACCCATCTCAGACTGGTTGATGATCCTGATATCCTCAATGGATTGATGGTTACAGATGAAAGAAACATTACCATTTCTTATAACAAAGGATCCCCTGCTCTCCTCAGCTTTTGTTTGAGCAAGCCCTGCAGAAACAAAGGCTCGTCCAGGGACTGTGGACCAGATGGTCCTGTGTGGGAGAGAGTGGTGTGAAAGTGAGAGGTACCCACCATTTTGGGGGCTCCAACTGAGCAGGAAATCCTTGCCAACTGGGAAGGAGTGGTGTTGGGTGAGTGTGTGGAGGTTTGGGAAGAGCTTCCCATGGACTAGAGGGATGGATTTTGGGGTGGAAGGGAAGGGGTTGTTGATGTGTTTGTGGTGTTTCTTTGAGACTCTTAATGGTGGTGGTGGTGGTGGCGGTGATGGTGGTGGCATTGTTGGATTGGAAGGGACTTATGGGGTGGTGGACCATGGAATCCAAAGAGATACAGATACCTCATCTGAATTTATATGGTTTGTTGATTTGGTCAATGAATACTACTTTTTTATGGGCAGCCAAAAATGGAAGTGGAAGATGTGAATGATTGAACATGATGTGATTTTTTTTTTATTGAAGTGGTTATTCAACATTCCTTCCCACCTTGTGATGGTGATGGACAGGATATTATTGTGTGTGTGAGTAGATCAGATACAAATTAAATATATTAGTATTTATATTTAATTATTTAAATTTATACACATCAGATACATTAATATTTATATCTGATTAAAATTGTTGTTTAACCTTCCTTCATTTAAATTATTTTGTATATTTAAATATGAGATTTTTTATTTTATGCTAATATTTTTCAAATGAATGAGAGCCATACTGCTGCGGGAGTAAAAAGTATGCCATGTGAGTGATTTTTTATTTTTATATATATTTTTTTGGGCATAGAAACACATAACAAAAGCAACTTCAAAAAAAAAAAAAAATTTCCTCTCAACAAATTCCCATGCAATGCATCTGGACATGTATAGGAGATTTTTTTTTTCATTTCAGTGTAATCATGCAATGTATCTGGGTACTTTCCCTGGCATTGTACATTTGTGTGTCCTTGTTATTTTAGAATTGCATCTATGTGCATTTGTTTAAATGTATGTACCTGAATATGGGAAATATTCATTTCAGGAAATTCAAGAAATGCAAGAAAAAAAATGTTTGTTCCATTGATACAAAGAATTAGTATTTTTGCAATTATTCCTGTGAGGCAGTGACCTTAATTTAGCATATAAAATCTCCAATCGAGTAGGCAGAGTATATACTCGATAAAAAAAATGTATGCATTAAATTAATTAGAGTATATGTTTTAAAGTATTCCACCAAGTGAAGTGTAAAAATAACTCCCTAACATCCATCCATTTTGTAACCCGTCTGTTGCCTAAAAATAACCCTCTAGTCATCTATACACTACGATAATCAATTATACATTATGGTGGTGCTAGTGTATCTAGCGTAAACTTCACTTTTTATAATAATTTCTACTTCAATGAATGAGTGTATATATATATTTTTAAATACTAAGTTTTATAGCCCCGTCTGTATTCCAAGAGGGGTCCCTCAACTACCTATACACTACTATAATATATTATTATATGCTATCTCAGTGTATAACGTACCATCGCAGTGTATGAAAATTAATTTTTATTTTTATTTTTTTCAAACAAAAAGATACACTAGTGTATTTATTGTATATTTCATTTTTTATAATAATATCTATTTCAATGGATGAGTTTTATTTTAAAGGAAAAAACTGATGACGACTAGGAGATCTATACACAGGGTTGAACATATATTCTCGGGGTGCTATTACACTCAGTATTTTTTATAGTTTAAAATACAATCTTATACACCTCATTAAAAATCCAATGAAACATAAACCTCGTTAGACGATGTATATAACTCGTTAAATATTTTCTTATACTTATTAAAAATAAGTTCATTCAATTCGAAATGGAGCGATATATACTTTTTATTAAAACATATGCTCATTAGATGATGTTTACTATTTAAAAAAAATGAAAACATGTGTGGTCTGAGTTCTGGTTGGTAAAAATGACTGAGTCTAATATTCTCCTTTTCCCCAATTATTTTTTTAAAAATGAAAAAAAAACTGTATAACACCTTTTCCATATTGAAAATGTTCGACTCGATCGTTTTTAAGGCCATATCCAGTCCTTACTCAAACTTATACCCAAATTTCACTTAAAATTTGAATAAAAACTTAATTTGATATGATATGTCTCTAACCATCACTTTGTGTTTTACTCAAATCTTTTAAAAAATTCATATCTTCATCTAATTATTTCCTATAAACATTTTGAAAGTCTTTCTTCAAACATTTTTACTACTCAATCTTTCTTCTCTTTAAGATATTTAAATTTAAAAATTGTAATCAATCAATTTTTAAAAAAAGTAAAAATAATCATTTTTTTAGTAGAGTAAAAATAAGAAGTTAAAAAACAAATATGACGACTTAAGAAAGAAGACCATTTTATTTTTTTATTTTTATTTTTTAGGTTTCAAGAGATGGTGAAAATTTTGGGGGATAGGAAGACATCTAATATAATTTAACAAAAATGTCATATTGGAATAAAATGTGGAGATAAAGGAAAAAAAGAGATGTTAAAAATTTGGGTAAATATTTGAGTAAAAACTTGATTTGGTATGGGTATAGCTAAATGGTTGGAGAGGGTTTTGAGCGACTTTTATTCAAATTTAAATTTGAGTAAAAGTGTGAGTATAGGATTAGAGATGATCTAATAACTAAAACTCAAATCATACATGCTTTTAGTTTTTTAAAAATAAGAAACATCATAAAAAATAAGGTTTATGGTCTCTATTTCGAGTTTAAATGAATCAAATTTTAATAAGTGTAAAAAATATATATTTAATGAGTTATATACATCGTGTGTATATATATATATAGAGGAATGATACGGTGCGCGATGCGGGAACGTGCGCGAACGACCACGGGTCCATCGCATCGGACGGTCGGGTGCGATTCACGTCGACCGTTGGATGCGATGGACCTACGATCGAACGGCTCACGTCGCGGTCGCACCCGCCGTTCACCACACCTAATCGGTCGTGTATATATATATATATATATATATATATATATATATATATATACGCGAGTGATAATATGCGGGTCGTGCGGATCTGACGTGAGTCGTCCGATCGCGGGTCCATCGCATCCAACGATCGAGATGAATCGCCCCCGATCATCTGATGCGATGGACCCATGATCGACGCTGCACGACCGCACCGTATCAGTTATATATATATATATATATATATATATATATATATATATATATATATATATATATATGAGGGCCGATTACATGCGGCGAACGGCGGATGCGACAGCGATCACGGGCCGTCGATCACGGATCCATTGCATCCGACGGTCGGATGTGATAGACCCGTGATCGAACGGCCCGTGTTGCGGCCGCACCTGTCGTTCCACTCACCTAATCATTTCACTTTATATATGTGTGGGTCCCCCCCCCCCCCCCCCCCCCACACACACACACACACACACACACAAAGCCCAGAATGACAATGTGATGATGGGCTGTGTAATCAGTCCTAAAATGGGCTTACAAAGCCCAGCCCATCATCATATGCCGAGCCGAACACGTATCCAGAGAGAGAGAGAGAGAGAGAGAGAGAACGATATCATCAGACGAAGCTCAGACGACGAGCTCAGGCGAGCCGCAACAATGTCGTTCATAGCGAGGGCGATTAAGGTTCCGCCGAACTCGGCCACGCTGGAGGAGGCGCGGAGTCGGACCTTCGACTTCTTCAGGAAGGCTTGCCGTTCGATACCGAACGTGATTGAGATCTACAACCTCTACGACGTCGTCACCCCTTCTCAGCTCAGGTCCAGCATCGCCTCCCAGATCCGCAAGAACTCCCACATCAATAACCCCAAGGTTTGGGTTCCTCATCGAATCTCGGCCTTCTGTTTATTCGCATTTGACCCTTTTTTTGAATGACCCAGTAAGGAATTGGGGGTTTGTGATCTGGGTTGTTGATGAAGATTGGATTTTGATGAGGTTCTGATGGAATCTCGTACGTTCGTACTTGGTTTTCTGATTACCGTTATAGTTTTTTAGGGTTTTGATGATGACCCAGTGAGGTTTTCTTGAGGGATTGAGGGTTTTATGGTGTGGGTTCTGATAAAAATTTGATTTTGATAAGGTTCTGATCGAATTTCGTCTGCTATTCTTTGTTTTTTGGGTTTTGGTAATGACAGCATTTTTTTAAGGGAAAGGAGGGTTTTGTGATGTGGATTTTGGTGAACATTGGATTTTTGTCGAGTTTCTGATCCACTGCCCATTCTTTGTTCTGACCCTTTTTTTTATTGTGTGATGATGACCCATGTAGGAATTTTTTTAAAGGAATTGTGATGTGGGTTTTGAAAAGATCGGAATTTATTGGTGGTTTGTATTGGTTTGGGTGATTCGCCATTCATTTTGATGTTAGAAGTGACGAATGTGATTGAATACTGGCTTGTTGGCTATGTTTGATTGTTTTCTGATATGGTTTTATTTGTGATGCATTTTGATTCTGGAATGTCTAGATTGTAGACCGGTTCCTCTTATGTTTTATGTTGTTGCTTGCCTTTTTGTGGTATATGTTGTGTTTTTGTTACCTATTTGTTCTGGGAATTAGTTAAATTTTGGGATTTCCTTGACTTTTGGATGTTAATTTATTTCATGGATGACTGGTTTTTTCTTGATGCGCTGTGTTCTTATGCTCTATTTGGACTTATGGGATTAGTATGCCCTTTTTTTCCTGGATGCTTGAGTTCAGTAGTAAGTGTAGTATGTGGTCTTTGATATGCGAATTTTGTTCCATAGATGAGGTTTTCGTTTGATGCTGTTTGTCCTACATGAGAATGGAGTCTTGGAAGTTCAGGGTGTTGGCAAGAATATGGTTGTTCAATGTGGAATTTCATCTATTGTATAAATATTTGGATTTAATTGCACATTCATATATCGAGTTAACATGTCTTGATTTTTTATTGCCTCTTGTAGATGTACCTTCATCTTATTCTTGTATACCCCGAGCATGCTTTATTCTATGTGGTATATGTCTTAGATTGGATAAGCTTGTATATATGTTTGTCATCTATTTCATCATGCTTGTTGCATGCATATGCTTCAGGATAATTTATAAATTCATGGTATTCAACGGTGATTCCATGAATGCTACTAAATCAGATTAGTTTGACTTTGTCATATATGTTTGCCATCTCATAGTTGCATGTGTATGCTTCAGGACAGTGTTCTATTTTTTTTAGGCCTGAGGTACTTTAGAAATTTGTCACATCCATCGAGATCATGAATGCTAATAATTTAGTTCAGTTGTTGACCTTGTGCCATATCTAGTAATCCAGTGAACTGATACAGGTTTCCTTTAAGGAACATGCATCAGAGACATCTTGCATATCATTTTCTCATGGCTCTGGTTATTCTGATAGTATCCACAAGTTCGTATTTGTTAATTTTTCTGGTGCAGTTCATGCTTTATAATCAAAATCATGCCATTGATTTCTTACTATTTTCACTGATACTCAATATTTTGACAAAAAAAATTCTTGAACCGAACAATAACAATATACCTCTTTCCTTAGCAAGATTTACAATACATGTATACTAGATTGAATAAAAAGGAACTCAAGTAATGCAACCCCATGCCAAGCCAACTAAGAGGAATGAATCACAAAAAAAGGATGCTTTTTTAGTTTTTTGATAGGAGGTCTACAAGCTTAGAGAGGTTCAAGGAACCAGTGAAGGTTTATATGTTAAACTAGGTGAAGAAATTTTATGCCTTTTGAAGGGAATGGTCATATAAGTCAAAGAGAGTGGATCAATATTTGAAAGAACAATTAGAGGAGGAAGGTTTATATTGAGTCTAAAAGTAACATCTGCCTGACACTCTCCTTCCCATTACATGAAAGATAGGCCAAATATAACATTAAGGTATCACCTAGCTCCACAAGTTAATCATTTCTCAATGGTGAGGAGGCAAGTAGACCTAAGACCCCCAACCAATGTTGTCCTTGGTGATGGGATCAGCCAATTCATATTAACATGCAATTTTTGGCATGCATTTCTTCTATGATAAATGTAGGACAATTTATGGATTGCTCTCCTTTTCTACACCTTATGACATTCCCAATGTCCTTGAACTCATTAACGCCTAGTGTCATCACTGTCCCATTTTCTTATATGCAACCTGTAAAATGTGTGGATTACATGAGAAGTACTAGGACTAAAAGTTTTCGTGGTTTGAATATTTTAAGTGCATTGCACTTGTCATTGTTTGAGTTCTTAATTAGATTAATAAGGTGCAAAATTTTGGTTGGTTCACCTTGGATTTTTTTTCTCTGTCATTGTTTATAAGAATTATATATGAATTTTCCAATATTATAAGGGATATGTTTTTTTAATTCTCTTCAATTTAAAAACTTATTGCATGGTGCTTTTGTACTTATTGGGGATAACTGGTTTCATTATAGTGATGATAGCAAACAAGTTTTCTAACAGTGTGTAGGTATGTTTTTACTTCCTTTGAACACATTGTCAGTCAAGGACATTCCTCCTAGAATTTCCATGCCTATTTAGTTTCTGGAGAAGTATTGCAAAAGATTTCATGAGACAGTATTTATGTTTTTTGTGGTCTAGTGATATTATTATACTTCTAACAGATGAAAATCTGGCTTGACTAGTTACACACATGACACATCTCAAGAATACTCGGTCAGAAAAGAATTATTTGGTGATTATGTCAATGGGTGTGCCCATTATCAAATAGCAGAGCGCGTTTTTGCAGATATGTCAAAGATTCATTTATTCAATTGTTAGACCTCCTCCAGTTAAATTTTTAATAAAAGAGGATATTTGTGGATGTGGTTTATCTTTTTTTAGCAATGGCACAATATTGTTGGTGTCAAACAAAGTCTTCTTTGGGATGTAGGGTGTGTTTGCACACAATCTTGGATGGAAAAAAGAAGTGAAGGAACATGGGGTACATGGGGTCAGAGGGAAAATGACAGAAGTGAAATTATTATTCCTTTGATCAGTTTTTCTATCGCTTGTGTTTGTACTTGTGATGAAAGAGAGAATTATGTCACTCTCCCTCACACACTATTGTCGGTGGAAAAAAAATTATCCTTATTTTATGAAGACAAAATAAATGAAAGAAAATTCTCTGCTTTTGTTTGGCACAAACACAAGTTTCTTTAGTAGCCAAAGGATTTTTTCTCCTCATTTTCCTTCAGTTTGTCGCATGCACATACGCATCCTAGTTCTGGTTTTCTTGCAGTTGTCCCTGAGGATCTTAGATTTCTTAGGTTAAGCTAGAGTCTGTGCATACAATCACTTGCTGAGTTAATTATATGCATATACACCACCTGATTGTAATACATATTTGACAGGCAAATGCCATGAATATTTATCTTATCATTGTGCACTTCATAACATACACTTCTTTAGTTGTCTCAAACTATTACTCTTTTAAAAAAAAAATTTAAAACATCGAAGGAATGGTTAACCAAGATAGAGTTGCTTTCATTTCTGAAAACAGGTAATCGACATGCTTCTTTTTAAAGGGATGGAGGAACTCGGCAACATTGTCGAGCACGCAAAGCAACGACACCACATCATCGGTCAGTATGTAGTAGGACATGGAGGATTGGTCCAAGAAGTGGATACCAAAGACCAGGGGAATTCCGAGTTCCTGAAACAATTCTACACCAGCAATTACTTCTAGAGAAAAGCTCAAGCAAGAGCGATATCACTCTTTCGAGGCTGTACCTCTTCCCCCGTGTTACCGTTGTGTGTTTTTGTTTCTTTGATTGTAACTTGGGAAATAATATGCAGAGACTTCATTTCTGTATTTGTATCATGGTAATCTCCTTACCTCCCAACTTATTCAGCCTGGGATGGAACTGTTAATGAGTACAGATTTTTTTTGATGTCTATCATATCTTCACCTTATTGTCATTTATCATTGACAAGAGAAAATCATTCGTGGGTAAGCCATCATGCTTTGTGTTATTTGGTGTTGTTTCGACTTTTGAGAAACAATGTTATAAAAGTGGTGATACATAGGTCCAAATCACAAACCCCATTCACAAGCCTCATGAGGTGTCATTATTTTATTGGTTGATTTTGAATGGTTTGTTGACTTTTGAAAAAGTGTAAAATGGCAAAATACGGATATGCTCTTCATTAAAAATATATCTCATTAACCCAAATCCTTTTTTTTTTCTATTCAGTTACAAATCTTTCATATTAATTTCAGTTACACCCTATTTCAAAATTTAAAATTTGAAATCTTTATGAATTTTCTATTTCAGTTATATCAAAACTTACCTAAATTACACTAAAACTACCTAAATTATTTTTCGTTAAAATCTTTCAAACAGCAGTAAAAACATTCCTACATGTTTACATCATTTGTTACATTTACATTAACACTGTTACATTTACATTACATAAATGTTTAAGCAATTTTAAAACGAATCTTTATATTTCATGGAAAATATCAAACACGTGTTTTGCTGTGAGTTACACTTAACAAATATTACATGAACTATTGATTTCATTTTAATAAAAACTGTTACATTTATATATGTATTTCTAAATGTTTTACATTCCATTCAATTTACCCGTAGTTCATTGTTACATTTATGAATGTAACAAATATAAATCAATACATATATGCAGTTGACTGTTACATTTACGAATGTAACAAAAACGACACAGATTTTAAAAAACGAAGAATGTTATATATATAAAATGTAACATTATAAAAAACAAATTCAACTATGAAAAATGACATTCAAAACATAAATAAAACCTGATCCGGTAGGCGTTGATGGAAGATCCAACTCCATAAAGAACAAAACAATGTTTTCGAACTTCACAAGATTAAAAAATCCGAGAGAGCTACGAGGTGAGCAGCAACAATGGCCACAAGTGAACTATTGAGGAGGAGGAAATGCAGAGAAGACAACAAGAAGAAGAGATTGGTCTTCGGAGATCACCTTGATTATCTTCCGTTATTTATTTATTTGTTTAGATCTCATTCAAGAAAATAATAATAATTCGGTTGAGATATGCATAAAGAATTAATGATACTTCATGATTCTCGGAATAAATCTTGATGTTACTATCAAGTAAATGGTATAATAGTTAATGTCTCATTGCCACCTCATGGGGCCTATGAAGTTGGGGCCTACAAAACATTATTGATGTTATAAATATTAACCGTAAAAGTTGGGGACATTTACTCTCATCCCTCGGTTATCCATTCCACCCTGAATTTTTTTTGGGGGTGGGATGGATGATTGGGGAAACGAAAAAGGGGGAGAAGAAAGGAAGAGGGAAAGAGAGAGGGGGAGAGAGTGACGGTAGGTCTTGGGCATTGAGGTGGTGTTGGGGAGAGGGTGGGATGGTGGGAGTGGAGGCGGCAAATGGGTGGGGGAGAGGAGGGTGCTGGCTTGCTATCGCTCACTGGCCTCCACCCACCCCCACCACCCATTTTTTTTGTCTTCCTCTCAACCAAAAAAAAAAAAAAATTTTAAAAGGGCAGGGAATCAGGGATGCACCTTAAAGGGGTGGAAGTAATAACCCCCCAAAAGTTTTCAAGTAACCATTCCTCTAGTTATTTTAGGCAAGAAGTGTATTTTTTTTGTATTTTTATTAACATCTTATCATCATAATCCAGTATCGGTGCATCCCTACCAATCTTTAAAGCCATTGTTTATTTTAAAAAATGCTAGTTAATTTTATATTTTCTAGTTAAATATTCTCCTATGATCCTTCAGTGAAGAGGTATTTCTACTCATCTGTCAAGTGGTCTAGCAATATTATACATCTCCAAGCAAAGTTCATCACTGGAGGGGGCATGCTAGGAAATACATATAAGATAATCAGCACTGAATTACTGAAAGGTTCACCATACAGCTTCAATTATATATTTTCAATTTTCATCATGTGAAACCACCAGAGAGATGGTTTTCCAATACTAGAAAGATCAAGGGAGCTGGGAGCATGATGAATAATATTAATTAACCTGACTATAATAAAGCATACCAAAATAACAATACAACCTTAGTAATGGTACTCCTGCCATTGAATAGCATTCATAAGGCACCACCAATTTACATTAAGAAAAGAACAAAACCTACAGAAAAGGAACAAATTTTACCATTCTCCCACACTTGAGGAATCAGAACATTCAATCTGTCATCAGCATATAATACTAGCCAAAGAAAACCTTCAAACTGCAGACAACCTGTTCAAAGCATGTAATAGGAACTACACGATACCTTACTAAAAGGCTCTCACAAGGTCATAGATTCCATGCATCAATCGAGCAATTCAGATATTGACGTCTTCTTAAATGGATCAGACTGGCTCAGCAATTCGATAATTGCCTTGCTCGGGGTCCTGTTATCTGCTTTCATCCTCTCGCGAAACCCGTAAGGTGGCATATTGGCATTTAAATAAGCCTGAAGGAGTGCATGGTACTGCTGCAATCCTCCTGTATACCCTATCCGTCTCATCCTATGAAAGATCTTCTCTGTATTGTGGACATCCCCATTCATCGCATACTTATTCATGATGGTCAAATATGAATTGTACAAAGGCCTGGCTTTTGGGTTCTGTTCGGCTGCTTTGTGCAATATTGAGTCGGCTTTCTCCAACTCCCCAGCCCCAACATAGAGTTTCACTAAAGCATCCCAAGTTAATGGTCCAACCGAAGCCCCACTCTGAGACATATTCTTTGCCAGTTCCTTCCCCTTGGATAGAAGACCGTGATTTGCATAAACGCTCATCAAGATGGTGTACGACCTCGGAGGTGGTTTCTTCCAGGTTTTCAGTATCGTCTCGAACACTGCCTCGGCCTCTTCCACGCGCCCAAGCTTACCCCAGGCTTCAATGAGAGAGAGAAGCTCACCCAAATAGGGTGTAGGTTTTACAATTTCCCAAACCCTAGCTACCTCGTCGGGTTTGTTTAGAGATGCATAGAGACGAAGGAGGTCCTTGCAAACTCCGCGATTCTTCTTGAGGTCACCTGCTTCCATCTCCTTCAGGATCTCTTCCGCCTTCTCAGTAAGACCTGCAGATATGTAATGCTTTGCAACCATCGCTTGCATCTGAAAGTTGGTCTCAATGGCATCTGCTTTCATGGTCCCAATTACCTTTTCCATGCCATCTATGTCGCCTGCACGGCCTTTGATGTTTATCAAAATACTGTATGTCTTGGAAGATGGCTTGACATTTTCCTTCTCCATCATCTTAAGAACACCTTGGACCTTGCTCCGGTCACTCCTATTATACAGCATAAGCAATTGATTGCAAACAAAAGTTGAGATTGGGAGCTTTAGTTGTTTGATCTTGTTGACAATTTCCTCTGCTTTTCTGGTATTGAATGCAAACACGCAGTTTGCCAAAAGAGTTCGATAGACCAACTCCCCTTGAAATGATTCAGGAATGTTTTTGACATATTTTTCAGCCTCAAACATCCCAAAGACTTTAGCAATCAGGTCCGTACGAGAAGCATAATCCCGCTCCATAAAATCAAAATCTTTCTTTTTTTCCACCCAATCTGACAACTGCAACACAATACAAAATGAAAGAAAAACAGGTAAACAAAATATTCTGACAATGGGATGAAGTAAACCCAATGTGTCAAGCCTTGATTAGTGGGCATTCCCTAAGCACTGCAATTATATACAGAGAGGATAGTCTAACAAGGTGGGTCAGACCCTAATTTATGTTTAAAAAACACAGAGATGGTACAAATAAGAGGAGTGCCAGAAAGGTAAAACTTGATGAGAAAAAGAAACAAAGAAGAATGCAACAAAGCCACAAACTCTTAGCCATCAAGGTATCACATCCTCACATGTTAAGTTATCCACATTTATTCACTATACCACCCCCATGCATTATTTATGATGCAAGGCTGCCTCTTGTGATATGCGAAACACACTTAAAGGTTCCATATTCTGATTGTCAATAGAATTCATTAAACAGCACTATTATCATCTAATGAGCTCGTCAGTTGGAACTCAATTTTAATGCCATACAAGATATAACCTTGTGGCTTTTACAGTTATGCTCCATGTTTAAATATTTCAGTATGTTCAGGGGGTTATATGCATTTAACCCTATTTAAAAAGCCCATTCAACAAGACATGAGAAAGAACAAGCAAATATAGACACCATGGTACCTCAATTTTCTGCAGTCTTGCTGTTCTCAAGCCAATAAATGATCAGACGGCCATGACAATTTTTTTGGGGGAACCTTGTAAAGGTATTTCATCAGAAAATCCCTATGGTCATCACGTAACAAACTGGCACGTAATATTGAGAAAATTCAGTTACATTGATATACTGTTACTATTCAAAAAATTTCCCTTTTGGATATGAAGATCTAGACCCCTCCAACCTAATAAAGTATTAGTGAAAATTCATCTTCCGATTTGGTTTCTCTGGTTCAGGGAAGGGGTTAGGTGGTTGTGTGAGTATGAGGTTCCTCTATTTGTGATTATGATGGGTGTATTTAATACATTTTGGGGGAATATTTCATCTCTTTCTTTGAGATAGGAGGTTAGGTGCATGCACAACTAGATCTGAAGCTTGCTGTTTTTTAAATACAATTACAGGTGGCATGCACCCACTTTTCATCAGAAAAAAGTCTAACCAATATGGAGAATTTCTTGCAGTCATTTGGGCGATTTAGCTTACTAGGAACCAGGCTGTGTTTAGAGGTTCAAGGGTGAACTATGAAAATGTTTGGGAGATGGTTGTTAACTATATTAAAGTTTGGGGTACAATCCCCACGGGTGCATCGAGGGTAGACTATTCAAGGGGAAAATTTCTTTTGAGGAATGAGGAATAGTTTTGGGTGTTGTTCTTTGGCTAGGTGTTGGTAAAGTTCTCCTCTACCGTGGCCTCTTGTAGATCTCCTCGAGCTGTAACCTGATGGTGTAGTAATGTTTCTATTCAGGCATTTGCTCTGATAATAATAAAATCAGGGCTCTTGCTACCTTGTTTAAAAAAAAAAGGAGAATTTCCAAAATAAAAAATAGAGAACTTAGACTTTACAATCTGGCTACATCATATCCTGCATCATTTCAAGCTTAAGGAATTTTTATTTTATGAAAAAGCTTGCTGCAATTGATTATTTGTTATTTTAGACGCTGATTTAATGAAATGGTCATCATTCAATATGTTATTTTCTATTTCTATTATCTTTTTTTGTACAGGTGTGTCCCCACATCGAATTTTTGATGTCATCATAGGTTAGATGCTCAATGACATTTCTGCACTTAACCCTTGACCTCTGTCTAGGTACCACTGATAAACATACATTTATTGGCACTGCAGCATTAAACTGTATACATTATTGGCTTAAATGACTCTGAAGTTACCAAAAGTATTTAGAGTTTAAATCTGCCTTTTTTCTGTTACTCGTGGAACAAGTCACTGCCATCCCCTTTCATGCAAAGGCAACACTTGACATAAAATTCTCAATTTTCTGTCTACATTCTCATTCCAAATATCAGAAAGAGAATATCTGAGAATGGATATTTGGTTTTGTTGTATTTTTGTATCATTATACCCAAAAAATTCCAGGAACAACAAACTTTCCAACAAAATTTGTTATTTATAATTAAAAGTACAAAAAATACAAAAAAGTGAGGGTATTGATTTGGTAGGGTCTTGTGGTGGGAAGGGTTGGGGGCATCTTTGGGATGGGGCGGAAGGGGTAGAGGCAGCCAAAAGGGATGGGGGCATGTCTTGGGGTGGGGTTGGTTGAGGCTGGTCTTTTTGAGTGCAGAGAAGGTGGGCCAATATTTGGTTCATCGTGGGGAGTCTTGGGATGTGGTTGGTTGGGGCAGATATTTTTGTTGTTCAAGGAAGATGGGGAAGCCTGTAAGAGTTTGAGCTATATTTTCTACTATGATTTAGTCTTCACTCATCCTGGATGGAACCAATTCACTGGTTCTAAAAAATCCCCACAATAAATACTTGCAAGTTAGAATGGGAAATTTTTTAAAATCCCCATTCTAATAAGAATGATAGGTCAATCTCTAGGAAGTTATTCTGAGAATGGATATCAACGGCAGCAAATTAGTTTTTTTTTATTATTATTAAATAATTTAGGAGAATCTTATTTCAATAAACCCCCCAAAAAAAGGAGATGAGGGATATCCATACATCATGAAAAAAAAACACAAATTAAATTAATGGACTCGATGAATTTTAGCCCCTCCCCACTCATAGCCCATTTAGACACCATTCAATGGCTCCTCCAAAATATAATTTATCCAATCTTGAAGCATCGAAGTAATCGCACCCCAAGTATTTTCCCAATACTCTTTTATTTTGAAAAACTTTCTCATTGTGCGTCAACCAAATTGACCAACACGTAGCATAAGAAATCAACCATTGGAACTTAGCTTTATTGCTTCTATCTCCCTTCTTCCTTCGGTCCTTGAACCACCTCCACATGGTTTCCATATCAGAGAAAGAGCAAGAAGTCCCTAAGGCCTCCCCAATCTTTTTCTAGATTTGGGAGCTAAGAGCATCTCCAAAAGCCTCCTCATTACATTGTAGGGAAAAAAGGCTCCCTATGGCATGTAGGGAGCGGAGTCATTCTCTTTTTACTACTTTAAGAGTCTCCTTATTCTCACTCTATCTTTATTCCAAATGACCAATTTACCACAATGCATATCTATAAATTACAAGATATCCAAATATCAAATGAATAAAAGCATATTCTAAAATTTATCAAATATTGATTTGGAGTAAAAATGATTTAAATAAAATTAATAATGAATAAAAATTAATTAAAAGTAAATTCAAAAATTCAAAAACATGAAAAACAAATAAAAATTATTTATAATGAATAAAAAATTATTATTAATAATGAATAGAAAAAATTTCATATAGGGAAATACCCTATACGCCCACATAACGAAATAAAAAATGAAAGAAGGGGAAGGAGACAATATAGTCTTTTTGGATGTAGGGAATAAATTTGGCTCCCCATCCACAGGAAGTGAGTTAGGGAAAATGTAGTGAGGGAGAGGTGTAGGGAGGCTTGCTTTTGAAGCTAAGTTTTAAGGGTTTTGACTCCCTATGCGAAGAAAAATGTGAAGTAGGGAGGCTTTTGGAAATGCTCTAAATGAGCACGCAAGGAATAGATGATTCCTACATTCTTCCTCTTCACCACATAAACCGCAAATAGTATTTCCGTCATGTGACCATTTAACACGATTAAACTTGGTTAGAATTTTATTGGTGGACAGCAGCCACATAAAACATTTAATCTTCGGTGGTGAAAGTGAACCCTAAATCATACACTCGTATTGGGATGTGAGGAGGTGAGGAAGTGGATCTTTGTTGAGCCATCTATTTAACATCAAACGGAGAAGCCATTTCTAGGTGACAACTTCCAACTAACCGAGTCTTCTTCTAAATTGAGAGATACCTGCTATAAGTATTCCAGGAGGGAGACGAGTTCCTCCGTCTCCTCTTCACTAAGGTCTCTCCGAAGTCTTGGCAACCACACAATGAAGTTAACATCACAAGAGAATGGATCGCTAATGAGGTCCTCTTCATCGAGTGCCACTCAGAGAAGATTAGGAAATAATCTTGCCGGCGACGAACCATTAAGCCACTCATCCTTCCAAAACCGTACTACTACACCATTTCCGAGAACTACTTGAATAACTTCTTTAATCTCCTCCACCCCTTCCAAAATATCCCTCCATACCTTAGAAATAATAGATGTATACCGTGGTAGAAGGGAAAGTCTTGTGCATTCTGAATAGTACTTTCTGCAAGTCACTACTCCACAATGCTTCCGGATCATTAAACAATCTCCATAGCCATTTCCCTAAAAAGGCCTTATTCATTTTTCGAAGATCTAGGACTCCCATACTCCCATCTTTTTTGGCATGACATATCAAGTCCCAACTTGCAAGGTGGATTTTCCTACCCCTTTCCTTAACTCCATTCCAAAGAAATCTTCTACGTATTTTCTCCACCTTCCCAAGTACCCCACAAGGAACTTTAAAGATAGAGAAAAAAGAGATGCCAGATGGGTCAAAAACATTTCATGCAACAAAAACTCTCCAATAGACAGTCCTTTTTTGTACTTTCTGCATATTTAACATTATATCCATCTATATTTAAGAAACAGAATATGTAGTAACATGCATCTGATGAATTGCTATTCACAATGACATGAAAGCCTTCCATATGCATCACAAAAACCACTCAATGTACAGATTAAACAATTTCTGAGTTTTTTTAAGCAGGCCAACTTGATCTTCGAGTAAAAAATAGAAAAAAATAGTCAAATAATTCCAAACATGCAAAGAAAATTATCAGATGGATGAAAAAAACTTGATCATGGACAACGATGAGATACAGTCTTGCCAATAGGAAAGGTTGGATAGATACAGTTTCTGAACAATTTTAAGTTTTAACTTGTAACATCTCATGTTATAATTAGTTTAATTTGTTTGTGGGCACTTTTTATTAATAAGATATTCTCTCATTTTGCTCAAAAAAATAATTTACGTTATAATATATACAGGAAAGAAACATGCCAAAAAATATAAATAGTCAAGTCAACATACCTCCAATGCTTTCCCATAAAATCTCCTCCTCCGAAGATTGGAGGAAATGATGTAGTATTCAGTACGTTCCAAAGAGTTGCCTTCTTGAACCCATTTATCAATGGCACTTTTTACAGATTGGCGAGGAGTTTCCAAAATAATTTCAAATAATGGCGATGTATCACTAATTCTGTTCTGCATTTGTTTTTCCTTGTCCGTCCCAACAGACTCCGAGTCTGAAAAAGGAAGCTCATGATCAGAAGCTTCACCTGGAAGCTCATCAGCATGTTCACCGGACATCAGCTCCTCATCTTTTTCTTGCCCAGCATCATTTTCTGCCTCAATATCAGCAATGAAGGAATTTCCCAAATCAGAAAAGCCTTCTTCAATTTCATCAGTAGTCTTCTTTCCTGCATGAGATGAGAGATCCCGACTTCCAACAAAAAACTTTTTGGTCATTGAAGTGCCAACAGATAAACCCCTCGGAAGAAGGCAACTTCCAACTAAAATTTCCCCATGATCAGGTGCATGTACATCGTGCTCTACATTTACATTGAAAATATTGAATGTAACAAAGGAGGCCCGAGTAGCACCAAAATGATAACCATGGTTCCTAATTGCCAAAACAGAATGTATCAGAATCTTTTCATTATCACAATCCTCAAAAGGTCCATGATAATAGCAAGGAAAGGGATTGAATCTACTCACCAACAGCACATCACAAAGCTCTTTTATTTATTATTATGTCTTTGGTAAGCATAAACAGTTCTACTTCCTGATAACAGGTGGTGGGATAAAACATAAGGATGCCATAGATATCGATAAATGCCAACCAATAGATTAACCAAAGTTTCCTGCTGAACCAGGGATTATGAGAAGTTTATGCCCCAAATGTTATCTTTCCAAAACAAATACTTTTAAGTTTATTTTGCTCCAAAGAAAAATAATCAAGGATGGGTGTCTGTTAATAGTTCACTCATATTTTCAAGGAAATTTTGGAGGAAAAAAAAAACTAAAAGAAATAGTTCCTTTGGAATTAAAACCACTTAATAAAAACTGCGTGCTCACAAATCCCAAAAAACGCTAATACCAAATGGACTCTCTAACAAATAATGGATTCCACCAGGTGTTTGTTCAAATTCAAATGCCTGCAACTGTATCAACGATAAAACTTGGGATAGCCACATAGGCATCTAATTTTGGTTGCAAGTATGGAAGGAATTATATAGACTTGAAGCAGATTGTTGCTCATTTTCAGAAACCTTTTTTTTTTATAGTGAAGGTAGGAAAAAAATTAATGACTAATTAATCAGGCATTTGCCCAAAAATGGAGCTACAAAGCCCGGCCAAGCAGCCAAAAGACACGAAGAAAATAATAGTAGTAAAATAAACCACAACCCGGGAAGATGAAGACTCTAGCCCACTCGGCCACAAAATGCGAGCCTCCTACTCGTCAACAATGATTTCCCCCCTACATACAAAACTTTCAGCTGGAATTTCCCTGGGAGCTTGATAGAGAACTATAAAATACTAGCATCTTTTTCTCAAGAAGAAGGCGGCAAGAGTCAAGATTAAATTTGAGGACCATGGAGGTGGAGAACAAGGAGGTTCAAGCATTACAATACCCATAACATCTTATCAAGAAGAAAGGGAAGAAAAGAGACACATGGCTACTTAATGACACGTTGCTGCTGCTACAAGATAGCTGTTTTCATTGACAAATATCAGTCATCACAAAAATCAAGTTGTTGCTTCTACAATATTACATCCATTAAAAACACATCATCTACCAAACAAAACCTAAAAATTAAAAGTCAGTAACATGGTGGAAAATGCATGGGATTGACAATGTGATGCCAAATCACAAGGACAGAGAGCACGATGGAGAAACCATGAGAAGGTTAAACAAGCCATAATCCAAAAGAAAAAAAATGGTTTGCAAGTGCTGAAAACCTACAAAAATAATGACAAATAGAATATTGATATTAGCGGGTGACTGAGATATCAAATAGTTTAACTAAGAATAATGAACTGGATATAAATTTATTCCACAGACAACTCAAGAGGCTTTAAACACAGCTCAGTCACGAACCAAAAACAAAGCAAATTCAGCAAGCATATACTACTAATATACAGAGCAAAGACAACCACCCAGAAGATAGAGTTTCATCAGAGCTCTGTTAATCATCAAAATTATTCATATGAAGAAGAAATCCTGTACACCCCCATTTGGACAGCGCCATAAACTATTCCGGGATATATAAATATTCCAGAGATATTAATAAACAAGTCATTTTTTGTTTGGCTATGTTTTTAGTTATTTTCGTTTGAAAATGTAATAATAAGGTTTTTGTTATTTGATTGACCATGAATAAGTTATAGATAAAAAGTGAATATACGTAGATAAAGATTTTTAAAAATATAAAAATTTGATTTGACATATGGGTCAGACACCCTGATTTATAAGAGGAGATGACAATTAATTTGACATGCATGTCTCTTTTATATACTAATAAAATATATTGGGTTGAATAAAAAATTCCGGGGGGACTTGAAATACCAATACCAGCTTATTTAAGATATTCTAGCATAACTATACCCACCTACTCCTTGTAAACAAACAACTTTTTAGGCTTGTTCTCCCCTATTCCTCTCTATTCCTCCCCTATTCTGCTACCCAAATGGAGGCGTGTAAAGAACATGAAGGCAAAAAATAAAATAAAAATAAAAACATGTAACAACAATATTTTATCATGGAATACAACTAAAATATCTGGCCCATTCCGTTGGGAGTTAACGTGTTAAGAGTAAACAATCACACACCATCACTTCTATTCTAACTCATTGTTCGGTTAACCTGGACTTTATTCTAGATGAGTAAAGTTTTATCATTGCATTATAATAGGTGAGATTTGGGGTCTCCCACAAGAATTGTGAATGAGTGAAGGATTGGCAAACCTACGGTGAGTTTATCCACCCTAAAATATATAACCTAGGGTTAGCAAACCCACCCAATTTCTCTTAAACAAACAAAGAACAAAGAGTTACACATATTTATAACATGTCTCTCTTTTTTTAACACCCAACAAAACGGCACCTTCAAATGCATAAAAAAAATTTCGATTTACAGGTGCATAAATAACAAAAACCCAAAATATATATTAAAAAAATCAATTTTTAGATAAACCTAGAGGCTCAAGGACATGACAACACACCAAATGCGAAGAACCTTCAGAAACATCAACTGAACAGAAGAATCAACATAAATGGAAACTAATTGAGTTTCACAGGTATCGCAAACCAATCAAAGAATAACGAAAAGCAAAAAAATCGGAAAAAAAAACATACCTGAGAGGATTAGCAGCTCTGCGAAGAGCCCACATGGTGATCTTTTGAGAGGGGAATTCAAAAAATCGCGAAAATATGTGAAAGATTTCGTTCTCGAAATGGAGCAAAAAATTCAATAAAACTAATAAAACCCTAAACCCTACTGTGAAATAGAGGAGGCGATCTCAGTTATTTTTATATTGACTCTTATGCCCTTGTCATCTTCAGCGTTTTTATATTCGGTCATTTTTATATCATTCATTAGAAAAATTATTTTTTTTTTTATGAATAACTTTATTTAATTCACTGTATTTTATGTACATGTATTTTTTTTTTAAATGAAACTCATGAAGATTGCATTTGTGACTGTAAAAATAACAAGTGTGACATTTTCCTTTCTCTAATTATCCAACGAGCTCGATATAATCAATCTATTTTACAATCCTATACACTATAATAGATTGGTAGCATAGTATACACTACATTTATAGTGTATAAGAATATATCATATGGAGTAAAAAAAATCATTTTCAAAGAAAAATATGGTATTGTATCTGAGTATATACTTTATTATATATAACTGTATGTACTTCAATGAAAAAGAGTATAATTTATTTTAAAAAAAAATATTGTGAACAGCAAATGAGACTATAGAGGGTTGAATATATTATTTTCCTTGTCCGAACTTGTCACTTGCCTTCTCTTCCTGTGATTATTATGGGCCCGTGGACCGTCACGTGAAACCCATTTCAAATATTGGGCTCTTTCACCAGGCAATGTCCTTTGATCCATGGGGGCCTGTTATAACTTTGAATGTTGATACACTCAGTTCATTTTACAGTGTCATACGTTATGATAAGGTAATATATACTATATTATCATAATATATGAGGTTCGAACATAATATATAGTGTAAGTTTTTTTATCATTTTTTTAATTTAAAAAATAGCATTAATGTATTTTAGTGTATACTTCATTTTATATAACAACATACACTTCATTTAGAGAGTATGATTTAAAAAAAAAAACTGGTGTGAACTATAATTAGGGTTGTAATAGGGGCTGGACGTGTCATTTTCCTATAACTTTAGGCTGCCAGTCTCGTTGTGTCACTAACGAAGTGTATCTGATCCCCTAATACATTATATATTTCATAATCATAATTTATACTTCACTACAAAAAAAAAAAAGTAAAAAAGATATGCATTCAATTCATAATAGCGGGTCTTTTATCTCTTATACCGGATGTACTTCGTTGATTTACTAATATCCTCCTTCAACCATTGATCCTCGAATTTACATGATCGATCTAGAAAATCCGAAATGATGTGATTTTCAAAGACTCATATTTATGTGAAAATATATGGGAGATGGTTGTGTTGTATATCATGGAGTGGAGGCGCAACATGATTGATAGACACACTCCATCTACATTCCCTACTAATATGTGATTTTCAAAGACTCATATTTATGTGAAAATATATGGGAGATGGTTGTGTTGTATATCATGGAGTGGAGGCGCGCAACATGATTGATAGACACACTCCATCTACATTCCCTACTAATCTGTCTTGTGATCTTAATTTGTAACGTTTTGTTTTTTTATTATCCTCACCCCCAACCTCGATCACTTTATAATATAAGCGCTGATTAGGCATGTCAACAGGTCGGGTCCGGGTCGGGGTGGACCCGGACCCGACCCGTTTGATTGTCGGGTCCTTCGGGTCGGGTCCACATCGGGTCTCGGGTCGGGTTGGGTTGGGTCGACCTATTAACAAAAATAGGTCAGACAAAGAGAGATTGATAAACTTCTTAAAGGCCTACAATGGTTTCATTTTTATTTCTTTTTAATAGAGTGTAACATATTATAAATAGTTTTTCACTATTTTGATTTTTTAATGTTTAATAAGATGACATTTGGAATACGGTTTAGATTATTACGCTTTTACGTGAAGTCAAAAGATTGTAAAAATATTTCAAATGCTTAAAATTTTAAATGAGTATTCAATATTTAGTTATAAATGTTTGGTTGGATCATAAATGTTAAGTTGGATCATGAATAAAAAAAATCATAAAGTATTTGAGTTGGGTCAATCGGGTCCATCGGGTTCATAGGATCGGGTAGGGGTGGACCCAGACCCGACCCGTTTTCATTGTCGGGTCCTTTGGGTCGGGTATTTATGTCTTCTATCGGGTCGGGTTCGGGTCGACCCATGACCCGTTGACGTGACCCGTTGACAGGCCTACTGGTAATAAACTATATCTTTTAAAACACACACACACAAGTATTAAAACGTTTGGAAATGTTTGGAGACTGCAAATTGGGTGACAAGCAGGGTTGAATGTAAAACTTTTCATATGTTTGTTCATATGATTTTTTTTTCATATAAAAGTTTTATAGATTTGAAGTATAGATTTTATTTTTATATGTACATGTATTATTACATTATATGTATACCTTAAAGAAAATAAAAGAAACATATGGGTATTGGAAAATGGCTATATGTAAGAGAGCATCTCCAACGCCACCGCAATTGTAGGCTCCTAACTTATATTTGAGGAAAAATATAAAAAAAGGACTCCATGGCGTGGGCTCCCATGAAGGAAGTCCCTCCACATGTAGGAGTAAAATTTGACTCCATATTGCATGGACTCTACATCACACTTTATGAAATACATACTTTCAGTGCACATCACAATTTATTAATAAAAATTTATGTAAATATACACTTTCTAAATGACCTTATATCTTTATTGATTCTTAAATATATGAAATATTTAGATAATGTGATTGGAGATGCTCGGAGAGTATTATTCTTAACATTATAAGAAAAAAACATTGTGGCGCTCCCATGTACCATACAATATACGAGTGTCCAAAAACCATTACACTCGAATATATAAATATTAATTAACGTTTTTCGTAACACCTTTTCATGCAAATCCAAACCACCCATGCATCCTTCACTTGATCAAATTCCTTCCAACTCTGTAATAATAGTGTGTGTATGTGTGTATGAGAGAGAGTGAGAGATCCTTCATTGTTCCATGTGAGTGACACCCCACCTAAAGATCTAAAGCATTCCAAAAAAAAAAAAAAAAATCCAAAACCGAATAGCAAGCAATGGCACAGCTATCACTTGGTATGCTATTCTAGTAGTGTTTCCTTTTATTTCCTTCTTCACATCTTTTGAAGCTTTTCTTTTTGTACAGATTATAGGAACACATGCTTGCTATTCTGTGTTTAACAGTATTCCTCCCCAACTCTCCATTTGATGATATGAAGATCCGTGACTTCCATGCATGGATTTTAGATAATTAGATGCCTCCACATCTCGAGGCGAACCCACACATTATATTCTCACTTCGGGATTTGCGCCTCCACAGCATGCATGCACGATAGGTTAGACCTCAACTCAAATCCAACTCGACCCTTGTACCTGAGGAACTAGAGGTGGATCCAAACAAATCCAGATTCAGTTAGGTCTGATTTTAGTCAATCCATCAGTATCAAACTATACAGCTTATGAATTGAACTGCACAATTAATTGTTGAGTATATATGTCACTTTTCTAGAGAATGAATAAATGAAATTATGAAAGTATATTTGATTTTAGAGGAAAACTGGATTATACGATTTGGAATTTATTTTATAGATTGAGTGGTTCACATCTAATTTGATATTCATACCCAACCTAAGTAAGGTTTGAGTTTACTCTTATTTGGTTCAAGTTGAACCTGACTATCAAATCTCAATACTAACCCATCCTAAGTTGGGTTGGTCGAAGTCTAATTGTCCCCATTCCCTTATAATTAAGCTTTGTTTCAAGCTCTACTAGAATGACCTACATTGTAGCTTTATTTTTAATTTTGAAAGGTATAAACATTCATTTGAAAATAAATGGTTGTTTTGGTTTTATAAATAAAAATAAGGTAAAAAGAAAGATCTTCATGTTATGGGAAAGGATATATAATGGTAAAAATTGTTCTTTCCAACATTTCTTTTGTTTTGTTACTGAGGTTTAATAATTAAGATCCTATGGTGGGCCTGTGATCAGAAACAAAAACTGACCCACCTTATTGTCTTTCCTTGGGAGAAAACAAAGATGGGAGAAGGTGGTTCTCTGTAAAGCTTACTTGTCTCCCAACCTTTAATAATAATAATGTCTTTTCCTTGGCATTATCTTTTCCCCCACGCACATTCAAAAGCTCTTTTTTTTCCCTTCTCTCAAGGAGAAAGAATGGCTTCATTGGCTTTTGCCCTCAATTCTAAACTTGATTGACATTTGTGCTTGTTGATAAATTAGTATTTATCATCAATACATAAAGATTTTAGATGGTGACACTGGAGAAAGGACAAAGTGTCCCACGGAGAGCAATGATGCAAAAGGTCCACATATGGAAGCTTTTTTCTCTTTTTTTTTTGTCTCAAGTTCAAGGGAGGCTAGTCCTGCACATGAGTCCTAATGATTTGGACTCATATGTGTTAATTATTGAATATTGATTCCTTTTAATTTGAAAGGGTATTTTTAGTTTAGGTTCATTAACTCTTCTATATTTGTAAAATGAGCCCTTCCTTTTGATTATTTTCACGTGTTTTAATACACACCTTCACTTCAAAAAAGAGGCCAAAATGGACTTTGAAAGAAACAAGGGTAGCCTTTGTTGAAATAGAGTCACTTTATAGGGTTCAACATTAACACTTATAAAAACGAATAAAATATAGCAATCCACATAATATGTCATATTAAGGCTTAGTTTAACATAAATTGTGAGAGAATGTAAAGTCAAAGTGCTTGAAATAAACTACTATCTAAATTTGATTGTGTCAGCACAATCAAAATTTAGATAAGACACAATCAAATTTAGATAGGAGTTTATTTCAAATAACATATGTATATGAAGGACCCTAAAAAAACCTTAATTACTTTTACTTGTATCAGAAGTTCATTTGAGTCTTGACATGCATGGATACAAAAAAGGGTTCATATGTTATCCACTCAAGGTTAACCATGGTTCACATGTATGCATCTATGTCTGTGCAATGGTGATGTATATATAGCAAAAGAAGGTCTTGTGGGCCTAAATGAGACAAGAAAGAATACCTCTTTATGTAGTCTCTACTTCCTTTTCTCTCTTCACTTATATGCATAACTTGTTTTTCCAGTCAAAGAGGGATCAGTGGGTCACATGTGTGGATGGAGAAAAAGGTCATATAGTATGCACAACATGCCCACCACAAAATATCACACAAAAATATATATCATATGAAGCCCACCAGTTGTCATATGTGGAATAGAATCTTCCACAATATTCAAATTCTCCATGAAAACACATCACCAACTGCACCTCATGCAAGTTTATTTTTTAAGATATATATAATAAAAG
This sequence comes from Acorus calamus, assembly GCA_030737845.1. NCBI lineage: Eukaryota > Viridiplantae > Streptophyta > Magnoliopsida > Acorales > Acoraceae > Acorus > Acorus calamus. The sequence continues at coordinate 5,358,991 of CM060861.1, read as the reverse complement.
CTGTCTATTTATTATTATTATTTTGGTTTTTAATTTCCTCTGGTGCTCCATTAATGCCAAATGTACATCTTTTTGGTGTTTTGGAAATGTACAAAAAAGACATGTCTGCCTCATGAGAGGGGCCCTGAAATGCAGTAACCAGTAACCCATTGTTGGCTTAGTTTGACTCACATGACTGATGTGTGGAAAAAGCTAGCTGAAAGAATTCTCTTGTGTGGGTGCTTTAAAGTTTGATCACAAAAGTGGTATCACTATCAAATTTGCACAAAACAAAGATCCATTTTTATGACTGCAAGTCTAGGGTCTAGAGCTGGTAGCACCTAATCTAATTTTTATGCACGTATAATGTCATATATTACTGTGAGACATTATATATGATAATGTATCTAAACTATATATATTCTTTTATGAGTTTGCTTGTGGGGTTTTCATCACTTCTTTGTTAGGATTACAGAAGTTCCTTTTCTGACGACTATAAGAGGTTGCTTTATATGAAATTGAGAGTGGTGAAAAGAGAGATTGTAAGAAACACTATATTTCAATTACTAGTTAAAAGTAAAATAATAATAATAAAATGATTATTATGTTACTTTGTATCAAACTAACCCATTATATAAATAATCAATTAATTTGACAAATTGCGTGAATCTTTTGCTTTATTTGTTGTTTTGGATTAGGTTTCCTAATTGATCTAAGTGTTGAGGATAAGTATAGAAAGGCATCACTGCCTCAACAGCTAGAATTGCTTGTTTTCATTTTATTTATTTATTATTTATTTTTTAATGGAAAGAGCAGGCTTTGAACCCCACAATGCAGACCCAGTGACAGAAATGGACAATAGAAAAGGATATTTCATCAAAAGGGCATTGCAGCAGAGGTTTGTATAAATTTATTCCCTCACATAACTCCTTCCCCATGCCCACATCTAGGTCACGGGCATGCCTTGAAATTAACAAATATGGTGGACAAAGATTTAATTTTTTTTTCCTTTCAAATTCTGAAATTCTGAATAGACAATGCAGTTTTAAGGGACATGCATATAGAAGCTCAACTTGGTTTTTATATGAAATCCTACAGTGGAGATATTCACATCTTCTTAGCAAGTTCCATGCAAATGAAGACATGATTGTACAGAAAAACAAATGAGGAGACATCAGTGGAGATTCCCTATTTTGTTGATGTGTTGTACAGACAAATGTTAGTGTGAAACTCACATGACCTGCAAACATGTAAGTTTTTTGTGTCATGAGATTGGATGTTAAAAAAAAATCAGAGCAGGACAGGTTACTTCACTGTACAAAAGGATCAGTTAACCCTAGGTGCCACTACTACAAAGCCCTAATCATGTTTCCTGTGGAGGTGAAAATTACTGTTGTGATATGTCTAATGTCTTGTATTCTAACAACACCAACCCATGAGGTTCATGGGTATAGTAGCGTCCCAATTCAAATATATATTTTTGAGGCTTTTCTTTGATAGGACTAAGAGCTAGACATTAATTTGCAGAGAGAAAAAAAAAGAATGATAAGAGAGACAGAGATATCTTTGTATCTCAATTATTTGTTACATTGGATTGATTTCCATTCTCCACCTTGGAAGTAGTAGCGAGGACAAGATACTTCATTGTACAAGAGGCTTATTTAACCAAGGTACTAACTACAAAGCCCTAATCATGCCTTTGTGGATGTGAAGGGAATATGTACATCACAATATTTCAACTGTTTCAGTGGAGAAAAATGTATTATAAAAGCAGTCATAATTCCCCACAACTTGCCTCATAATATATGTATTTTTTTTAATTGGCATTTCCCAATGATAGAAAAGAGACCCACTTAGGAAAAAGAGCAAATAATTTCCAAGTGATGCTCAAAAAAGCAATCCCTCCAATAAAACCTATGGAACCATGATATAAACACAAAATGAGAGAGCTATAGCTTTCTTTTGAGTTCTTTTTTTCTTTTCTCTTCTTTTACATTACATGACTTCTTCCATGGTGGAGAGGTGTGGGGAGATGGTGATGAGTGCAGTGGATCCAAACAGCAAGGCATTGCCTGCACCATTCCTGACCAAGACATACCAACTGGTGGATGACCCTTGCACTGACCACATTGTCTCATGGGGTGAGGATGAGACCACCTTTGTGGTTTGGAGGCCACCTGAGTTTGCAAGGGACCTCCTCCCCAACTACTTCAAGCACAACAACTTCTCCAGCTTTGTTAGGCAACTCAACACCTATGTGAGAGTCTCTCTCTCTCTCTTTTCAAATCTCCAATGCTTCTCATTGAGCTTTTTGTTCCATTAGTCTGTTTTTGTTTCATTTAAGGACCACTATTTCCATGATGAGCTTTCTTGTTATCAGTTTCATGATCTTCTCTGGTTTTTGTTAATCTCAGGGTCTAATTTGTACTATCAAAGTATCATAGGAAGGTTGTATGTTTTGTAGTACTAACCAAAAAATAAGAAGAAGTTTTGCCTACTGATTACATGTTGTTTCTGAAATAATTTGTGTATGCAATCATTGGTTTAAGATGGGTGTCACTGAAAAATATAATGAAGATTTTTTCTGTTTCTTATTTGGTTATTTGAAGAAGGTAAGCAAAATCTTTTTACATAATCTAAAACAATATTAACAAATAAAAATAAAATCATGATTACTGCATGTTTTCTTCTGCAAATGCACAATGGCTAAGATGGATTTTGTTAATCTTAGTGTCTTCTTGTATAAAATAGTAAAAAAAGGTTGTGTTCTGTTTTGCCTACTAATTACATATTATTTCTGAAATCATTTGTGTGTGTATAATCATTGGTTTAAGATGGGTGTCACTGAAAATTGAAGATTTTCTTTTTTGGTTCTTTGAATAAGGTAAGCAAAATCTTTTTCAGATAATATAAAACAACTTTTAAAAAAAAGCTTTGATTCTGAACACATCTCATGAGAATGTCTCATCTATTGGTCACTGCTTTTACTATATCACCTGCCATGAAACAGTTGAGTATAAACACCACCACCAACACCAACCACTCCATCTCATTCAATGCAAAACACATTCATACATCCTCTCCTCTCCTCTCTCTCTCTCTCTCTCTCTATCTATCTATCTTTCTGTGTCACTACTCTCTCACAACTTCAAATGAATGCATGTTCTTGCAATCTGTTGTTGTTGTAGGGATTCAGGAAGATAGTCTCAGACAGGTGGGAGTTTGCAAATGACTTCTTCAGGAAAGGTGAGAAGCACTTGCTCTCTGAGATCCACAGAAGGAAGACCTCCCAAATCCCTCCATCACTACTACTTCCAAACCACCACCAACACTTCCAAGAACATGATATGGGTGGCAGTAGTAGTACTGGTTGGATTGAATCACCACTTCATCCATTACTATCGAACGGCGGCGACTCCGACTTCTTGTCAGCCCTCACTGAGGACAACCAGAGGCTGAGGAGGAGGAACACATTCCTCCAATCTGAGCTGACCCACATGAAGAAACTCTACAATGACATCATATACTTCATCCAAAACCATGTAACCGACGACGATCGACGACGACCGATGATGTTCGGTGGACCGAGACTCATCGAAATGGGTCCTAACATTGCAACCACAGGTGGTGGTTCAGATGGAAGTAGTAGCAGTACTGTTAAGCTGTTTGGGGTGGCTTTGCATGGGAAGAAGAGAGTTCACACTGAGAGTGGGGGGTGTGAAGGTTGTGAGTGAGGTTTTGGTGGATCATTTTTAGGGTTTTGGATTTTTGTGAATATGATGGAAAGTGAGATTTAGATCTATGAGAAGATATGATAATTAAGGACTTTTTGTTGGGTTGTTTTGGTTGGTTTAAGTGGTGGATTAAGCTTTTGGGATCTTTGGGTTGTCTTTAACATTAAATTTTTTTAAAAAAAAAGTGGTTTTGTGTCTTTTGAGCTTTTGTTTGAAAGGGTTGACTATGATGATATGTTCTTTTGATGATGTGGATCACTGTGGGAGAGGTTCAAATTAAACTTTGGATGCTGTTCTTTGTTTCTCTCCTGTTTTTTAAAAGGGAAAGGAAAAGTAGAACCTAAAAAGACCACGATGGATTTTTTTTTTTATTTTTCATTACATGGGAACTCGATTTGAAAATTAACTATATAAAAGACAAAAGGCAAAGGGAATAAAGCTCACATCCAACAATACATATATAATATATTAGTTCAGATTTAGTACCATCAATACAAACTACATAATCTATTAATCTAACTACATAGTGTATGAATCGAACTGCATAACTAATTGTTAGATACGATATCATTCTCTATGCAGTTAGATCCATAAATTATGTAGTTCGATAATGATGATACTAATGGTATCTAGATATGATTGGATCCAAACCGACATAATATAATTTACAATTGCTTTAAATAAATAAAAATATATTATGATAATTTTTTTCTTATTAAAGGGAATAAAGACTCAAACTCATATATACAGCTAAATGATAAAAATGTACTTTAAACTTGTCAACTGATCGAATATGTAACGAAATGTCAATATTTAAATCTGTATTCAAGTTTTAATCTATAATATTTAAAACCCAAAGTCTTAATTTGAATATGACACAATTATTTGAATTTTGATAATTACCTGATTACCTGATTGTTTGTATTTATTATTTTTTTATTTTTTTCAAAGATAATTATATATTTTACATTTTCTATGATAAAATATTCACTGAAAAATTGTTGTTAAAAGGGAATTTTCATGTATTTGAATTCGTATCCAAATCTATTTGAATATAACATAAGATAACTGAATCACTACTCAAATCCAAAACTTTGAATGAATTATTCAAAAAAAATTATTTGAATCCAGATTGGGACAGCTTACAAGGTACCTCTCGGAGTTAATTGGGTCAAACAATTAGAGATAAAGGAAACACACATATATCTAATCAAGAGAGTTGCCTTAAAGCAAAACTACATTGCTTTGAAGCTTCTTCAATGTTTTACTTGGAAAAATGCATGTGGTTAGTGTGACATCCTCTCATGTTTGTGATCATCAATACTAAAGCAATTGTATTTTTCGAAAGCCGCGAATATGGTTTGATGGTCGATCATAATCTCACGACGTCCTCCTTGAATATTCACTTCCCCCATCAGACCTTGTAGGAAATGAAAGAAGGATGAACCAAAAATCCCTTAGTATGACTGTGTAGAGAATACCCATGGTCATGGACGAGAGAACTTCGATCGAACTGAGAATTTGATCGGTGGGATTGGAAAGGATAGATCAGTTGTCTATGGACATCATAGTAGGAAATGAAAAACCAGTTGAGAGGGTAGAAAGAATTTGGTAGTGTAGTGGACATCAACAGTGCTACTTTTTTTTATCCCTCTCTCAACTGGATTTTTAAAATCTCCGACATTAGTTGAGAAATCATAAATCTGTTGCTCGGCTGTGGGAATCTTGATTTGTTGTTTCAATGGAATTTTTTTTTATGGCAAGTACTGTTCCAAAATCATTGTATATGTTTGCACATAAATCCTCTTTAAAAATACTGATTTTTCAGTATATGCATGTGTGACACATTTAAGTTGTCAAAAAATTAATATTTTTATTGAGAAAATATAGAACAATTTATAACTACATGGGACAAAAATGTAATACGAGGATGAGGATGAGAATGACAAGGAAAAAGATACACTCGGCCCCAATTACAATGCATCATTTTTTTTTAAATCACACTCTCTCTTTGAAATGTATGTTATATGAATGGAAATGATCAGGTGCGGCGGAACGGCGGTGCGGCAGCGACTGGGCCGTCCGATCGCAGGTTCATCGCATCCAACGGTACGTGAATTGCACCCGACCGTCCGATGCGATGGACCCGTGATCACTGCCGCACCGCCGTTCCGCCGCACCTAATCGGTTCCCGTTATATGAAATGATACATAGACTGGAATACAATAATGTTTTTTTTTCAAATTGAAAAAATAAAAATAAAAAATCATGTCATACATTATGATAGAAGCTATACACTATATTATCACAGTATACACTGCGTTATCATAGTATATCGGATTGCATAACAGTACAATAAAGAAACACCAGGTTCTGGGCTTTCTTTTTTTCCTCCACTGGACCACATCTTCCAAAAGTATGTGATGGCCTATCGTGTGCAGTGAATAATAATTGGATAATGTTACATCCAGCCCCATTTTCAGCCCTCAATTCCATATTACAAGTGTATTGAATTTTTTAAAAATATTATACCTCATCTAATGAGATACATGCTTTTATAAAAAATGAAGCACATACTTCAATGAATTACATGTATGTATTTATAAAAAATGTAAAAAAAATCTTTTAAAGCATATGCGTCATTAATGTGAGCATATACGTTATTAATTTTCTATCGACGCATATAACACTGAAATTGGGGCTGAAAACGGACCTGAGTGTAACAGCGCCCATAATAATTTAGTCCTAAATACACTACTTGATGCCTAAAAAAAAAATAAAATCAATGCATGGTTTAAACATTTTAGCAAGCATATGACGCCCAACCAGTGCACGATCTCATTTAGGACTTCCATCGAGCATTCGACGTGCAAATACAGGTTCATCTTACACACTTGACTTTAGTTGGCGGTACCAGCTGGACGCGCTCACGCGGAAGCACATCACGATCGCGCCGTGTCACTCGACGAGCCCGGACAGGCTCCGGAGGAGGTTCACGCGGCTGTCCGGAAATGGGCGCAGTGAAGAAGAAATGGAAGTGAGGATGATAGTGGAAGAGGAGATGTGATTTGAGAAGGTGGTGATCGAATTTAAGCGTTAAAAAAGGTGATCGATCTTTCTTCTTTTCTTTTCTTTTCTTTTTTTTAAAAAAAGTTGGGGGTGAAAGGGAGACGGGAGAAAATTTAAGATAATTGAAGGGCAATTTTGTTTTTAAAAATGACTAAAACAGATTTTATACATTTTGTAGGGGTTTATTTGAACATAAATCATGCGAGCTTCATTAACCATACAAAATATTCTAAGAATATTCCCTAAAATGATTTGGATATGGATTTTTTTTATGATTTTAAAAAGATTTTAAGGAGTTATACCGATTTTTTCCTTTTATAAAATATAAAGTTCACAATTTATGTTTGTATTTGCATTTGTTAAAAGTAGGACAAAAAAGGGGGATAAATTTTATTCCAACATTTAGATTTCATTTTAAAATCGGGGCAATTGTCCGTTGTTTGTCCCAATTTTTTCTTATAACAAATGGTATAAGTAGATCTCAAACCACTAATCCTCCCACTTACCCGATTATACCACTCTTATTCCCTTGCCAAACTAGGTCTAACTATTTTTCTCATTACTTATCGATATAGACTCCCACTTATCCCTTACCAAACTCTGTCACTTCACTCATTGTGTTAGGAGAGGATTGAAGTGAAGCAAGCTTTCAGGAAGTGAGGCACTCACCTAAACCACATGGCCAAGACAACTCTTTATATATATATGATGTTGCATGGGTTGGAAAATGAAATGGTTCTTTTTGCTTGGATTATATATATTTTCTATAGGCAAGAGTTCAGATGAGTTTTATGCACTCCTTTGCTTGACATTGCAAAAGATCTTTGTAGCTAGCTCCACATATACTCGAAGTATGACAATCACACCCTCAGACTTTTGCAACTAGCTTTACTCCAGTTTAGCTCAACTGGAGATAGCTTGTGTCTGCTTGATTTGTGTTCACTAGCATTACCATCTTGGGTGGTGTTTATTTAATAACTACACATGCTCTGTCTTTAATATTGTACATCAATGGTGTGCCCATATCTTGGGTGGTGGTTTGCCCAGTCATTTCTTTTTATTTGTTTGTGGGAGGAGATTGGGGTGGGGTTGTGATGTTTGAATATTCACAGACATTCAGTATATTTCACTGATGTTTGGTTGAAAAGGATGAATTATGATCAGGACATCTGATCAATTTGCCATGTTATCTGGCTCTGTCCTTGGTGATCCATTGCCTGCAGTTTATTTACACATTGACCTGGCTGATATGCTATGAATTCAGAATGAATTGTGCCAGAAACGTTTTTTCTCTAATAGATGCTATTGCACAGTGAAGTTGTGGTATTTTTAGTGTGGTTGTCTTTCCTTATGGAGATTTTAACGCAATAGTGTTCATATTGTCTTTTTTTCCTACTGTTTTTGAACCAGCATTCATCTTATAAATTGCAGTCTATATCCTTCCCTTTCTTATGAATGTGATCTGTTTAGTTGCCATTTTCTTAATTTTGTTTTAGTTTCTTTTCACCCACAATTTGGATGGCTTAATAATCTAACATTGTCAGAGGAGACCAGAAAATCTCAGAAGAAAATGTCATTCTGATTTTTTGCAATTCCATCGGACTCAGAAAATATTGCAGTAAAAAACTGGTGCAGTCCTGTGAGCTCTATATATCACACTCCTTTGTCTTAGGAGCCACATTATATTTCAAGCATTCCCTTTTCCCAGTAACATGTACTTTCTTTTCACTCATTCTTAACTGCTGATTGGCCAAACATTATCCTATTTAACTATCCATTGATATTGTATGATACGGTATGGAGTGATTTGAGCGAAGTTTGTTACAATTTACAAGTGGAGGAGACAAAATTTACATTGCGGACACACTAGATTTGAATTTCCTGAAAACTATGCAAAGACATAGGAGTAGAAATAGATCTACAAAAGAAGTTGGTCCAACTTCAACTTCTCTCTTTTTCTAGGTTAACATGGTACTTTTCGTAATTTTGTTTTGTTAATACATCTTCCTTTTCCACAGGGAACCCCAATAATTGACACAATGGTAGCCCCAGAAATTATCATATGAAGAATGATGATCAGTGGAGAAGCAAAGATGATGGAAGGGAGCAGAGGGATAACACTGATAGTCAATTTACCAAAACCACTGATTCCCACAGGCATTTCATTCTGATAGATACCATTATGTTGGTCCTGGTGACAACTACAGGCATGATGACTATGCCAGGCATCATAGACATCCTGATGAAGATGAGAGAACTTCCTATAGGTTGTCTTCTCGGTCTAGTTGAGATTCAAGGTATAGGGATAATTCGCTAAAGACGGAGAGATACTCTCAAGAACAATTTTGACAATTGTGGGCGTAGAGTTAAAGATTATGTAGAGAGTATTACAAAAAAATACAAACCCTCCGATAAAGTTGAGCTCAAACTAGGATGTGGTAAAGAATGGGGAGAGGAATAGACAGAGGGAACAGAGATGGGAAAAGAGACCACCACTTGAAAAGTTTTGGTGATTGCAGGAAAGATCATGCAATATTAAATGAAGAATCTAGAAATGCAAATAGAAAAAACAGCAGGTCAAATTCTTCATAGAAACTCAAAAGAGAAACAACAAGGAAGTAGATGAGAAAAATGTAACATAACCAACACAGCGATTGCCATAAGAAGGAAACAGTGGACATCATCCAAAAAGACAAAGGAAGTTCTCTCAGTTACTGGGATAGAGATGAGAAAAATGACAAATTGACAAGTATTTAGATGAAGCCGCGCATTCAAGTGAGAGTGACTCTCAACCAAAAGAGTTAGGCTGAGTCATTTCTCAGACAAACCTGATGGAGTGGGTGAAGATAGTGAGTATCCTATCATGTGCTAAACCTCCTTCTGTTAGAGTTCTTTTAGTGACATTTAATAGATTCCTTAATCTGGCTTTAGGGACATTGGCTAATGAAAAATTACCCCCGTGTTTATATTCATCATCTAGTCCTTCTTATGCAGGTCAAGCAGAGTCTGTTCATGATCTGGATGCAGCAATGGTTGTGATGAAAACTGCTAATTAGGTATGCTGCATGCATGATTGTTTTGCTCTCTTTTGACTTCATTTTTTTCCAGCAGTTCATTAGGGTATCACCAATCAATATCTTGAACAATATTGATTTTAGGCTTTTAGCTGATATCAATATGCATGAGATTCATTTTGTAAGAAAATTTATAATCTTGTGACAATTCGTTTGTCTTCATTATGCTGATTTTGAATTTCGCTCATGACAATATATGACAATTAATAGGAACCTTGTTGGGGACTGGATATATTTTCACTCACCAGAAGAAAAAAACTTCTCTGGGGAAACAAAAAGATCACTGTTACAGAACTCCAGAACAGCAATTTATTAAACTTTTGAAATACAATTAAGGCTTATGCCTACCATTTAATCTCAATTTTTTTTAATTAAACTTTGTCTATATATACATTATTAGCTTGTCTATATATACATTATTATATTTGAATACAACATCAAAAACTAAATTGCTTCTCTTGGTGTTCCCCCCCACCAAAATTTTCTAAATCTTCTCCCCCTTCCAATCTTTACAGTCGAGCTACCACTGGGACATGCCAGTGTTCTCTGATCGAGAACGACAGGAAAAGTTCAATAAACTCATGGTAAGTCCCCACAGTCTCTCTCTTCACCCTAACTTTGTTCATATAGGATCTGTGAATGTGATTCTCTTAATGTTTTTTTATAGGCTCCTGGATACTAACACATTTTCAGAGTCTGGGTGTGCCCTGGTGCCTATCAATTTTACTTTTTAGGGAAGCTGGAACACTGCCTCCCTGGCGACAAAGATCGAGCGGAGCAGGAGAAGCTCCAGATGGACTTGGAGAAACAGTACACATCATCCACATCATCCAATCCTAACAAAGAATATGCTGAGCTCAGGCCCGCTGTTCCCATCAGGACTCATCATGTAAAACGTCTCCGAGTCCTTTGACCCCACCACCCTTTCAAAATGGGCCCGCATGTATGTCATCTCCCCCGCATTCTCGTCCGAAGGATCAGCCGCCAGGGGTAAGACCCCCGCCCCCATGGAAACGGCCCGGAGCAGCTCCATGACGCCGAGGTCGGTTTCAGTGGGCTCCCTCCTGGCCGCATAGCCCGCCTTTCGTCCATTGCAGTACATGGTCCACGCGGGCTCCTCAAGGAGCCCAACCCGGCTCGCCGGGGCTGCCCGTTTCTCGCACTCGAGCGCAATCCGCACAAGTCCACCTGAGCTCATCTCCTGCTGCAGCTTGGAAGTGGGGATCGCGAGCTCGAGCACGAGGAGGGGGAGGCATCGGGGATTGTCCTGTAGGTAAGTCTGTCAATTAATTGAAAAAATCCAAATTTGATCCAAAATATATCCTATATATGTTTGTATTATATATATTGTTCATATTTGTTATCTTATATGATTAATCACAATCATAATAATATAATATCTAAAAAAGAATAAATATTAAAATCTCATTTTTAATTTTCATCTCTCTCTTATATTACTTGATTATCTAAATTAATGTTAATATTTAAATATGTCAATTATTTTAAAAATACATGCATCTGAAGATATCTGAATCCGAAAATTAATATCTATATTAAGATATGATACAGATAATAATTTACGTATCCGATCCGTTGACAGGCAATGCATACCTGGAGGGAGAGAGTGACGCGGGCCCTGCGGTGCCCATAGAGGGTGCCGGTGACCACCCGCGCCCCGCCACCTCCGCCCCCGTGGGTTGCGACGTGGGTTCCGTGGTGGTGGTGGCCGGGGACGGAGGCGGGGATGCGGCAGGACGGGGCGAGGATTGGGAAGGAGCGGAAGACGGAGCGGAAGGCGCGGAAGACGCGGGAGGATTTGGAGGGGCGTTTCTTTTGGGATGGTTGGAGGAGGGTGGAGGGTGAGGGTGGTGGACGGGGTGGCGGTGAGAGTGGTGGTGGTGGTGGTGATGATTCCGGGGTTTCCGGAACCACAATGCTTGTCATGTGGTGGTTAGGATTCTTTTTTGGGGTTGGGAGATGAGAGGGAAGACGTTGGGTGGTTTTTGAAGTGGAGATTTGGTGCTTTGCACGTTTGTTTGTGTTTTTTTATTTTTTTTTGAAGAAGCTTTGCACGTTTGTTGTTGTTGATTGCTGGTCTTACACTTCTTGGTGAAGGATTATTATTACCGGTCAATTTTTTATTTATAAGATGAAACATGAATTATGATGAATTGTATAAATACATTTATAGAAAATGTAATTTTTTTTATAGAAACATATACGTTTTTAATATGAGTAGGATAAAGACCGAAAAGAATAGGGGTTGGTTGGTCTTTAGCCTTGGGTTAGTGTATTTTAGAGATTTTTTTTTGAGTGCTTGATATAAGTGGTTTTACTTGTGTGGTTTAGCCCCGTCTGGATATGGAATAGTCCAGAGAATAAGAATAAAGCAAAATAGATGTTTTTAGTCGTTTGGATGCAAAGAATACTCGGGGATAAACTATGTTGAAATAAATTGGTACAAAGTGGTATATGAATTTCAATCAACTTCTGGAATAAAGTTATTTCATGTTATTATACCCGAAAAATATGTGGGTCCACTTTCAAATCAACTGTCATTACCTTTATTAATTATATGTCAATCAACTATCTTTATTTTTTCATCTTTTATAAATTTTTATCCATATTTCATTCACATTTTAATCAAACAACAAAAAAATTTAATTTCGTTTCTAACGAGAATAATTCAAAACACAATCAAATACAAAATCACTTTATCTTTTTTTATACCCACTTATGACGAAAAATTATATACCTAATAATAAGTCTTATTCTGTATTTAAACGAGGCTTAGGATTTTATTTTTTTTATTTTTCTTACCTTAATCGTGGGGGATTTTGTTGTGGGACTATGCAGGTGAATCTGCAGTAGTTGGGGAGTCTTATTAATTATTGGTTTTAATGTGACATTGGGAGATGATTCATAATGTAACAGTTAATACAACCTGTCATAATTTGTTTCTCGAGTCACTAATTTTTAGTTCTTCGGGTGATGTTTAGCTTCTCATGATTCAATAGCTGATTAGGCAAGTCGAATATTCTATGCTTCAAGCATGAATAAGGCATTCATTCTTTGTCACTCTCTTCCTATAGTAACAAAACAATTACCTTTGCAAAATTCAGGGTCCTATTCTCGGATTGAGACTTTGTGGAGAATCAAACACAACTTGCATGGATGTCTTTTCTTTTTGTGAGATCTGTGTCTGAAAGCTTATACTTCGTAGAGATTCTTGTCTCCATTCCTTTTATCAATCATTCATCTAAAATCCTCACTAAGGTTGCAACCATGATTAGTACAAATCAATCCAAAAAAATATCTTTATCCACCTCAAAATCCATATCCAGAAAATGAAAAAATTGATATTTGAATATCCAGAAAGATTTGTAAGTGTACGTGGATGTTAAAATATCTGCTTTGGAATTTGAAACTGACATATATTTGTATTAAATACACTTTAAATTAATTTCTGTTGTATGATTCATTGTACTTTTTTAAAATTTAAGGATACTATGGTATTATCTTTCTACAATTTAAAAGAGAGTATGGTCTTCAGTTTTTCTAGTAGCATCATCTCTTATCATTAATGTTATCCATAATTAGTGTTATATTTAGACATGTCAATTATGAATTATTTAAAAATATATATGTTCACCCTGAATCTGAAAATTCAGAATTGGAATGTCAATGTCATGAGTGTGCTGATACACTCGATCCATTTTGCAGTCTCATATAAACTTGTCAATCGAACGGACACAAATCAGATATGTCAATATTTATATCTTTCAGATACGAATATTAATTTTCAGATTTATATCCTTTTGGATATGGATTGAATATGGATATTTTTCGGATAACTGACATATTTAAATATTAACATTAATTTGGATAATCAAGTGATATTTTAGAGAGATATAAAAATTAAAAATGAGATTTTAAGACTTATTCTCTCTTTCAGATATCATCATTGAAAATTTAATAGTATTAAAGTATATTATCATTATGATTAAACATATAAGATAACAATATGGTCAATATATAATACAAATATATACATTTTTATAATATCTGTTGGATACGGATAATTTGTTGATCGGATATACTGGTATCCACATCTACACTTCGGATCTTTGAATATCGGATATTTTTTATTTTTCGGATACGGATTTAGATTAGATTTAGAATTTTTTTAGATAATTGACAGATTTAGCCTCATACCCTATGATAGTGTAATATATATTGTACTATCATAATGTATGAGGTTCTAACATGTACATAGAGTATGACGCAAAAGATTTTTTTTTATGAAAAAATATATTAATGTATCTTAATATATATTTTATGTTATATAACAATATGAATTTTAAAAGATAACGTACAATTTTTTTTAATAAAAATATCGATGTAGACTGCATCTGAAACTGTATAATGTGCTGTGCTGGGCATGTCATTTTCCTAATGCCATGTGTAAAAGATTTAGGAATGGATACAGGTATTATGATAGTCAATCCGTTGTGAGCTTAATGATTAGATTTTGGCAGCCTCACTTTGTTTGTCATGGTGGTGGCCAGAGCTCTTTTACCCATTTATTGTTGATTTTCACATCAACAAAAAAATATGATAATTATCTCTGTAGAGAGTGCTAAATCTGAAGTTCTCCATTAGAGCTCTGGTCAGTAAGAGAAGACCTGCCATAAGGTCTTTTGACAAAGGAAATTGTTCCATTTAATCCCGTTTGAGCATCATTTACAGTTTGTACACATTGTAATTTTTTTAAAGCATATACTTAACTAATGAAGTACATTTTTTATAAAGACAATTAAAGCATATGCTCTTATCAATTGAATGCATAATTTTTTTTACATATTCGCAATGGAGTATATATAAAGATAATGAAATATATTTTGTGTTAAATAATTTCATACACTACATTAATGACGTAACGTACAATTGTAAATGAGACCGTAACCAACACGTTAGAGAGATTCCGGTGTAGTACATGTACTAGGTGCATCAAAATCATATTCTCAATTTAAATACTAATTCACCAAATGTTATAATATTGATTAAGAACTAGTGATACTGCATTAACCCTCTAATAAACAATCGATCCTCACTTGATCCCATTTATTCAACACCATAATATTAAACACCACTACCACTTTTTCACCCCAAAACTGAGGCATCAAAACACTGTAAAATGCCCCACATGACGACACCCCACAAATCCTAAAACACCACCCCCTCCAATTGCTTCTCCATGCTTTCTTCACTTCTCCATGGTTGGTTGGGGGTATTCCTCAATCCAAACGGGGGTACATTATTTAAATCAATATACGAAATTTAAGTTCTCGTTTGGATGGATGAATTATGTCATTCTACATAGATAATTATACTAATATAGATAGCAATTTACATGAATAAGAGATTTTTACTTGTTTGTGTTTTCAGTTATTCTCGTTGAAAAACGTGATAAAATAGTTTTTTTGTTGTTTGTTTGATTTGGAATAGATTAAGAATAATGAAGGATAAGTGGTGGTTATGAAGTGTATACTTTTTAAATGTCATTTTAGAGGCATGGATAAGGTGGTACCCTGGAAGTGTTATACTAGCTTATACTTGTTTATACTGACATTATTATACAAGTTTATACCCCTTAAACAAACAATTTTTTCTCCCTGTTCATGCTTATTCTGTCCCCTTATACCTCCATTCAAACAAGGGCTAGTAGAATATATATTCTATTTTGTAATTATTATTATGAAAAATATAAAAATGTGCGTATTTAATTCATTTAAGTATATAATTAATTTTTTTTATGAAAGCATGAAATGTACGTTAATAGATCATCACCGACCCTAATAAACAATCAATCCTTACCCACCCTGCTTTTCATGGATTCCATGCAAATATTGACATCACACCTAACTCATATTAGTGGGTTGGTTTATGTACTCTAATTGGAGGTGCAACTTGGTTTTGTTTTTTTTCTTGTGCCCCCCACCATCAAAAGGGCACACACTCTATCAAGATTTGGGAAATCAAACATAAAGTGCTTATGCCAAAAGATTCCACACAAGGGACATCTATTATTAATTCCCATTAATGTGTGGAACACTTTTTAAACCTTTTTCCACAGTTTATAAGCCCACCGAGGAAACAAATTCTTACCCTATTCCCATGAGGATGATGACCCAGAGCACATGTTGTGGGCATGGACTATTCTATGGAATTGGGATTAATCACCATTATTGTATTATGTTTGGTGTCCCATTTTGTTAATCAGCATGTACTCATGCGTCATGATGTGGGTCAGTAGAGATGATCAAGATCTATATAAATGCAGTACTGCTTAACTGGAAATAATAATAGAGATTAGTACAAGGTTTTGAGTACTAATTATATTGGATTTGTTTGGTTTGAGTACAGGTTTTTGTATTTTTTTCTTCATGAGTGTTCCCTTAAAAAAATCTTAACAAGTTCTCATACACTCCTTATGTCGCTATTTCTTATATCAAATCATGGTTAAAATAATGGTTTAGGCAAACTTAACTTTTTAGATGGAGTGATGGTAGAATCATAATTCAAATATTTTCTTTAGATTTTTTTTAAAATATTGATTGTGGAAAGTAGAATTTATTTTAAAACTGGTAACAACAAGTGGATAGAATATTCTCAAAGCCTAACTAGAATAAATTTGGGGGATAATTCATTTCGGGGACGGTTATTACAACCCCATTATCTGTGATCCCCACCCCCGTTAACTAACCCACCCACTCCAAATGTTAAGAAACTTTACCCCACCCCAATATATAAAAGATGTTTTAGGATATTCAATCCCACCCCCCACTGATTTCTCATCTTCCTCGTCATTTCCCCTTTCATCTTCCTCTTCATTTTGCCTTTCCCCTCCATCTCCAAAACTCAATCCATCCCATATCCACACCTCCAGCGGGCCTACTTGGCGGCATAATCTCCTTCTTCCACCGTTTCAGTTCCACCCCCTATCGCGGGCTCCAATTTGGACGGCTCCCTTCACCACATTCAACAAAGAAGGTTAGATCCCCTCCTTTTCCATTCATTTCTCTTCTCTTTTTTCATGTTATATCCATTGTATAGGTGACGTTTGTGTTACATTATGTTCATATAAAATTTTATATTAGAAACCCTAGATTGGTTTATTTCAAACATAACCCTAATTCCATTTTTAGGGTGGTTGGAGAATATTTTTCTTGTGAAAAAATTGTTGGAGAAATGGTTGGAAATGGTGTTTTTTTAAAGAGATTATTTTTATTGGTTGATGGAATGAGTAGCATTGCTTGTTTAAAGGAAAATTTTGGGTTATTGATGGATGATTTATTGTATTGTTTTTTTTATATTGAGTTAATTGTAAAATGTTACTAAAATCGTTATAGTCTGGACTTCTTTTTTTTTCTCATTCTGTATTTATGGACACATTGTATTGATGGCTTTTAGTTGTCATGTCGAAGACTGCTCTGTTCTCTTGATCAAGCACATCTTGCTTGCATTCATTTATACCCATTACCTCGTAAGGTATCATAGTATATTCAGATGAGCAATTTAATTTTGAAGGAAAAAAGATTGACTGTTGTATTTTTATCTTTAAATGGAGTTAAAGTCAGTTTTCAAGCTCTGTAGTTGTATAGTTACATGCATTTTTTGTATATTGATAGCATTCTATATAATTTCGATTACATTGTTAACTATTGTATTGTTAACCCTTTATCCCAGCATATAAAGTAGTCAGCAGTCATCAGCATAAGGTCCCATGATGAAATTGACACTATACACATCTAAATTTTGTTAGTGATGACTTTGATTTTTTTAAAAATAGATTTTAGCTAAACAAACTGCACTGATGTAAATAATCTTCCTTTATGATGCTGACAATTTTAGTTTTGATAAACTTGTTTTAGATTAAATATGCAAATTGTAGAGTACATTGTTTTGCGCTTGAAGGAAATTGAGTTTTAGAAATTGTTTATTGTCCTAGTTCTGCATCTGACATAGTCCACCAAGATATGCATGATATGTAAAATACATTGTTCTTGATACTTAACTCTCCTTCAGGTACTGAATATTATATCTTGTATTACATTTCATAAAAATTTATATGACAGTACGTTATAAGCCACTAACTAATTGGTTGTCATCTATACAGGCATGGGTGTATTAGCATATTCCTTTATTTAAGCCTGTACAAGACGATCGTGTCATTTAAAGATTGATTATATTCAAGATGGTTGTCCTCTACCAGCATCGACTCCTACTACTACATAGGGAACTACAGAACGCCGCAGTAAAAGATTGAATATTCGTCATTCGCATGTGTAGTATCACCCATGTCATGGAAAATGAATGCATTACACTGATGTGTGGGAATGTATGATTTTTTTGGTTTTTTGGATAGTTATATGGCTTTTTGGCCTTTTTGATACCCTTGTATGGTTTGTTAGGGATGAAGGTCAAAAGGGGTGTAATCTTTGCTCTATGTCAAAGGGGTTTAATGTGTTTTGAATGATCAGATGGGTTTAATTTGTTTAACATGGTATATCCATGTGTTTTGAATGGTATATGCAATGTGTTTTGAAGTGTTTTATGACAGGGTGGTTGAATGTTTTGATTGGTGGTTGAATTAATAAAAGCACAGGGAAATCATGTTGTCCAGGGAGGTTCGACACTGAACTTGTCGACATGTCTTTCTTTTATCGACAATGGTATAGTCGACTAATATTGCATCTGTTGATCATATGTAGTGTAAGGATTGACAGTAGCTGACATGTTAAATTCGACAACATAGATGTCGATGTCCAATAGGTTTTGTCGACATTGTTCTTGTCGAACATGAGACAGTAGCTGATTGATTCAATTCGACATCATAGATGTCGACGTCTAACATTCGTCATCGACATTAGCCTTGTCGAACATAGGCCAACAAATGACCCTGTTAGATTCGACACTTTCAGTGTTGATAAATTAAGGTTCCATCGACATCTATAATGTCGAACAAAGGGACAGTAACCTTTCGCTTTTCGTCGACATATACATTGTCGACTCAGTTAGCAAACATCGACACTGAACATGTCGACACAAGCAGGGAACACCAAATCAATGTTATAAACCGTTTTAGTATGTGTTGATGACTTTGTTGGCAAAAAGAGGATTGCTAGTGATGGTAGATGGCAAAGGCGCACATGACCCACGCCGGAAAGGTGTGCCGTGCCAGGAGGAGACTGATGGCGGGGAGAGAGAAGGAAAATGCGCGATTTCTTTTTGGGTTTTAATTTTAAGGGTGAATTTGGTCTTTACACAAATTCTTGGGGTGGGTAATGATGTGGGTGGGTTAGGACAACATGGGGTGGGTAGGGATAGGGTGGGTTTGGTTACTTTCAAAAGTCTGTGATAACATATTTTAATTGTTTTTTCTGGGGTGGGGTGAATATCCAGTGGGGTGGTAATAACTGCTCCCATTCATTTCATAATTAGACTGGGGGTTATCACTATTTTTGTTGGGAGTAAATCAAAATTTCCTTAGATTTTAATATATAGTAGTACACTACAAATAACTACAAAGAATTGAAATAGTTTTTTTTTTACTAGAAAAATTTCTAGCACATTCTATTCTAATACAAGAAAGTAAAGGGATTGCTCACCCACCACATAAATTTAAAACAGAAGCAGAGAGAAAAATCCTCAAATTTTGTCTTGCACATAATCACCACAAATGTCATAATCTCATCAAAGTTGCCTTCTAGAAATCCAATATCAATGCACTAGAAACAGTCACACCAATATTTAATCTCTCTAGTTCATGATAGAAACTCTGAAAACAAAAGGAAAAAAAATGTGGAGACTGTGTATCCACGGATACATTTTTTATTTTATTTTTTTGAATCTTAGGAAGCCATGAATGGATATACATTTGGAAAAACACAAATAGCTTCAGCCATAATATTTCCAATGGATGCTACACTTTGACCTGTCTGTTTTTGGCATTTAGAGCTATTTATGATGAGTCTGGAATTAACTAGAGAGAGAAAATGCTCAACCATTAGTTTTGACAAATTTATTGATGGAGATGTCAATCCTCAGTCATCAGTGAAAAAGACTGCTCATTTAGTCTTCCATTGTTGTCTTATTTATTTATCTATTGCATGATAAAGTATTGTTTGCTCCGTGGACCTCCTCCATTTTTATATCATTTGATGTCAAAACCTGATTAATTTTTAATATTTTTTGGACTTTGGTGCACTCTTCATTTTTTTAATTTCACTTTTGATTATGTTTCCTCATCGTTTTATTCGAACATACAACATAAGTGCATTTGTATAAAGTTTTTTTTTCGTTATCATATGTTTTTTAAATAAATGAATATGATCTGAAAAAATAAACTCGATAAATTTCTATCTTTTTTTTAAAAAACAAAAATTGAGATTTATTGATTCAGTTAAATAAATAAATTTTATTGCAACGATGTAAACATATTGGATGAAAGCAGAAAATATTAATTTTCGTTAAAATATGAAATTTTAAGAATGCAGTAAGAATACTTAACAAGAGATCATACGATCTCATTTTATTGTTTTCATTATTTATTTATTTTTAATTTAAATTGGTACCAGTGATTATATGGCTAATAAATGACAAACGTGGCAATTATAATGACCAATGAAAGAACTTATTTGTGCTGTTAAGCTACAGTCTGGTGTGACATGATCACATGACTCTATTAAAATAATTGGAATTTATGTTCATGCATTATGCAACCGCATAAGATATTGTTTAGAAAAAATATCCTCCATGCATCCATGTCACATCCATTCATTAAACTTGTCTGATTTTGTTTATTGATATTAAAGTTTTTGAAATTGATGATCGATGTGACTTCAATAAATCAAATATGTTTTGACAGTCTCGCATATTAATAATTAAAAACATAATTTTAAAAACGGTTTTTAACTTTATAAGTAATTTTTCAAGGTATAATAATGAGAACTGTTTTTTAATTAATAAAAAAATAACATTTGTTTCTAATAATGAAAACTGTTTTTGTTTAATAAACATAGTTTTTAAAACACATGTTTTTGTTGTAATCACAATGACAACTTTTCAATTGAGTAAATTTATTTGATAATCTGTTTGAAGTTTTTAACTTTTAAAGAAACTAAAAATGATCTAAAATGGGTAATCAAACGACACTCATATGTGACTGCTAAAGCTGTTTTTAGCTTTTAAAGAAGTTAAAAATAATAATGCTATAAGATAGTCCATGATATAAAAAAGGTTACATAGATTTGAACCGGAAAGAAAGAGAAAGTTGAGGGGAATGAGAAAACTGAAAAAATATGGGACTAAGTACAGAGAAAAAATAAAGCACTGATACTGTACTGTTGTGTAATATAAAATATGGATATCTTAAAGCATCTCTAATGAACATGTTAATTCATTAGTTAGTGTCATATTTTTATAAATGAGGTAAAAATTGTGTTCCAATGGAAGTGTTAAGGGTATTTTAAAAGTGGGTCCCACCTGTCATATGTTAGTTTTCATGTTAATTTTAGCTAGTGCTTTAGCCAATCAAATGTGGGTCCCACCATTTAAAATATTCAAAAAAATATTATTTTGGGTGGGTGGAGAGCTTTGTGTGGGTGGAGAGATGGGCCCACTATTGTTTTAACTAGTTATTTAACTAGTCCATTGAAGCAACAATCACCAACTAAATAAGAATGTAGTAAATGAGAGTCTAATTGATGGATAAAGTGATGACATGTCACTTTAACATCTTAATTAGTTAACATCTCCATTGGAGATGCACTTATATTTGGATAATAATAGATACTATCTTATGCACTTTTTTTTTATAACTTGCTTTGAATTTTTTTTATATGTGTATATTTTATATATAATGAAATAGACATGTATTCATACATAACATAATATATATCTATGCAAAAAAAAAAATTGTAATAAATCATTAGAAAAATAAGACTACATATAATGTCCATTATATATATATATATAGAGAGAGAGAGAGAGGGGGGGGGGGGGTAATTCATGCATTTTTCAAACACTAGTGTTTTAGTTATATGAAATCCTGGAGGGGGTTATTTGCAAAAAAATTTTATTAATGGCGAAATCCCAACTTATTATTAATTACTAAAGTAAAACAACAATAAAACCAAACTTTACCCCTCCATTCAAATTATAAATTAATTCAATAAATATCCAGACATACGTTCCAATTCCAGTTTAGAAAGCCACTTTAAATTTTATTACATGGTCTTAAAAGAACCATTAAAAAAAACTTTAGCCCACGATAGCATTCATTTGACTCATGTCAAAACACGAAAAATCACCCACAAACAAAAATGCAAAACTTTAGGCTTCAATTTTCAACTGTTTTAATTTTTAATAATAATACACGTATAGACTTCAATAATTTGAATAGGATATATTTTAAAACATATATATATATATATATATATATATATATAAAATATATATTTTATTGAACAACTGTGAAATACAGGGCACCACGTACAAAACACTCTAAGCCCAAATTATTATTTTTAAAAAAACATTAGATTAAGTTATTTTACCAATCAAAATTTATAGTAAACATGTTTTATTTTTTTTAAATAGTAAATATCATCTAATGAAAGTATGTATACTTTGATAAATTATGTATATTATTTTATTTTGAATTTAATAAGAGAAAATGATAAAAAAAATCTCTTAAGAATTTGAAATACCAAAATCGGTCATTTTTAAAAATTATACCTAAAAAAGTCTCATTTCACAGTTTTAGAAACACAAAAGACTAATATGCCCTTATGTAATTAAATATTTAATATCCCTCTTTATTCCACATTAAAAACCTATTTTTCTTACAAAACAACAATATCTCTATAAAAATCAATCAGGTTTTGTTATTATATATAATACTGTGTGTTTCTCAGATATATGTCTTATATGATATTATTTATCATTTTTCATTGTATATAATCATAATATGTAATTTAAATCTATGTTGTATGCCACAATGCAGTATATGATATTTTAGTATTCTAAATCTTTATTCACATTTTTTTATTTTTTGGCTATTTACATATTTTTATGATATCATCAGTACATATCCAATTTAAAAAAAACATCAACATTTAATAGAGTTTATCATAGCTCAAATTATATTGATACATATTTTACAAAATCCAACTAATCACAAAAAATTTACAATAAAAAAAAAATTAATTTACATGAAAATATGTGAAATATATTAATAAAATTAAGATAGTGAAATATTTAACAAAGTTAAGAAATATGGAATGCATTAATGATCTAGATTAGTCTTTTGTGTTTCTAAAATCGTAAAATAAGATTTTTTTAAATATAATTTTTAAAAGTAACTTATTTGGATTTTTTTAATTTTTAAGAGATTTTTAAATATTTTTCTCGTATGTTTTACCGGATTTTGACCGTAAAAAATAATTCACATTGCTTTATGAGAAATGACAATGGGGGAAGGAAACAGGTGGCTGTATCTGATTTGCTGCCCACTACCATCCAATCCCAATCTCTTGAAATTCCCACCATTTACTTAAAAAAGAATCTCGAAGTATTACAGAACCCAATACAGAGGTTCATTTCTCCTCTAGCCCCCCAGAGCCCTTCATCTTTTCTTTGGGTGAATTTGGGCTGTAGATTTGGTTCATGGTGATGAAGATTTTGATGAACTGAAAAAAAACAGAGGGACCCACCTCAAATGTTCATCTCCATCTTCACCACCACCTCCATTTTTAACACCCATTTCAAAAAAAATAAACAAGAACCTTCCATCACCTTTCCTCCTCTCTTTGCACCCCTTACTTTTATAAATTCTAAGTGGGTTTAGTTTTTTTTTCCACAGATTTGGTTGTTGGTTGCACCTAACAGAGGTAACCATATCTTATATCCCTCTTTATTGCCCATATTTTGATAGATTTGGTGATATGGGTATGTGAATTCATTCCTTTGAAACCCTCCTCTCCAAAAAAGGCATGGTTTTTTAGCACTTCATGTCTTCTTGAGATGTGTGGTGTCTGTTTTGGGTGACAAACTGCCTTATTAATTTTTGCATCAAGGTGGGAATCTCCCTTTGTTGCACAATCCATCTCATTCCTCCTTTTGGTGTTGGTCTTAATTTTTTAAATTGGTTTGAGGTGTCTCAATTGTCCCTCATTCATTTGAATTAAATACTCTAGCAACGAGGCCCACTGCGGTGCTCGGTGGGCTTCGTCACCCTATTGGCTTTGTGTAGGGGTAGGAATCATTCCAATTTAGATCCCCCCTCCATTTTGTGTTTCCTTTGCAATTCAACTTTCTTGTGATATTTTTATTGTGTATGGTGATGATCCTTGTTGTCGCTTTTCCTTAATTGGGTCGATATTGTAGTTTAATCCGCATGTAAGGCACCCCAATTGGACCCTCTTTTCTTTGAATCTCCTCCCACTTACGTGATGCTTTTCTTCCTTATATCCTTCATCTCCTTCCTCCTCCTCTCCAAGTCTTTGTTGCTTCCACCACTCCCGTCATGGGCGAATGAGATGGCACTCTTGTCGGTCTTGTTTTTCAGAGAATTGCCTTCTTTGTTTGTCAAGTGGGTGGTTGATTTTAAAACCCAAGGCGAGCGGGTTCTTGGAATTGTGAGAGTCATGACTTCGAAGAAGAAAAGTGTCCCCAGGGTGGAGAATGCGGAGGTGGTGATGAGTGAGATGGCGATATTGGATTTGCCCGATTTGGCTTTGGAGCGTATTTTAGGGAGGCTTTCGCCTGCCGGGCTTTGTAACATGGCTAGTGTTTGTAGCTCTTTGAGGGACACATGTAGGAGCAATCACTTGTGGGAGAGGCATATGAGGGAGAAATGGGGGAGGTTGATTGGTCGGGCGGCTCAGAGAGAGTGGCAATGTTATGTCACAACAAAGAAGGAATCAGGCAGTACCTTAGAAGGTGGGCCAAGAGGGTTCTTGGGGTCTTTGTCTTGTATTTGGCCTATATCTTGGCTTCGATCAAAGATTGATTCTGCAAGTAAGCAAAAGAGCGCTTTGCCTGCCACTTCTATCATGTCTTGGTACTTGTCGCTCGAGAGTGGCAAGTTTTGGTTTCCTGCTCAGGTCTATAACCGTGAGGTATTGAATTCTTCAAATCCTACTTTCAGTACTGTGATTATTGGTTACTATTTGTAGTTTCATGACAAAAAATGCATGATCTTGTCATTCGAGTTATTATCATGTTTTCTTCTGTGCATCGAGTTATTCTTGTGTGATCTGTGGTGATTTGTGCTTGTATGGGTATTGAAAATGGAATTTTCCGGACAATTATTGATGTTTTACTTAGTTATGGGCTTTGATCATTTGTAGACTCTTCAGTTCTTTTGTTGTCTTAAATACTTGCTATTACAGATTTAAAAAAATGCCATCTAATTTAAAAAATGCCATCTATGTAGTAGTTATAAAATACTTTGTGGTCTATGAATAGTAAGGCTAAAGTATTTAAATTGTTTTATGATGCTTAAAATGACCATGGTTTCTAAGTTCAACAAAGAGCTAAGTGTGCTCTGCCATTTTGCAGCATGGGCATGTTGGATTTATGTTGTCCTGTTATGATGCGGAGCTCAGCTATGATTGTTGCACAGATACATTTCATGCAAGGTAAGTTCAAAATGCAAGTGCGCGCTGATTAACATTTGTAGAAGCTCAACATTCTGATTCTTGCACACACTGATTTCAAAGAGCTTACTTAAGTTGTATGTCTTTTGACAATATATCTATTATAGGTATCCACCACATGGACGGAGGACCATTGTTATAGAGGAAGGGGTGCAGTGGGAGAGATTGCGAGCACCTCCTGTTGATACTCCAGCGCATGATCTTCATGTCTCTGACTGTTTGAATGATTTGTGCCCTGGAGATCATATCGAGATCCAATGGAGAAGAAACAAAGAATTTCCTTATGGTGTGTAACTTATAACACAAATTGTAAAGGGAATCGTTACTTTCTAGATTGTTTAGCTAGAGATAGTCATAGCTTCTCCATTTTGAATTCCACAAATATCATTCCTTCTCATTCTTCATTTCCTTCCATAATAACTCAAAATGGATTTATGTTATGTTATCTGCATACAGGCTGGTGGTACGGAGTTGTAGGCCACATGGAATCATGTGATGGAAATGAGCATCTCTGCCATTGTCACAACAGTGGTGAGTAAACCATAGGCATATTGATGACTCCTTTGTATCTAGCATATAAGAAGTCTAATCTTCTCCTATTCATCAATTTTTTCCCTTTATATAGTGATACATGTGCAACCTTTATAATGTCTTCATATATTTAAAATTACTCTACATAAGATAAGGTTTTTCTTATTTAAATTATTCATTTAGGGGAGATGAATTGACTATGAACTCTAGCTAAAACACCTTTCTAAAATTTCATGTGAAATTTCAGTGCTTTCAAATGACCATATGTACTCTTGTCTATTGTTTTGTTTCTTAGTAGATTTAAGTTTTAGAATTTCAGTTCATACAACCAAGCTCCAATTTTCGTACCTCCAAATGTCTCTTCAAGTTTGGCTTAAGTACATATTCTCAAGAACTCTACGTAACATGTAGGCCATTGAATTGTATAGAAGTTGATGTTAGTCATAGCCTTAACTTCTGTTTAATGGAGTTTATTTACATAAAGCTCTGTATTGTGGTTGTCATTCATGTTGTACAAGAACATCATTTATAGTGTCTAACAACTGCTGAATCTTTTACTTATTCTGAATGAAAACTTATTCTGATACTTATTCTGAATGAAAACTTTACTCTGGATCATGTTTAAATTAACTCAACCTTATGAACTTGTACAACACCACCATAAAACATTCATCTGACAAAATAAATACCTAAGATGATAATGGTCGTGATTAAACCTACATCTGGGAATTTGAGCTGCCCATGCATTAAAGAAGCATTCATTCTTCACTCTCTGAGATATATATATATATATATATATATATATATATATATATATAAATTCACTACTGATTTTGCAGATACTGTAATTCTTGAGTTCAACCAGTACACCCCTGACTCACGGTGGAGGAGAACATCTATAAACAGGAAGGATCATCGAGAGGAAGGAAATGAGAGCGATGGGTTTTATGGAGGGATCAGGAAACTCAATAGCAAGGAAGAGATTGCTATGTGGAAGAGACTCTGGCCCACTGAAGTCTTGGAATAAGTTTCATGGAATTTCTTCTCATCTTCAGATTTCTTGGTGAGTGGAGTGTACTTTGAAGTGGTAATAGCTTTCAATTCTTGATGTCTCCACTTCAAAACATGTTGTGAGAAGTTCTCCATTAAACTGAGGAATATAGAATGGTGAATTAGGCGGAGAATAGCCTTCTGTGGTAAATGGAAGGTGGAAATCCAATTTGACAGGATTCTACATTGTAGTAGCAGAAAAGAAAAAAAACTTATACAATGTACATTATTTTCCCAGCTATATTTTTTCTTTGAAAATCAATGATTGCAATTACTACCCCAATAGAGACTTGTGCTTTATGATGGAGATGTTATTGCCCCAAGTTGGATGGCCATGACGAAGTCTGTCACTGAGTTAGTTAAGATTTAGACTTCCAACTGTTTACATAAAATCAATATCTGGTATCTTTCAAACATATGTATTGTAACAGTTTATTAGAAGACTTTGTATGACAATAACAATGTAGAGATCTACACACCACAGGACTTTTCGGGTTTCTTGTAAGTCTTGTATCTCTTGTGTTGTAGAGGTTTCTTTTTGGAATTTGTATTGTGAATGTAAGCATAGTCTGAACCATGTAATTCTGTGTTTGGGCGGTGGTGTTTATGCTCTTGTTTTCATTTCACATTTGTTGTGAGTGAAAATTTTAATTCGTCAAGCGAACAATCTCATTTGAGAGGTCATAGTAAATTTTGTCGTTGTTGTTGCTGGGATGTGAAGGGAAGTGATATATATGCATCCAATGTCAGGGCCAAAAAAAAACTTTAAAACAAAATTCAGATTTTGAGCAGGTTAGATGAATTCAATCACTGTGCTGAGTATAGTCTCTTAAAAAACATATAAAAATGTATGTATTCAATTCATTCAAATATACAGATTTTTTCATTTTATGAAAGTATAACCAGAATTCTAACCAATTTGGTTAATTCAATTCTAATATAATGCTTGAGGACTTCCTTGAAAAATACTTCTGATTTAGTTAACTGAAGTGTCTTTGTGTAAATTATAAATTATGCCAAATATTCATATGGAATATCTATTCACACTCTCTGCAACTGCAGTGAAAGACTTAAAGCTCATCCAAAACATGCAATAAGCGTGCCCGTTATATAGTCCTATCTGCAGCCTAAAAATAGTCCACAGCCACCTGCTTTGAGAATTGAATTTTTTAATTAGGTCCTAAACAATTTTAAAGCGGGACCTATATATATTATTATAAAAAATCTAGATTGTTTTAATTTTGTACACTATAAATATTATAAAATACATACGTAATATTATGTAATCATTTAAATTAAAATATTCTACATTATCATATATACTTAATATAAACAAAAAATTACATTTAATGGAATGAGAAAATTATAAAAATAAGAAAAAAAAATGTCATTAAAAGATGATTTGAACATTATATTAGAAAGATTAATTTGAGAGAGAACCTATTTTGAGAGGCAGTGACAGACAGAGAAACACGTTGTAAGAGAAATAGAAATTGAAATGTGTTAGTTGGAGAGATTTAAGGAAAAGAAAAAATTTATCTTTTGATCTGGGAATATCAAACACATTAAGAATGTTTGTTGAAAGGGATTAATTAAAATTCATTGGGTGGGGGGTCCTAGGTAGTGTCTTGATAGCCTAGCCTCAGGCTGGCTTTGCCTATTTATTAGATATATATACTGTAATAACACAATTTGTCAATGTCCTATCAAACTATATGAAATTAAAAGAGAGTGGGTGTTGATTCACTCGTCAGTCAATTTTGCCTTTCTTATTTATCTATTGAGTTTTCTTTTGCTAACATAAAATAATCTAATAAACTACCTTTCATGCATGTTTTTAAGTTTTATTTTCAGCTCTTTCATGCATATTTAGAGTCTGGATTTGGTTAAGACTAACTTCAATCAGTACTGAACTGCACAATCCATTAATCAAGTTACACATCCTACAAATCGAACATAATGCTACCTCTAGGTTACATCTGCTTATAGTTTATTCTGGTCTCACAAATTTTGTTTTTAAATAATTGTTAACAAACAAATGAATAAATCAGTACCAAGACTCAAATAAAAAATATACCCTTAACCCAAGTAACTACTGAACCGATGTGTTACGGGGACGGTTATTACAACCCCATTATCTGTGATCCCCACCCCCGTTAACTAACCCACCCACTCTAAATGTTAAAAAACTTTACCCCACCCCAATATATAAAAGATATTTTAGGATTTTCAATCCCACCCCCCACTGATTTCTCATCTTCCTCGTCATTTCCCCTTTCCTCTTCATTTTGCCTTCCCCCTCCATCTCCAAAACTCAATCCATCCCATATCCACACCTCCAGCGTGGCCTACTTGGCGGCATAATCTCCTTCTTCCACCGTTTCAGTTCCACCCCCTATCGCGGGCTCCAATTTCGACGACTCCCTTCACCACATTTAACAAAGAAGGTTAGATCCCCTCCTTTTCCATTCATTTCTCTTCTCTTTTTTCATGTTATATCCATTGTATAGGTGACGTTTGTGTTACATTATGTTCATATAAAATTTTATATTAGAAACCCTAGATTGGTTTATTTCAAACATAACCCTAATTCCATTTTTAGGGTGATTGGAGAATATTTTTCTTGTGAAAAAATTGTTGGAGAAATGGTTGGAAATGATGTTTTTTTAAAGAGATTATTTTTATTGGTTGATGGAATGAGTAGCATTGCTTGTTTAAAGGAAAATTTTGGGTTATTGATGGATGATTTATTGTATTGTTTTTTTTTATATTGAGTTAATTGTAAAATGTTACTAAAATCGTAATAGTCTGGACTTCTAAATTTTTTTTTCTCATTCTGTATTTATGGACACATTGTATTGATGGCTTTTAGTTGTCATGTCGAAGACTGCTCTGTTCTCTTGATCAAGCACATCTTGCTTGCATTCATTTATACCCATTACCTAGTAAGGTATCAGAGTATATTCAGATGAGCAATTTAATTTTGAAGGAAAAAATATTGACTGTTGTATTTTTATCTTTAAATGGAGTTAAGGTCAGTTTTCAAGCTCTGTAGTTGTATAGTTACATGTATTTTTTGTATATTGATAGCATTCTATATAATTTCGATTACATTGTTAAATATTGTATTGTTAACCCTTTATCCCAGCATATAAAGTAGTCAGCAGTCATCAGCATAAGGTCCCATGATGAACTTGACACTATACACATCTAAATTTTGTTAGTGATGACTTTGATTTTTTAAAAATAGATTTTAGCTAAACAAACTGCACTGATGTAAATAATCTTCCTTTGATGCTGACAATTTTAGTTTTGATAAACTTGTTTTAGATTAAATATGCAAATTGTAGAGTACATTGTTTTGCGCTTGAAGGAAATTGAGTTTTAGAAATTGTTTATTGTCCTAGTTCTGCATCTGACATAGTCCACCAAGATATACATGATATGTAAAATACATTGTTCTTGATACTTAACTCTCCTTCAGGTACTGAATATTATATCTTGTATTACATTTCATAAAAATTTATATGACAGTACGTTATAAGCCACTAACTAATTGGTTGTCATCTATACAGGCATGGGTGTATTAGCATATTCCTTTATTTAAGCCTGTACAAGACGATCGTGTCATTTAAAGATTGATTATATTCAAGATGGTTGTCCTCTACCAGCGTCGACTCCTACTACTACATAGGGAACTACAGAACGCCGCAGTAAAAGATTGAATATTCGTCATTCGCATGTGTAGTATCACCCATGTCATGGAAAATGAATGCATTACACTGATGTGTGGGAATGTATGATTTTTTTGGTTTTTTGGATAGTTATATGGCTTTTTGGCCTTTTTGATACCCTTGTATGGTTTGTTAGGGATGAAGGTCAAAAGGGGTGTAATCTTTGCTCTATGTCAAAGGGTTTAATGTGTTTTGAATGATCAGATGGGTTTAATTTGTTTAACATGGTATATCCATGTGTTTTGAATGGTATATGCAATGTGTTTTGAAGTGTTTTATGACAGGGTGGTTGAATGTTTTGATTGGTGGTTGAATTAATAAAAGCACAGGGAAATCATGTTGTCCTGGGAGGTTCAACACTGAACTTGTCGATAGGTCTTTCTTTTATCGACAATGGTATAGTCGACTAATATTGCATCTGTTGCATCATATGTAGTGTAAGGATTGACAGTAGCTGACATGTTAAATTCGACAACATAGATGTCGATGTCCAATAGGTTTTGTCGACATTGTTCTTGTCGAACATGAGACAGTAGCTGATTGATTCAATTCGACATCATAGATGTCGACGTCTAACATTCGTCATCGACATTAGCCTTGTCGAACATAGGCCAGCAAATGACCCTGTTAGATTCGACACTTTCAATGTCGATAAATTAAGGTTCCATCGACATCTATAATGTCGAACAAAGGGACAGTAACCTTTCGCTTTTCGTCGATATGTACATTGTCGACTCAGTTAGCAAACATCGACACTGAACATGTCGACACAAGCAGGGGACACCAAATCAATGTTATAAACCGTTTTAGTGTGTGTTGATGACTTTGTTGGTAAAGAAGAGGATTGCTAGTGATGGTAGATGGCAGAGGCGCACAGGACCCACGCCGGAAAGGTGTGCCACGCCGGGAGGAGACTGATGGCGGGGAGAGAGAAGGAAAATGCGCGAGTTCTTTTTGAGTTTTAATTTTAAGGGTGAATTTGGTCTTTAGACAAATTCTTGGGGTGGGTAATGATGTGGGTGGGTTAGGACAATATGGGGTGGGTAGGGATAGGGTGGGTTTGGTTACTTTCAAAAGTATGTGATAACATATTTTAATTGTTTTTTCTGGGGTGGGGTGAATATCCAGTGGGGTGGTAATAACCGCTCCCATGTGTTACAGCTAATGGGGACAATTTAATAATTCACCGATCGAATATCTGCCATTAGAAACATGATTACAATCACCACCGTTCAATCTGATTCTGAGATTACAATACACCGATCGAATAAATCCACCCGTGAATGGATCACTTAATGGACGGTTAGGATGAGCCCCAACACAAAAACCCATCAATCTATCGGTTGATATGAACAAAGTAATGCTGAAACAAAAAAGACCCAAAAAAAAAAAAAAAACAGACGGCAGTCAATTCCGTCGCTTCGAAGAGGATGTTTGATTATCGTAAGTCGAAAAATTCGCTCCCCAAAACCCTAAATTGATCGATCTTTCACTTGGGTCTTTGAAAAATCTCTTCTTTTTTGTTTCGGTTTATGTGGTGGGTCGCAGGTAATGCTCCGGTCACGAGGACGTTCTTATTTGGGTCTGGACTCCTCTCGATCCTCCTCGGAATCCAAGGCATTTCTTCGAAACTGGGTTTCTCTTATGAGGTCATTTTGTTGCTTCTTTGTTGGTGATTCATGGTTGAACTTTCTTTGTTGTAGATTGATTGATTGTACTGGGTGGGTTTGATTTTTAAATGGGTACATGTTGAATTGCCTTTCTTACTAATCTATTGGGGTTTCTGCAAGTTTTGGGTGTTATTAAATGAACCATCTTTTGGGGAGAGGTTCTTGGGTTCAGAGCAAGGTGCATTGAGTGGTTTAGAGTTGTATTTAGTTTGTTTTGTGGTGAAAGATGTGGATTTTGATGGTTTGAGCTACTCAGTACCCACAGATGGTAGTGTTACTCAGTTTTAAAATATCATTTTTTTTTGATACAGCGGAGAGGCGGGAATTATATATATTGCTCGATATATATTTAAATTTAAGGATTGAAAAAAAATTGTTTTGAAATAAAAAATATAAAAGAATAAAAGAAATATGAAAATAATGTAAAAATGATTATAGAAAAGCGGAGATAAGTAGAAAGTAGAAATTCATTGTTTTTTTGGGTAATTCTTGATAGAAATTAGGGAATGGATTATTTAAAAGTTCAAGTAAAATGTTTATATATAAAAAATGTAACATCTAATGATGTAGTTCATCGTGGAATCAACCCAATCTTGGGTTCCACTTTGTTGTGCTTCATAGTTGTACCAGTCACCATCATTGTTGCCCTCATTATAGCCGTCTTCATTGTCAAATGGGAGTCCAAAAGCACTTCTTGAAATTCTTTACTTAGTTCTTTGGATCCAAGTTCTTGGTCTTCAAAAACGTGGTGTTGCTGTAGGCATGAATGATAGGACAATTTAATACGTGCCACTTCCTTATATTTTCAATCCTCCACTTCTGCATGTTGAAATAAATTTTATATGTTTTAATTATAATCACTTCTTTTTCTGGTTTAACGTTTTTACAAACAGATTTTTTTGCCTCATTAGTTAATAGTTACTTGAAATCAAATGTTCCTCAAAATATTCAAATCGTATCTGTTATTGCAGGACATTTTTCAAAAGGTTCATCTGTGGAGGCTGATTGCATCTACATTTGCTTTCTCATCTACACCAGAGCTGGTGTTTGGTCTGGGCCTTCTGTATCACTTCAGGATTTTTGAGAGGCAAATAGGATCAAACAAATACTCAGTAAGTATGCCATTTTCTGAAGGAATGTCCTCAATAGCCGTTATTGGATGTGGGTGAAGCCTTGTGCTTGAACAGATTTTTTGGTATATGAACAGAGTAATTTCTTATTCATTCGCTTTTTTGGTCTATGATTGGATATTGAGGTTGAAACATTTTGTATTAGTTCAACTTACTAATAAAATTTAGGAGAAAATCTATTTCTTCATTTCTTGTTTGATTAGGCCAAGATATCCAATACCATATCTTGTCATTCCTATTTAGGATTTTTTTAAAACATACTGAAATTCTTTTTATGTTCAATGCAGGTTTTCGTTTTGTTTTCCCTTTTGGGTTCATCACTGATTGAAGTCCTTGCTTTGATACTACTGAAAGGTATACATTTTCCCTTGGTCATATTTTGCAAAGTTGGTACTCGTCAGTTCAGTTGGGAAGTTTTGTAGGAGTTGTTTTATTTGGGGATAGCTAAAAAGAAAAGAAGGAAAGAGCATTGGCATCTTCTATCAAGTCGATTAGGCTACTGGTTGCATTTACACACACACACATGGATCCAAAATATATTTTCTTCTTCTGCCACTTTGAATTTTGTGTATTACTAGACTACTAAATTTTTTTTTTTATTAACTTTTTTGTGGAGATCCCTTGTCTCCTTGTTTGGGGGCAATAGTAATAAAATTGTTCGTACTTCCTGAAAATAAAAGGTTGTTCATTAGGTGTGACTTCTGCTATCAGTAGATTGGATGCCTTACTGGTTTTTATGTTTATGTTTATCTCAACTTTTGCATTTCAGCCGTGTCTAAACTCTAGAGGTTCTTGTCTAAGTCTTTTCACTAGGTGATTTATGATTCTGGTTCATCTTTCATTTGGCTTTTTGAAGAATGGGGTTCAAATGAGTTATTCATGTTCTGAAGCATTGAATTTAAATGTGCTGTGGACTTCCCGCATATAAATGCTCATAAAGTATTACTATTTCCCCCTTCTCCCCTAATTTTCAATCGCATTCCCTCACTATACTTTTAGCAACAATTACGCTTTGTGTCCTCTTCTCTATCACTGGTTCAAAAATTTTCTACAATATAGACTGTGCTTCATTATTGGCATGTTGTGAAGATAATTAATTAGATAATGGTTCTTTTTCAATTGCTTTCTTTCAACTTATGTGAGGGTAATTATGTTTTAGGACTTTATCTGGTCTCTTCTCTATGATTTGTATTCCTTTTTTTCTTTTTTGGTATTGCAGGTTTTAATCTAGGTGTACTAGCATCTGGACCATATGGGCTTGTATTTGCTTCTTTTGTACCGTTCTACTTTGACATCCCCGTAACTTCCAGGTTTCATATATTGGGCGGTTTCTTCTCCAACAAATCTTTGGTTTATTTGGCTGGTCTTCAGGTAATTCCTTTCTTCAGAGTTTCTCAAAAAAAAAAAATTTCTTTCTTCAGAAACAGTTTTCTGGTCTTGTAAATGTATATATAGGTTTTTTTATTTTAAAAAAGTTGGCCATCAATCTTGCAGCTTCTTTTATCATCCTGGAAACAAAAGTTCTCTGGTCTTAATGTGTATATAAATTTTTTAATAATTTTTTTAAAATTTGGCTATTAATGTTGCAGCTTCTTTTATCATCATGGAAACAATCTCTCCTACCCAGCATCTGTGGGATACTTGCTGGCTCCATATATCGCATGAACTTGTTGGGCATCCGCAGAATGAAGGTTCTTTAACTGCTGATTATACATTCATTGCGAGTGCTTTTCTTCAGTTATTCTTAGACGTGTTCTCCTGTATTGTGCTTAAGCAATGCATGAAGTGTAGTAAAAATCTACAATTGATGTCAGGGTTTTCAAATCAGAGTTTCAAACATGCCAATAAAATTACATAATTATAATACAAAAAAACTGAACTAGTTGATAATTGAATTTATTTGGAGGATTGAAAGATTTGTGTAACAACACTTGAATCTGTCCTGTCAGAACTACTGGGTTTTCTTCATTCATCTTACATGACCAAATGAGGAACCGATAAAGAAGCATTTATAGAAGGGTAAAATTGTTCTCTGATGACATTTTAAATTTCTGGCTTTGATCCTTACGAACATGAACGTACAAAGTGGAAAATATGATCTCTTGTTTTAGGAGTACTATGTAAAAAATGCTAACCAATTTATGATTAAATACTGAAACCATGTAATTAAATTCTTTTTAAACAGTAATAAGTAAAACCTGTCCCATTTTTATGTTACTCTTTTTTTTTGAAGATATAGGAGAATCTTATTGCAAGAAACCCCGAAGTGAGGAGGATTCTTTGTGTTATTGTTGAAAATGAAGATATGGAGATAATTAATTCCACCTTCACAATTCCAAATTTACCTAATATCCTTGTCAATGTTGTCTTTATGGATACATGTGATGATGCATTCATTATTATTTCTTTTGCAAGTACACTTTTTCTCCCCCTGTTGGCTCTGAAATTACCAGCTGTCGGTTTGAGTGATATTTGTTGATACAGATGTAAATCGTGCGCATTTTTTATTTTATTTTGCAGGAGTCTGTAATCAATGATATTGCTATATACATGATGATTTCGAATAGTTGTATCTTAGGTTTCAAATAAGAATAGATTATGGTTTATGCTGTTGAGATGGAATGTTTATATTCTGATGCCTGACTGTGGAATTACTATTTTACAGTTCGCAGACTCCATAGCATCGTTTTTCTCGAAATTGATGTGGTCTTCGGCAGGAGCTTCACCTAGATCATCAGGTGGAAATTTTGTAAGAAATGTACCATCATATGGAGGCCGCCAGGTGGAGGCAAGTTTTTTTGTCATTGATTTCTTACACATTCAGATACATGCTTGAATAGCTATGAATGTTTATTTGCTTTCATGTTGATTACTTGCACTATTTGCCGACGAGCTTCTTTTTCGTGATCAATATCTTATTTCTTAACAGTAATATATAGTCTTCAGTGGAGCATATCATTTATAATATCCTAATTCCGTAATAGCAGCATGCCCTTTGGAAACTTTTCAGTCCTGTCAAAGTGGTCCACCCAAAGAAAGTTAAAAGAAAAAAATTCACACCAACATAAAAAAAAAACAAATGAACAATCTGTTCTCTGGATCATCTGTTTTTATATTTCTTTTGTTTCTTTTTTCCTCCAGAGAAACTATCCTTTGACACCACTTGCTTCGGTGGCAGAGCCACCCGAGGCATCCATTACTACATTGGTTTCAATGGGCTTCGACAGGAACTCAGCGAGACAGGCACTCATGCAGGCTCGAAATGATATTAGCACGGCCACAAATATTCTCCTTGAATCGCAATCCCACTGATCGAATGGGCAATTCAGTCCGTGATGTGTTGCACGGGTGATTTAATTCTTCTCCAATTCAACAAAGTTCATACCCTTGTATGGCTTGCGTCAGCAGTAAATGCGTTTTGTATCGACTTGTTTATTCTGTGTATGCAGCCTGTAAATTTTTTTTGTTAGTGTAAAGATTGCTAATATACAGAGGACAGCCCCTTGAGGGATACAAAATAATTCAATATTCAGAGTTTGGGTTTATATTGACACCAGTTGGAACCAAATTTTGTGTCAATAAAAAGATGTGTTCATCACAGAATTTCAGACCCCCATGTATGATCTTACCGCTTTAATGAACTGTTTATTTGTCT
Source organism: Acorus calamus (assembly GCA_030737845.1). Lineage (NCBI taxonomy): Eukaryota > Viridiplantae > Streptophyta > Magnoliopsida > Acorales > Acoraceae > Acorus > Acorus calamus. Next base: position 5,321,643 of record CM060861.1, on the reverse strand, counting down.
AAGCTTTTGTTTCCCCAATTCCCCGTCACTGTGTCATTTTTGTTTTCTTTCTTAAAAAAGGGAATCTAGATTGGTCAACATGATTTATGGTCTTGACACAAGTCCATGTAAAACTCCAGTTTGTTTTTTCTGCTCCTAGAGCATCAGTGAACACATGTTGTACAGGGTCTGAGATGAGCAAATTTATTTTGTGTGAATTTCTGAAGAATGAGAAATTTGTGTTTATTTTCTGAACTGCTCAAAACTGTACTTAACAGGTGATGCCAAACTAATGTACTGCAGTGTTTGTTGAACATTCTTTCTAATACTACTACTATAATAAACTTTTACATGTTGAACATGACTACAATTGTAGATGTAGCACATGTGAAAGATTAAAATACTATACTAGCCCTGGGCATCCACCGGTTGGACGAGATGAACAAGGCATTGTTAGCCAAGTGGGGGTGGCAGTGGGTGATGGCGCCAGAGACGGGTATGGGACGAACCAAGGCTCCGACATGCCAAGTCCGACTCGCCATGCGTCAGCGTTGGTTAAAGGGTGGCTCCAGGTGTATGAGGAGTTACAAAGCTCCATGCAATGGGAGGTTGGCAACGGACAGTGTCCGGTTCTAGAAGGATGGTGCGGGGAGGGTCCATTAATGGACAGATTCCTTGCTATATTGCATAATGCCATAGCAAGGAACTGTTGGGTAAAGGATTGTTGGGATACGCAAGATGGTGAGAACGGCTGGCTTATTCGATTATACTGGTGCATTCGTGATGAGGACCTCGGTCAAGCGGAGGTGCTTAAGGGGATCCTACACACGGTAATCTTGTCCGACAGTGCGGACGACAAGTTTCGATGGCAGGGTGACTCGGGTCGAGGTTACACAGCCAAACAGGGGTATCATTGGTTCCTCTGCAACACTCACACTAATACTCCTATGGCATTCAAACAGTGCGAGATATGGAAGCCGAAAATCCCACGTAAAATCAAAGTTTTCCTATGGTTGGCTTCTCAGATGTGAGTTCTTATGAAGAGCTACAGAGTGAAATGGGCTCCACATGCATCCACGATATGTGCAATTTGCCTAGCTGAAGCCCCGTGGCAAGATCACTATGGGTTACGCTGGGGCGGGTTGTAGCGCGCGACATGGACGTCCGCACCATGGGCGACCTCTGGCAGACGGCTTCAAGCATGGCTACTCGGAAGGATAATTCAGTGGAGGCTGAGGTGTGGAGGTGTCTAATCCCGGCCAGTCTGTGGGCGATATGGTTAACAAGGAACACGGTAATATTCCGTGGGCAACGTTATTACTTCAACAACCTTTGGGACACGTTCTCAGGCCTAGCATGCGCGTGGGGAAGAGTGTTCAGTGGTGCCAAGAGGATGGAGCTGGATATGGATGGCCTGCGTATCAGGGTTTAGAGGGTGGAGGAGAACTGGCATGTGTGAAATAGATGTCTCTTCTATTAACCCGCCAGACGAACACTTTTTCTTCTTTAAATCTATGTTATTTCAGTCTTCTTCATCTTCTTGTATTTTGACCCAAAGTTATATGATTTAATCCAATTGAGATAGCTTTGGTTTACCGTTTAAAAAAAAAAAGCTTAGAAATGTTGAAACAAGTATTTCTTGTTAAGTGCATCTTCCTACCATATGACAAAATTTGTATTTTTTATTCATAATATATATTTAAGAGACTGCACTAACACTCATCAAACATTTGAGCAGTCTCTTTTGCAACTCTTCGATATTTTTAAAAAAATTTGATTTAATTCATTTGAGTACTTAGAAATCATTGTATTCAACATTTCCACAAATGATTGTGTTGATACACATTGCAACAGTACGGTTTATATTGTGCTATCGTAATACACTATCACAATACATAAAAATTATTTTTTTAATTTTTTTTTAAAATACACTAACATATCGGTGTATATTTCACTTTTATAATATATATAGTTGGACATATCATTTTTTAATATTAAAATAATAAAAAAAATAACAAATAAAAAATCCAATCACATCACATGAGAAGCAAAACCAAATGGTCAAAATTTAAAATATTAACTCTAAATAACAACAAATTTAATGCTCGCTCTTTTTTTATTTTCTTATTTGAGAAAAACAAATGAAGTGAAAGAAAAAATGACACACATGTTCCAAAAATCATCCTAAAAATTGTTAAAAAATGGTGTACTTTTACATGTAATCCCATTGCAGCCGGTTTTACAGTACAACATGTTTTTCATTTTTTATAAAATTATATATTTATCTTTGAAATGTATGCTATTATATGAAATGATATATATAATGAGATACATTAATATATATTATTTATGATAAAAAAAAATTGATTTATATAATATGTTAGAATCTTATAGCTATGATAAAATAGTATATAGTGTTTTATGATATTGTATGAACCGCCAAAACAGATTACTTTATTATAACGTACAGACTGTAAGATTTATATACTTTATCACGTGGGGTACAGACTGCAACAAGCGCTATTTTTTTTTGTTTGGGTTCATGTATAAACTTTAAAACAATTTTTTTTATTTCTAAAATGCAAAGCTATTTTATATCATGTCCACGTGTCAACATCAGAGTCGGTCAGCGTGCTTCAATATCTAGGGTGTTCCCATAATGCCCCCATTTTGGAGTGCTTTTTGGGAGGTTATTTACGAAAAAACCCAACCTTAGAAACCTTTTTAGGGTTAGGGTTTCGTTTATTTGCCTGAATCGGAGGCTTTTCTTCGTGTACAAGGTTAGTTTTTGAACTGTTTTTTTCCCTCATTTTTGAATTATCATGTAGGGTTGATGCGTTATTTTTTTTGCAGTAGTTGATTCGAGTGGAGAAAACTATGTTCAAGAACACGTTTCAATCGGGGTTTCTCTCTATTTTGTATAGTCTTGGGTAGGTTTTATTTCCATCTTGGTTTATATTTTAATTTGATCTATGTTAATTTGATTTGGGTTCTTGTTATAAGTGGAAAAGCTAATGCCTTTTTTTGATGTTTGTGGCAGGAGCAAACCTTTGCAGATATGGGACAAAGAAGGTATTGTAAACATCTTCTAAACTTTTTTTGGTTCGTAAAATTGGATTGATTCAGACCTTGTGTTGTTATGGTATGCTATTTGAAAAGGCTATGGAAGTTGGGATACCCTGTGAGTATTTTTTTTTGTTCTTTATTGAATTGAAGAAATCAAAGCATGACTTTGAAGCTAAGTTGAATGTGGGATTTCTGAAAATCAGAAGACATAGTGTTATTTTGAACGTCGCAGTGGGCTGTGTTTTCTGTTTGTTGGGTTTTTTATGTGTTCTTTCGCTGGAGGGAAAAACTAATGTATGGGTCTCTAGGAAGCACAGGCATTTCAGTGAACATATAACAAGACACTATGTGTTGGACATGTGTCTGACATGTCCAATGCATGTCTAAAATTAAAAAAAAAGGACATAATTTGGATGTGGGATGATACACCTTGGACACAAGGCACATATGACAACACTGTAATTTTTTTTAATAACTATTGTATGATTTATGTTCACGTAAAAACAAATGATGTTAAAATCTTAGTGGAGTTGATGGTTGACACATTTTTCTAGTTTTATCAACTGTTATATTTCATGAATGTCTATTCATTTTTTTCTTTAAAAAATGATAACATAACACAATTATTTGATTATTTATTAATGTGTCTCCCGTGTCCATGTCTATGCTCCATAGATAGGCCTATCATGTTTTGGAATGTCGATGATCCTTCGATGATGGCAGTTGTTTCTTCCATTTCAAGTTTAATTTATCTACCTGGATTGACCGAGATCTTTGGCAATTTATTCTGAACATTATTCTGAACATTTTGTCATGCTCTGTACCAATGAATATGAAATGGTTTACTTCGGTTATATTGTGTTTGTTCTAAGTTCTGCTGCTTCTTGCATTGTTGTTTGTATATATTGCAGTTGTCAATGGGCATGTTAAAAGACCTCAGGATGAAGATATCCAGTCCAATGTCCTTGAAATTGTTGGTTCAGACGTGCAATCAGTGTACATCACTTGTCCTGCAGACCCCAATGCCACACTTGGTATTAAGCTCCCATTCCTGGTCATGATCGTAAAGAATCTTAAGAAGTATTTCACCTTTGAGATTCAAGTGCTGGATGATAAAAATGTCCGTCGAAGGTTCAGATCTTCAAATTTTCAAGTGTTCCCGTTAATATTCATATTTGTCTGCAATACTCCTGTCGTTCCATTTGATTATACATGAATAAAAACATGAATATACAAAGATGTGAGAAAATGGATTTTAATCTTCTCTGTAGGCTGTGACTCGTGTGAAGCCATACATCTGTACCATGCCATTAAGGCTGGATGAGGGTTGGAACCAAATCCAGCTGAACCTCACCGATTTGACGAGAAGGGCCTACGGTACAAACTACGTTGAGACGCTGCGTGTCCAAGTACACGCCAACTGCCGCCTGAGAAGAATATACTTCTCCGATCGCCTTTACTCCGAGGAGGAGCTTCCTCCAGAGTTCAAGCTCTACCTTCCTACACAGGTAATGCACTCTCTTCCCCTCTTTGTTCTCTCCTCTTTTTTTTTTTATGAAGTTCAGTTTCATCATATTTGAAATGTCATCTCTAATGTATTTGATGTCACTTATTGCAGAAGGCGTAACACTACAGGATGAATTAACAGTCTACTTCCCCTTAGAAGCTGAAGCATCAAGAATATTCAGATTCAGCATATAATGTTCAATCTGTTTAACTTTGTTACTGCAACAATGGGTTGTATGATGATTGGCTTTTATCTCATCAGCCAAATCAATTGTATGGACTGATTTTTATATAAACTGATGTAACCTAGTACTTAATACTTGTATGAGTGAGAGTTGACAATAATACTGCATGATAATGCCATGATTTGATATATTGCCACTTATGGCATTGTGCAATAGTTTTTTATTCAGAATTGTTATCTTCCTTGACAGTTTGTGCTGGGAATGGATGCTTTTATCACTTCACTGGGTGCATAGCCGCAGAACAAAACACTGATGCCGTTGAACTGAAACATAAATTAGTGAGCAATATATATAGCAACGGATTCTTTATTGACGAATACATTTAACTCCAAATTGTAGTTGGCATTCCAATCGCCCTGTCTGAATTCTGGAATTAGTGCACACTTTGAATGAAGAATTTGGTGAAAACTGATTTAGAGATGAACACAAGAATTACAACTTTCTATTGAAATACAAATTTTGTGTCTCATAGATATACAGCACAAATCTATGAATAAAAATGAATGCATTCCCTATTTTCAAGCTCTAGGCTTGTGATCTCCAGAACACCATCAAAGATGTAGGTTATTATCTAACTTCTTCATTTCAGCTGAAATAATTCATCATGATGGCATGTATATATAGCTTCTAGGTTCTTCGATACCTCTGCATTTTCTTCACTAGCTCGCGAAGTGTTGGGTAGGAACAGAATTAAAATATCAAAATTTCAGCTTTCCTCGCCGTCCATGGTGTAAACAGGTATATGCCAAGTCTTGGTATTCTTCTTGGGATCATCTGTGAGACTCAAGTCCATCTCATCTTCTTTGAATGTCCTAACGAATGTCTTGGCACCGAACAAAATCAGTCTTTCAATCATGAACAACTGGTAATTGTTCTTGACCACAGAATCCAAAATATTACTGTAGTTTGATGAATATGCCAACCTATACCTGCAAAAATAAAAAAATAAAAAAACTATTATGATAAATGACAGCTATTGTTCACGAGGCTCTCAATCACGGCAACATTATAACTTGTATGCTCATTCCTCTAAAATTTATGATATATCAATCCCAGAAATAAATAAATAATCAATGATGACCTGATAAAAACACATGGACATGTATGCAAGCCAAAAATGGGAAAATTAATGAAATACAAGATTCTGACATACATATGTACACAAAAAGAAAATTCTAGATCTGATAAAATCTGGTTGATCAATGAAAGTCAGAACTACCATTAAAATACCTCTTATATAAGGTGGACATACAAAAACAAGAACCTTATTCATGTTTACGGACTGATATAGGAAATATTCAGGATTGGTTATCAGAATTGGAGTCTGGACAGTAGACGTTAGTGCAAAAGAATGATTCTTGCTCCGGTTTAAACTAAATCACAAGTTATTCTTTAAAAAATAATGCATTCAGAAAATGAATTTAAAGAACACAGAATTTAGCAATTGGGGTGGTGGTTGTTTGACGGTTGCTCATATTTCATTATTTTAATTCTTGGTTACTGAGTGACAAACAATCAAGTGAAATTGAACAAATGGAATAAGCATTGCTGCTTGACATTCTTACAAATTATTAAAGATTGGAAAGCAGTAGATCCAGAAAAAAAGTCAATGACAAACCTAGTGGAGAGAGGGGAAAAGAACCCAGGACTTCTCTCATTTGACGCAATGAAGAGGGTTCGGCCTGGTGGGATCCATTTTGAAATCCTCCTCTGAATAAATTCAGGGCGTGTATCCCTATCTAGATGAGGATGGAGGGTCCGTTCAACTCCAAATCGATCTTTGCGGGTCTTTATCTTGTCCCCACGTCTCACATGGATAGCATCATAGTCTCCAAGAAGTCCCTTAATCTGCAAGAGAGTATGAGGCATGCTTTCAAAACATGGAAGAATACTTGCCATCAAATTGTTGATGAACAAACTGCACTCTTCATATTGCTATCAAAAAGGGAAAATACTTGACATGAGCCACGAATTATGTAAAACCATTTGTTGTCAAAGATATGAAACTTTTATGTTCAGTTGTTTTTTTGCTTGAGCCCACTTATTTTTCTAGTTCAACAAAAATAATGGTCTTCAGGAATTAGTGTTTTGATCATACTTGTATATAGGATTCAAAGGCGTACATTAAAAGTTACTAATGATGGTTCGTCCATGTTTATCACAACTATATCTCACACACTGCGCAACCTTACCCAACATCAGCAATATGTCACACCAACATACAGCAGAAAAAAGTCAGGAAATCTTCTCCAAATTATCTATCATCTGAAAAAAGGCAATTGGAAGTTTGGAACCTGTTAATTGCCTTCTTCATGTACAACATTAAAGTTAAACATTAGTTTATGTATTCTTCTGAACTTTTTCCCCTGTTTGGGTGACATCATGTCTCCCCAGTGCACCCCCCCCCCCCTCCCATTTGGATGTTCCCTAACTTAATAAAGTTTGGTGGGCATCCCACAATTTAACTTATTTCAAGAATAAAATATAAAATAAAAACGTTTTCTCATATAGTGGTGACTGATTTTCCTGGAACCTATGGGGGAAAAACCACCAAAAGATTGAGAAAAGTTCTATGACCAGCTATCAACATAACATGTAAACTTGGCTCCAAGAAATTTTAACTGAACCAGGTGACAGTCGATAGGGCTAACGTTATGCTCCTTGAGATGATCCTTTAGTGATCTGTACATTATTTTTTCAGCAACTTAACATGTTGATGATTCATAGCAAACTATTGTACATCATATATCAAAGGAAACTTGAATTGTGTTGGATTATACAATACATTTAACATTTCACAGAAACCAAAATAATACTGCACTAGTGCACCAAACCTTCTCCTGCTCCAGCATGATGTCATTGTTGTAAGCCCATAACTACCAGTTGACAAAAAATCGTTTGGCTGTCATTTTAAAAACATTACATCATATAAATTCAAATGTTTTCAAACGCTCTCATGCCATCTTTTATTGCTTCTCAATACTAGTTAATTTAATTCATCTTACAATGCCATATTTTCCCCCAGACCCAAACCAACAACCCTTTCCATTCCATCAACTTTTAAAACCTTTCAATGACCAATGCACCTTCAATTCCTCAGTCATTTAATAAAAACCAGAAGTTAAACATGACATCCACAACACATCCAAAAGAGAGAAAAGTGGCCTACGCAAATTGTACCTTATGCGCTGCTTGTCTCAATTGTCTGGCTGCCATCTTAGGAAGAAACGAATAAGGAAGCATGATTGCAGAGCGGTTGTTTCGGTCCTTACATTCCATAAACCTGAATGGTTACCATGATCAAGATAAGTCCTTTCTATTTCATATATCACCTAGCACATAATTCATATTTTTATACAAGTGACTGACTTAGAAGCTTTCATGCAATGGCATTTGCAAAAATACCCTTGTCAAAATACCCTTGTTGAAATTCTATTTTCAACAGTACCCCTCAAAAGGGTTTAAGTTGTGCAAGAGTGCCCTCCGAGGGGTATTTGTGCACAACTTAAAATTCATATTTGTTATGATGAAAGGGCATTTGTGCACAACATAGACCCTTTTGAGGGGTATTACTGGGAATATGGTTTCAACAGGGGTGTTATGACAAATAATTTTTTTTTCAAGGGTAATGATGTAGATAACCCAAAAGGATAACATGTTCGCTAAATAGTTATAATATTTACCATGAGAGAGGGCTTGCAGTGCGATTTATCAGCAAAACATTGGAGTAAAATTTATTTTCTTGGAGATCATCCCGGCCGACTCCTTCCACATGTGCCACTCCCCTCTCTCCTAGCTTCATACTTGATGCGTGTACCTGGTACCATGTTTTTGAGTTGTCCAGAATTACAGGTATAGTTTCAGATATAAGGTCCAAATCATACAATGAGTCCATAGCACAAGAGCTCGCTGCCCACCTACCATAAAAGTTAAATACACGCATTCAATCATATGTAACAAGTTCAGCAAGTATGCAAAACAGTCTGGTAAGTAAAGCGATGTTTATCAAAGTTTTAATCAAGTAAATAATCAACATGTACTTGAGGACTCAATGGTTCACATTGCCAACCCCACTTTATGCAAATGTCACGAGCAATGCTAATTTCGAAATCACTAGCATATCACTGTCATTGCACCTTCCATCTTTCTTAAAATTATATCGAGAAAACCTTTAATGAATGTAGGTTATTAGCAACTTCAGTTAATAAAAGGAAGCGAGAATTTTCAAGGAAAGACATACGTTCAGGTTTCATCTTCAAACACACACTTGAAAATTTTACATCTACTATGTTAGAGATGTGGAGGATGCAATAAATCATATCTAATCGACGCACCTTTCCTCTGAAGTCCCATTATTGGATCTATGGAGAATTCCCTTTTCGTTGTGTATCGGATTGATGCACATCCTTGAAGGCATCACAAATACCCTGAAACAAGTTTTATAAACCAAAGATCAGAATCAACCAAACCTAATCATATCAAAATCTGGGTTCTTTCTTCAACATTTTGAGCTCCCTTCATCAAAAAAAACTTCCCCCTAAAACCCAATTAACCCTTTATAGCCACAATATAGGAAATATTTATCCAACTTAAATAGCTAAATCTCAAAAATTCTAATAAAAAAAATTACTTATAATCTTCAAGACCAAATCCAAATCTCTCCAAAACACTGCTTTTGTTTTCTTTAAACAAACTAAGCAATAAGCATCTCCAAATCGCACAGATTTTCATATTAATCAATTAAAGATTGGAAACCCAATACTACCATCAAATTCAGACATAAAGAAACATCATTACTATTCAACACAACACACATCAACAAAATCCCTTATTAATAAAAGACCCCAATTTTAAGCAACGAAAATCCAGAACCCCAAAACAAAGAACAACCCTCTAAATACAAATTCAGAGAGAAAAAACCACCACCTTTTGAGATACAGAGCTTCTTCGAGGGCACATCGGAGGCTGGACTCCTGGTGCCCCAACCCCTCGCACGAGTCACAATGTTTTCCCGGGCAGTCGATCCTGTCTCCCCAGTACAAGTACCTCTCGGAGAGGCTATCCTTCCCATTAAAGCCCTTAAAGGACTCCTCTGAGACGCTTTGAGACGACAATGGGAGAGACCCAGATGGTGTGTTGATCTGGGAATAGGGGGAGGTGAAGTAGAAGATGAAGAGAGAGATCAGGATGAGAGAGAGGACTATTAGGACGAATGGGGATCTGGATTTGTGCTTGTACTTTGGGTTTCTGTGAATCGACGCCATTAAAGCTGGAGCGAGAGAGGCAGAGAGAATGGGGTCGTCTGTAAGTTCGACAGCACGGAGAGACTCAACGGTTCTGATTGAATTGGGCTGCGTAAACGGGTCGGTCAGTACGGACCGGCCCACTGGCCTGGCACGGTTCATATCAAGAGTCGTCAATCTCGAGGCACACCGTGTCCCGCGAGCATCAGATTTCGCGCGCAACTTGAATCGAAATTATTGTTGGGCACGTCTATCCCCACCTGGCATTTAACTGACCCCCCCAACCACTCAAAAAAATAAAAGACATGGACTGAGTTTTTCTTTTACTATTAACCCCACCAACTCTGCCCTTCTCGTCGAGCATAGGTCGACAGGCACTCCGTCGGACGGATCCGATCGGGTTGACAGAGGCCGTGTCAAAACACAGCCATCTTGATCGACAACAGCTCTGTCGATCCAGAGACTACACAACTTACACTAAATGGATCCTTCAGTTCGACATAACGTGAGTCGTCGCTCGAAGCATGGCTCGACGATCGGGTTGTCGTTGTGTATAAAAAAAAGACAAGGGGGGGGGGGGGGGTTGACAACCACGTGATCTGTCTATGTCAATAAAAAAAAATATTTTTTTTTAATCTATTCTTACTGTAATGATTACCTACTTTTATTTCAATAGGGTGTAATTGTTTTTTTCTTGATAAAAAAAAAAACTTCCAATTCATCTTTAAAAATGATTTCCATGTGTATACGTGTTGGCTTTTCCTTGCATGTTTGGCTGTTTTTGTGTTTTGATTTTGCTTTTGTTGGGGGAATGTGTGATGGACATTGATAGTGGGAGAGGATTCACTACTGAAGAAAGAAGTAGAGGAAGACAAAGCACATGAAGGGATTGAAATGAAAGGAAAGGGAAGGAGAGGACATAAACAGGGTTTGGGCGGCTTTGGGTTGCTTTTGCCCACAAGCAATGCAGTCTCTTCTTTCTTTCGATTTCATATTTAAAACACAGAATTAGAACCACCGCAACGCCGTCATGGCAACAACCCCTGCAAAAACCCACTATGCAAATTCCATTTAAGTCTCTCTCCGTCTCTCTCTCTCCCCCCAAATCAAGGAAGAAGCCCCCTTTTGTGGTCACCCAAGATGATAGAACTCACCCCAGATGTCAAATTGATCTGCGACGGAGAGGAAGCTCGGAGATGGGGGGGCGGGGGTGAATTTGGCCGGAGAGGGGGAGAAAAGTGGGAGAGAAGAGGTGGGGCAGAGAGAGAGTGAGTGAGAGTAAAAAAACTTTGAAAATCTGATAGTGGTGGGATTAGGTTTTTTGTGTTTAGAATATATAAATCGGTGGGTTTAGGAATACCAAATATCCAGTGTGGTGAGTTTAATTGGTCGGTGGGACGAGAAAAATGAGGGGTGGGGATAGAGCTGCCCATTATTGTTTCGGAAACTTTTTAAAGAATTATTAAAGGTGGGTTTGAACGGGCTTCAAATTTTGAAAGGTAAGTTGTTTTAATTTTTTTAGTTAAATTTTTTATCAGTTTTGTCTTTATTTATATTTATCAAAATTATGATAAAAAGTAAGAGTAAGCGTTATTTCAATATTTAGATGAAGCAAAAAAAATCTCATTTTTATTTTAAAATCAGTACAATTATTCACATTTTATGTCGATTATTTTTTATACCAAACATGATAAATTGTCACATCTCTTTATTTATTCTCATAATTATTTCTTATCCTCTTACCCATCACTTATTCTCTTATCAAACCAATCATAAATATGAAAAAATTTAGCCTAGAATGGTGCGAATACATTGTAAGAATGCAAAAGTCAAACTTCTATTTGTAATCTTTGGATCAACTTTTTCACCAAAATCCTTTGAAACACGAAGCCAAACGGAACGTAAGTGTAAAATAAAAAATTCCAAAGAATCCAGACAACATAACATATATTTTCACAAATATGATCTATACATTCCCATGAATTATATAAATCCTTTTACACATAAAAAATTATATATTTTGTTTAAATAGTTATATATCTCGATTGGACATGTATAAAACTGCACGCGACACTGTTAACCAGACTGTGTGTAACAACGCCCCAACTTCAAAAACACAGCCCAAACAAGCTGATACAATTTCAATAAACATCACAGTTGATCAGCCTCCCCCAACACCCCCCCCCCCCCACCCACCACTACCACCACCTCAGCTCCACCCACCGGCGGTCTTCGGACCGATCCCGAGGCACGCAAACAACCCCGGCCGGAACGGCGACATCGGCTTCCTCACCACCACCACCGCCTTCCTCGCCCTCACGCGCAACTCGCGCACGGACCTCGACCGGACAACCTCCCCCGCCCCGACCCACCTTTTCCCGCTCACTGCCTCGGTCTTCGCCCTCAACTTATCCTTCGCGTCCGCGCGCCCATGCGAAGCGCTCCTAAACAAAAACTCAATGAACCTCCATTTCTTTGAACTTTTATCGCGCGCGCGCGCGTGCGCGTGCGGAGCCTCCGCGTGCGCGTCTTCATTTTTCACGACCTCCAGAGCCACCATAAACGGGTCGGGTTCGGACCCTCTCAAGGCCTTCTTCGGAGACGAGGCGGGGCTCGGATGCTGGAGGCGCGGGGGGAGCTTGAGAGGGCGGACCTGGCCGTCCACGAAGAGCTCGTGCGCGTACGACATCGGGCGGTGGAGGCGGGCCGTGTCGGACGCGAAGCTTGTGCTGAATTCGAAGTCGGAGTCGGAGTCCGTGTCGGGTGGTCCGCGCACCATGTCTTTGAAGGAGGGGACCCTCGACAGCCACCTCGCAGGGCTGGCGGGGGCGCTGTAGGCGTAAGAGGAGGAGCCGGTGATCGACGACGTATGGGTGGGACTCGCGGGCGCGCTTGCGCTTGGATATGTTGCGACCGCCATTGATAGAGAGAGTAGGGTGTTGGTGTTCTTCAAAGATGGGTGGGTGTTTTGAGAGGAGGAGTTGTGGGTGGTGGTTATATATGTGTTTCTTCTTCTTGAGATGATAATGACATGGAGGTTTTGATGGATCTTAATCTTGTTCTGTTTTGTGGGTCCAAAGGAAATGGACCCAACATTTGTTTTGTATGGGTTGAAGATTGAATGGTAGTTCTTGAAATAGATACCCTTTTATGTGAGTATCTGTGTGCTTGATTGGTATAGAGTTCAAACCTTTGTTTGAAGAGTGCAGATGGATTTAGTCCGTTTTGCAGTCGTTTTGCAGTCCTTTACATTATGCTGTGTTGTGATAGTATATGAGTTTTATTATAATGTATGGAATAAAAGAAAATGATCTTGATATAAATTTTATTTCTTGTATAAATTTTATTTTAAAAAAAGAAAAAAATGTGGACGGGACATATCATTTTCCTTGTGTGAAATCTTGTGATCTGATTCGGATGATCTGGCCATCTAGATTGGATTGATCGATCTCTTATCTTATCCAACTAGGGTAACTTAGCCTGGAAAAAATTTCATGTTTTTTTATAGGAAATGTAGTCCATTTATAACTTGGTAAATATAAGTTACAATGGTTCGAATGCGGAGGACATGAAGAGATGAAAAAATTTCATGTTAACCCACATAGTTAACCATATTTAATAATTGATTAGTTGGGCTTACATGTTAAAACTTTAAAGGAAAAACAAATAGAAAATGATACTCTCAATCACATTCACCAATCAAAAACTCAGAACCTCACATGTTTTTTTTTTTTTAAATAGTAAACATCATCTAATGAGGTATATACTTTAATAAAAAGTGCGCAACGCTCCATTTCGAGTTGAATGAACTCCATTTTTAGTAAGTGTAAGAAAAAATTTAATGAGGTATATACATCATCTAACGGGGTATATTCTTAACTGAATATGTAACGAGGTATATATGTATGTGTTTTGGATTGAGAAAAAAACTAATTATAACAGCACTCACAAATTAACAAATTTGCTCATCTCTCTCTTGCAAAATTTGTCTCTTGAAATTAACAAGTAATAAAAAAAATTTATGAGATATGTTCATGGTTCATTATGTATTTATTTTAGTAATTTAGATTTTACATTACTAATACATTTTTGTATTGAAGTTCCTTTCAAGTGGTGACATGTGTAAAATGGTAATGATTTGCTTATTTATACACTTAAAATTTTATCCTATTATCAAGATGAACTTGTTTATTTATTTACATATTTTTCATATATTTTTACATATTAAAATATTTTCATACTGGATCACTGGTAAAAACGATTGTCTGGTTGACCAACTCAGATTGGTAGCTTGTCAAGATGCTAATAGGGGGTAGTCAATTATGATTTTCATGGACAAATTGTCCATGTCCATGGATTTGTAAATCCTGTGTTTTTCAATCAGGACATTGGTTTGTGGACAAAAAGTCCAGTGTTATTCAACTGAGACATTATTTCATGGACAAAAAGTCCAGCGTTATTCGATTGAGACATTATTTCGTGGACAAAAAGTCCAGCGTTATTCAATTGAGACATTATTTCGTGGACAAAAAGTCCAGCGTTATTCGATTGAGACATTATTTCGTGGACAAAAAGTCCAGCGTTATTCGATTGAGACATTATTTCGTGGACAAAAAGTCCAGTGTTATTCGATTGAGACATTATTTCGTGGACATAAAATCAAGTGTTATTCGATGGAGACATTATTTCGTAGACAAAAAGTCCAGCGTTATTCGATTGAGACTCTTCGTAGTAGACATTTTGTCTTGTGTTATTCAATTTAAACAGGATTTGTAAAGACTTTCATAAGTGATGGATTTTTGTGGACTTTTGTGGACTTTAGAGAGAGAAATACAAAGGAAAAAGTCATTTCAGAATCCCACCCTCATGGACTTTTATTCTAGTATTGTGAATATTTCTTTTTTTTTTCTTTCAACAAAACTCATTTATGATTTTTATCCCATGTCTTTCATATTTTTATTCATATTTTTTTTCTTTATTTATATCTTTTTTTTCTGAATGTCCATTTGTATGAAATATTGCTATCACCTCAAATGTTTGATGAATATACGAGAATGGTAGATTTGCTTGTGTTGCAATAAATCATTTCATTATTATATATTATATAATATATGCCTAAATCATCCACAATTATTTTCTAAAATATATATTTATTATAGATTTGATTATATGTAAAATGTTTTATTTGATTTTCTTTGAAGATGTTTCTATTTTTGTATAATATACATCCATTTTTTTTATAATGTTCAGACATATATAAAAATAAAAAGATATATTTAGGCATATGAATATATATGACTAAATATATTGATTGCTTTTATTTTATTTTTTATTTAAAGTAATATAATGACCACTTTTATTTTTTTATTTTAAGTAATATAATTTATGATTTTATTTCATTATATTTGAAAAGATGCAATATATGATTTTTATATAATATATATATTTTCTTATTTTTATTGTTTTCCTAATTAAAAACTCATTCTTCCCCTCTATGAAATTCTCTCTCTATAACATGAAAAAAAAAGGTTAACTCATTGTGGATTTTTCTCAATATAGGTTTTTTTTCTATTTTTTTTATTTTAGATCAATTGTTTCGAATAAAGAAGAATTTTTTATGAATGTAAATATGTATGAAATATTGATATCGACTCATATGTTTGATGAATGTAAGAATTATGGATTTGTTTGTGTTGCAATCAATTATTTTCATTACTTGTTTTTATCATGGCATTCTAGCAATATGCATTTCAGATAAGTGAATATTGATATTTATTATATTAAATTATATTTTATGTTGGGTATGATGAGTTCTTTATTTGTTATTTAAATCCAAAAACATTATTGTGTTTATTAATAGAAATTCATATGTGAAAATAGTCAATCTGTGAAAGAATGTTAAAATCTGTGAAAGTCTTTAAAAGTCCATGGGAGTGATTTGTGAAAGTCTGCAAATGTCTGTGAAAGTCTATGAAAGTTCATGAGAGTGATTTGTGAAAGTCTGCAAATGTCTGTGAAAGTCTGTGAAAGTCCATGAGAGTGATTTGTGAAAGTCTACAAATGTCTGTGAAAGCCCATGAGAGTCAATATGTGAAAGTCTACAAAAGTTTGTGAAAGTCTGCAAAAGTCTGTGAAAGTCCATGAAAGTCTGCAAAAGTCTATGAAAGTCTGCAAAAGTCTATGAAAGTCTGCAAAAGTCTGTGAAAGTCTGCAAAGTCTACAAAAGTTCATCACTTAAACAATGTCCACAGAAATCCATCAAAGTCCTTATCGACTACCCCCTCATAAGTTTTTCAAATTTTTAAACAACGAGGAAACCAACTCTTTAGTAGATGACAATCATATGGTCTCCTCTTGTTGACACAAAACAGTGATTCAAATGACCAGTTCTTCAAATTATGAACTCTCCCCCTCCATGAAAGCAACAGCATCTGCTAAAACTTAAACTCCAAAACAGATGAAGAGACTCGTGCGATACGGCGCGAACTGCTTCTTCTTGCTCATCTCCTCAAACACAACTTTCCTCGCATCGTTGCAGGCATCGCGAGCGAGGCTGAGCACTGACGTCTTCGATTCTTTACTCATTCTACCTCTAGACACACCAAAGAAGAACTTCTTAAACCTTCTTCTCTTCAGTGCCTTGCATGAAGAACCTTCACTTCCAGCATCGCTTTGTGGCGCTTCAACCTCACGAGGCGGCCCCCCAATGGACTGAACCATCCATTGCGAGGTCCTAAGAGGAGAAAGAGATCGAGCCCTCCTCGAAGGTCCCATGGTCACGTCGCGTCTCATGTTTCCTCACTTGTTCCAGAGCCACTTCGAAAGGATCGTAGTCCTCGCCTTTGGATCTCGAACTTGAGAAGGGCGACAACTTCAGCATTGAAAATGGCGACTTGGGCGAGGAAAAACGAGAGCCTCTTCGATCGCTGGTGTGCTGAAGGCGAGGAGGAAGCTTGAGTGGGAGCAACAGACCATCCTGAAACAGCTCGTCCGCGAAAGACATGCATTCAAAGTTTTGCATGCTCGCTTTCGCTGCTCGAGTCGGGCTTGTTGGGACGCTGTAGAAATACGGATGAGCACCGTAGAAAGAGAACCCGTTCGGGCTTTCGTGAGAAGTCATGTTTGATGAAAGCAGAGTTGGGAACACAAGGGGTGTTATAACAAGAGTGTGACTTGGAAATTCAGTATGAGTGACCTGTTTTTCCTCCACAATATATGGTTTCAACAAAGAGTGAATTTTTTTGAGTAGGATAGAAAAAAGGATATCTGGGTTGCCTTAATTTGTGCACAAACTAAGGTTCAGATGCCAATATAAAATGCAATTATTTGAGTAATATCTGGATAGTGTTGTGTGGGAGGAGAAAACTGTGCCAGAAGGTGTAAAGAGTGTTGGCCATTACTGTTGAAAAGTATGGCATAAGTCATGGAACATATGCCCAGTTAAAAGATTCAAAAAGTATGCCCAATCATTAAGCCTTACCTTCATTTCTTAATCATGAAAAATTGTGATACCTATACTCTTGATAGGTTAGAATAAACTCTACTAGTTATGTCTCGAGATGTGCATGTATAGTTTATTCTTGTTTATCTATTCAAAAATATTTTTATATTCTAATAAGACGAACACAAAGACGATTTTTTCAAAATAAAGAAAGGAATAACAACCAAACAAAAAATCATCTAATTCTCCTTTAACACTGTATAACTATTTTATTCTTGAATAAGCTATCCACAGCCATACGAGGGTAAGAAATTTAAATTTTGCTGATTGAAGGCATAGAAGGAATGACCCATGTGGTTCTAAGCCACACAGAAAACAGCATTCAAGGTCTTTTCTAATGACAGATATAGACATAGATTGAAATTGCAGTGGCTTTTCAGAGACAATACAACAAAATCCAACAATTCAGGGTCCACTGAGATCATGCTGCTTAACCATAGAAAAAAAAATATATACCATTAATTATCAAATGTTAAAAAAGAAAGCATCTTATTCAGATAGTGTTGCAGGTAGTAGTACATACAGTAAAACAAACGTGTTTTGACACGCGATTTTTTTTCCATCAGAGACTTCTCCTAGACTATCATATCTACTCTCAATCTGTACATCCTCTGACATCACTCCTACATAACATAAAAAATCGCTTAGACAAGAAAACATACCATGCAAGCATGCACTGGTCTGCAGTGGCTCGCTCAGTGTCAGTTCTGCCCCCATTTGGCTTCGCTTGTCCCCGGTCTTCTCTGACTAGCTCGGATTTGATTTGTAAAAAGCTTGTCTTTTATTAAACAGAATCGAGTGACCTCAGGCAAACTCTGAATGATCTCCAATTATCGAAATGGTAATACTAAACCTTTGGTGCCGACCGGGATGACACCCCGTGAAGAAGTCTGATGAACCCCAAAAAGCTCAGCTTTCCATCCGAGCGTCTCACCCAGTCCTGAAGAACGACGTGAACAGGAACTGATGGGCCCAACCCAAGCTCCTGATAAAATGGGAAATTTTTTGACAAATAATCAAAATTTTGACAAATTCCTGCAATTAATTTCCTCAAATATATTCGTCTTGAAAAGCTAAAATTTTAAAAAACTTAGAGATTTTTTTTTCCATGAAGGATCAGGTTCAGCAGTGCCCAATAATAGACTAATTCCTAAATGTCAATAAAATGAAAATAGATCCCACAATGGAAAATTAACTTGTAAGGAATACAAAACATACCGATGCAAGTTCCTCGATCATGATAGGTCTGTTGCCATCCTTTTCAAAGAGTTCATAGGCACGACGAGCATGTTGTTCCCAACTGTCTAGTGCTTCCATTTGATGCACACTAATGGCTGCAGCAGCAAATTCTTCAAAGTCTATTTTTCTATATGGAAGGGAACTCACCTGTTACAAAAGTAAGAAAAATGTTGTTATTGTTTCATCGGGAATAGAAGTTCCAGAAATTAGATTAGATAGATAATAGATTAAAGTACCATGTTGACGAAATCAAGAACTCGTGAATCTTTCATTGCTTCAGTGGAGTTCTTGGACAAGGCCTGCCATGACCACATTCAGTATAGATGAGGAGGGAACACAAGATTCAAGTAAAATATAGAGAACTAACTGTCTTGAAGTTCTGCAGAGTGATGTAGCCGTTCTTGTTTGGACCTAACAATTTAAATTGTTCCTGTAGATAATAGAGCTGGGAGGCTGTCATCGTCTTTGAAAGAGCCTGCAAAATGTAGAATATGCACCTAAATAAATTATCACATACTCAACAATTTAGATGCCTACAGAAGACATTTTCTTCCTCACTTCCACTGAGTGCATAGAAAAGTTAGTTTCATATTCACTAGAAAGCTCACTTCTATAAAGTTCATCTGCATTGAGTACAAAAATTCCACTTGAATAAAATGTACTGTGTCATGGCACAAGATTTAGCCCAATGACCAAAATCATTGGCTTGATTGGTGTTTTGAATACAACAGTTTGGACCGAATTGATTCAAGAAATCACAGGTATTTAAAGGACAACAGAAACTCACTGACAAAATTAAACTGAATCGGGAAATGGGTTCTTATTTAAGAAAAAAGGATCATACCCCTAAAGCTGCTTTCCGCAGAGATGTTGAGCATATATAGGCCTTAACAAGTTTGTAAACTATGATATCCAAAGGAATCTTAATTTCTTGGTTATCACGTATCCAAGGATGACCTGTTCACAAAAGGCCAACATTTAGCATTTTTTTATTTATAAAAAGAATCGGTATCTGCAACCAAAACGAGAATTTGGTACACCTACTCAATGCCTGAGATGCAGTCATTCTTTTACGGTAGTCCTTGTTCAACAATCTCTTCACAAAGTCCTTTGCCTCAGAAGACAAAGAAGGCCATGGTGCTTCTTCAAAGCTGGGATCCGCCTTCAGGACTGCTCGGAAGATGCCTGATTCTGTCCGAGCCCAAAAGGGACGGCTTCCACACAGCAAAATATAAGCTACGACACCAATACTCCACATATCTGCTTCTGTACCATAAGACCTATGCAGGACTTCAGGAGCAACATAGTATGCACTTCCAACAATGTCGTTCAGCCGCTCATCTGCACATCCCATATTAATGTCATTCCATATGCTTCTATAATTGAGGCTAAAGTAGCAAATTCAAATTATTTCAACCTGGCTTAACAAAGTCTGACAAGCCAAAATCTATGGCCTTCAAAGGGGATTTCTCATTTTCAGAACTATAAAGAAAATTCTGAGGAATAAGAGCAAGACAACGGATTAGGAGAAGTAAAGAAATTAAATAATAATAATAATAATAATCAGAAAGTCAATAAATTTTGCATCTACATCAATATGATTTGGGATGTTCTTGACAATGATACATTTCAGCTTGAAGAGTATAGACCAGTTACCTCTGGCTTGAGATCTCGGTGAACTACTCCCTGAAGATGACAGAAAGAGACAACACTTAAAATCTGGACCATTACAGTTTTTGCATCTTCCTCGGAGTATTTTCCACCCCTGGAACACAATACCGACAAAGATGTGCCCTATCAGCTATGCATTCAATGAACAATATTCGTGAAAGACATGCAGTTTTTTGGGGAAAATAAAGGTACCTTGCAAGTATCTTGTCTAGAAGCTCACCTCCTTTGCATAACCTATAAAACACAGATCTAATAAGGTCCACAAAAGAGGCACAATATTCCTTTAAATTTCCAATGAGGTTGGTATAACATTATCACAAATTTTTCTGTGATATCACATACAAGAGAGTTCTATATTGCCATTTGTAAATGAAACAATCAAAATGCAATCCATCTTAAACTTGAAAAGAAATGTTGATCAAAGTCACATTTTAAGCAAGCAAAATAATATACGTTATATAAGGTAACATGGTAGGATGGGCACATTTGTATTGCAATCAAGAGGCCTTTGGATGGCTGGTATTAATAATTCAAAATAAATAGTGGTGCAATCTGTTGATGGATTCTGCATGTACAGCTTAAGCATTTGTCCTATGAGGATATCTAGCTATCAAACAACTTATTAAAAGTGGTCCAAAATTCTAAAAGTGGTCCAGAATTCTAAAAGAAACCAATAATATTGGAAGATACAGCCACGGGAAAAAAAATGATGTTTTTTACACCAGTAAAAGAAGTGATGAAGACATTGAAAACAAATTCTACAAAAGAACAAATCAAGAAATTTTTTGAAGAAAGTAACCCCACATCACATATGACAAACACAATGAACGTGGTAAAATGAACTTACTCCATTACTATATAAACATTATCCTCATCCTCGTATGCATCATAAAATTGCACCAGATGCTTATGACCTGTCAGAGTACTCAGTATTCTCACTTCTCTTCTTACATCCTCGACAGCAATAGCTGTTGTCATCTGCCATAGAAACAAATTACGTGAGACTAATAAGAAGAATAGAAGAGTTCTCCTGAACCCATGAAAACTACCAAACATGCATGTGATCTGACACATCTCAGAATCTTTACTGACAACTTTGAGTGAACTTCCAATTACTTAAATTGTGATAGAATACTGCTTCTCATTTCATGAATAGATGGATTTTCTTTCCCCCCCCCCACAAAGTCGATTCATGAACAGATATCAATCTGACTACTAAATGAAAGACTTGAAGGTCAACTCTAGACAATCAAATTTGATAAACATCACATGGTGCAACAAAAAATTAGATAGGGAAAAAGAACATCAAATGGAAGATGATGTTTGGATAGCAACTCGCAATGGATTCCCACTGCTACAACCGAACCAAAAAATTGATCTTCAGAGTCCACCATTCCATTTACATCATCAAAATTTTCATTTAATTTCTCTTTGATAAACTAATCTTCCCACTTTCATCCAATAGAGGGACAAAGGTACACAACAAATCTAAATAATATGTGACAAATAATCATTAGACATTAAAACTTATATTCATCCCATTTGTTATTTCAAAGATCCATATATGAATCTGCTATCTTATTCAATCAAAATCTACTCGCACGAAATTGATTAAATTCAATATGCACCCAAAATTCAAACAATGAAAAAAACTCCAGATGCTTCCAAATAAAACAAGCAACCAAGAAAGCAAAGAAAACCAACCTTTTGTTTTGGGATGACCTTCACAGCCACCTCCTGCCCCTTCAACTCCCCCTTCTTCCCCCTCGCCGAGCAAGTATACCCAAAATGGCCCTGACCCACCTCCCCTCCAAGCTCATACTTTGAGTAGAACTGCTTCGAGAACCCGAAACTCTTGTCCAAACCCAATTCAGAGGCCTCTTCCCCTTCGGGGATCGACGCCTGATTCAGCTTCACCGAGCCATGCCTCCTCAAGAGGAGGGCCTTAATGTGCTTCGCGGGCGAAGGGGGCGGGAACGGCCTCTTGAAGAATCTTCGCGGGGTTGAGCTCGAATTCGCCGGTGAATTCTTGAAGGGGGTTGAATTGGGCAGAGGGCTTGGGCTGTAGTATGGGAAATTGTGGGGTTTTGGGGTCTCAGGTTTCTGCGGCGGAGGCTCTGCATCATCTTGGGTTGTTGGGTCTTCTTGTTTTGGGGGTTTCTGGACTTCTTTTCCATGGCAGAGTCCCATGGAGACCAATCAAGGAGTCTAAATTTGAAGAGAAGATTCAAAATTCAGAGCCCCAGATGAGATAAAAGTGGAAATTTTGAGGACCCCAATAAGGGGAAATCCAGAAATCTAAGTAGTCTACATGGGGAGACACAGAAACAAAGCAAAATCAATGAAAGACCCCAAAAAAAAAGAAAAGAAGATTTTCTTTCCAATGAGAACAGATTGAGATACCCTTTGAATGAAAACAAAATATATGCTTCAAATTGAAGAGAGGGAGACTATAAAAATACCAGCTTTATTGATCACTTCAAAAAAAAGCAAAATAGTTTTTTTTTTTTGTTTTTTTGTTTTTCAATTACACTGAAGAAGGAGAGATTGGGATACCTTTGAATAAAAACAAAAAAAAGGAACTGTTTCAAATTGAAGAGAGAGAGAGACACACTAAAAAGACCATCTTTAGTGATCACTTCCAAAGAAAACAAACAAATTTTGAAATATCACTGAAACCCACATAAGAAAAATGAAAATTGGAAGGCAGAGATCAAGAAAGACAGAGAATTCAATATCAAAAGAGGGAGGTTGGAGATAGAGAGAAGACCAAGAATTGAGAGATGCTTGCAAGGAGCAATGAAAGGGAAGGAAAGAATGCAAAGGAACCTCCTTTATTGCTTTTTTAGCTTTTCTTGAAGAAAGTTTTTTTTGGAAGGGCATTTGTGCTGAAGGACCTACTAATATTGGCCTTACTGTGTTTTTAAAGGTTTAATTGGATTCCCTCCTCCCAAAGTTATCATTTTTTGGATCACCAAAATTTAATTCACAGTTGCAGCTGCAAACCACCCCCCTACAAAGAAGATTTTGTTTATACAGTAAGTTGACCACCTTTAGATCCTTCTTTTGTTAGATAACCTGTCCCTAACCATATTAATGTAGTCTGATTTTTTTTTTTGGGTCTTGATATTAATGTAGTCTGAATTGTGGTCCTTGGATGATGAATAGATGGATGGTGACGGTTGGCTTAGTAAAGAATTTTTTGGATGTGTTTAGAGTAAATTTGTCGATTCATAAATAAAAAAAATTATCTATTTCTGAAATATTTAAAAGCAGGTACAAATATTAAGGTGTTAACTAAAAATTATATATTTACATTATATATGATTAAAAATTTAATTATCCTGTGCATTATCTTTCTATGATATATGAAAGAGACAAGAAGTATTGAAGTCTTCTACATTCAATTTTTACAATCATAGTATTACCAATTGATCACCAAAATTAGTATTCTTGTATTCATTGTGAAATTGAAAATATTCGAATTTGATCTGTATCTCTCATCACACAATCTAGGAGACCTGAATCACAGTTGATCGACACCCACTTGCCCTTACTCATTGAAGAACAAATAGGAAGTGCTGCTACTTTCTTAGTTGGGTCATTTAAAGAAAACACTGTAGCTATTCATGAGAGGCAGTTCTGAAATTTAATTGGGTTTCTTTTCCCCTTCATTGTAACCATAGCACTGATATTTATGCTGTTTGGATCCTCTTTGTCAGGCTTTCACATGAAATAATAGATAGTAGTAAGAACTATACCTTTAAACAAGCTTGTGAACTATTATTCTGACCATGGTCAGATTATTTTGTTAATGGCAAACCTAGAATCTGAATTCCAATATTCTTATCTTGAACTTTACTTGCACTAGCAAATTTGACCAAATAAATCTGTGATTTACTTGATTTGTTTTGTCATTGATCCACAGGTCTAAGTCAACATTAGGAAAAGTCTTACCTGATGTATTTAGAAGTGTTAGGATACAGATTATGATGAATAATAAAAAGTGATGTATATAGAAGTGTTAGGATACAGATTGTGATGTAGAATAAAAAGTGAAATAAGGAATAGAAATAACCACATGCACCAAACACCCTTTGAAAACCCATGCCACATGTGCATCTAAGCTGCTCCAATTCAAAAAAACACTGTGAATGTGAGGTTCCACCAATCATATTCTATCATTGGAAGATTTATATTTTTTTTTTCTTGGTAAATTTGGGTTCGAACTCCCATCTCCCCTTAGGGGAGGGTGCATCTTGACCACTCCGCTAGGAGAGTCTGCTATAAAAAAATTTATTTTATTTTATTTGTGTTTATATTCATTCTTTGGATGGACAACAACCAAAACACACCCAAATGGAATCATTTGGTGTTCCACTTAAAACTAATGTTTCTCTTTGAGGGGTAAATCTAATGGTGGAAAGCTAGTGCTTGTTATTTGGTGATCTTTCTGGCAGTCATCTGCAGTGAGGATAAAGACATTTGCAGAGGACAATCACACATGCCCTCTACTGTTTTTTTTTTGGAAGTCATGAAAATTTGAACAGAAGCCACTTGGATGTAAATTTGTTTTAATTGTTTTTTAAAATGTATATATTACACATAACATTGTATGTGCATTAAAATATGAAACATGTTTTCTAATTGTTTTTTGCACCAACTTATGCAAGAATTTTTAAAAAAAATATTGTAACATATATCTCATTAGTGAAGTTGGATTGAATTCGGAAATGCATATAAAAGCTGTTTGTGCCTATGCTCTTGCTGCTGTGGTCACATAAAATATGGGACCTTCATGAAAAAACAAAGAAAAAAAGAGAGAGAGGTGAGTGTTAGACAAAGGAATTTTTGTATGGAATAATGCTGACTAAAGGAAGGATGGGGAAGAAAAGGAGCAGGACCACTTAATTAGAACATATTCTTAAAGTGGAGAGGACTTTATAATTATAACTATTATAGTGTTTAAGCATATATACACACACACACATACACTAGTTTCGTGTGTCTATGTTTCTATAATATATTCTTATGCCTTATGGTTTAAGTCTTTGTAATATTAGTAATGATCTAATTTATTATGTGGTAGGGATTTTTAACCATCCTTGTACTAAAAAATTTATAATATTTATACAAGTGAGTGTGTTTTAAAAATGGAATATGTGAGCATGAGAGACATGGGACTATGGGATTGGGAGTACAGGTATATTGGCTATTTGGCTTCATACCCCCAATGCAAATCCTTGTCTTAAGTCAGACCTAAACTGGAATACCCCTCACCATACCACGGATTAGCAAACGGAATAAGGGCATTACGTGCAATCTGTTGTTTTGTATTAAAGATTAAAGATATTTTTTTGTGACCTGTCACGTAGAAGTGTAAAATGGGTTGGGCCGGCATAGGGCCGGCCTGTTTAAATATCCCATGTCATGTTCGATACAACCTAAGGAGTCAGGGTTATGTATTATATTAGCTAATGCTCTCACATGCGTATAATGTGAAATCACCTAACGCAGTATATACACCAATACATAATATATTATAATTACTATAAAAATATATCCATTCAATTCATTTTAGTATGTAATCTTTCTTAAAATATGATTTGTTAAACAAGTACAAAAACCTTCAAATTTTGTGGTGAAAAATCATCTCCTATTGAATATATTCCAATAATACAATGAATATTTATAGAGTTCTTCTAATTTACAGTACACTCAATCTTTTACAATCTCATATATCTCATTGTTCACTTTCACTTATTGTGATGAGGTAACTTATTAAAAAAATTATATTTTTTTATAAATAATATTATTTAATTCTTCTCATTATATGAGATGAGGTATATGATTTTAAAAATGAAATATCAGATAGATGAACAGTGTCTGGATTGTATAATGAACTCATTTTAACATTTGACTATATACACTAACATCACCAACAACAACACATCGTCTATTTTAAACTCGTTGGAAATGGATACGTTCAACCAACAAAGCCAAATATCCTGCTCAACTTATTGTCACTTTCACTTATTGTCATGATGTAACTTATTAAAAAAAAGGGGAGCTATATTTCCACCCCTCTAGTTTTTTAACCCACCCCTGAAAAAAATTATTTGGGGGTGGGTTAGAAAATCAAAGAAAAGAGAGGTAAGCAGAGAGAAATGAAAGGAGGTGGCAGAGGCGGAGGTGGTGTTGGGTGGCGTAGAGAAGGAAGGACGACTGAGGAGGACGGTGGCGACGCTCGGAAGGAAGCAGAATTGGGCGGCCGTCATCGTGCTCCCCTTCCACAAGCAGCAATGACTAGGCGACGCAATGGAGTCATTAGGGAACGGCTTTCGACACATGACCCCGGGTTTGACAGCGCGGCCCGGCTCTTTTTCAGGAGGCGCGACGACGAGGAGGCGCTTGAGTGCACGCTCCACATCGCGGAGCACCCCGCGATCATCCTCACCGTGTTGCGTTTCGTGCTACAGGCGATTAATGGTGTAATAGCGTGAGTGCATCGGAGCTGAAGGAGAAGGTGGATTCGGGGCAATGACGTTGATCACAATCGAGGAGGAGGCGGAGATCGTGTCGGAGAAGTTGAAGGAGAGGGGAGTCGCCTGATTAGATTATCGCGGCGGCGACCATGACTGTGGTGGTGGTAGAGGAAGTGGTTCATCGCACGATCGGCCTCGCCGGTGTCTCCTCCGACCGGATCGAATCTGCTGCTACCGTCCCTCTCCTACCTCCCCCGTGCTACCAGCGCCACCCAACGCCGCCTCGCCTCCACCACCATTTTTTCTCTGTACCCTTTTCCCTTTTTTCCTTGGTTCTCTAACCCACCCCCAGATAACTTTTTTTAGTGGTGGGTTAGAGAACTAGAGGGGTGGAAATATAGCTCCCCAAAAAAAATTATATTTTTTTGTAAATAATATTATTTAATTCATCTCATTACACGAGATGAGATGAGTATACGATTTTAAAAATAAAATATCAATGGACAGTCTGGATTGTATAATGAACTCGGTTTAACATTTTACTATATACACTAACATCACCAACAACAACACATTGTCTATTTTTAATTTGTTAAAAATGGATACGTTCAACCAACAAGGCCAAATATCCTGCTCAACGGTTGACACCCTTCCCACTAGGGAGGACCTGGTTTTGGGCCTTGACGACCACCAAAAAAAGCCTTCTAGGGTTGTCAATTGGCTTTTTAGCCCATGTTTATTGTATGAGTCCATGTTAACTAAAAAATTTGTGAATAATGTTACACACACCCATGTTTTCAATCTTAATTTTAATTTACACATGTTTTTAATTTTTAAAAATAGCATATCATACTTTTATATAAACAAATTAAGCGTACACATAAATAAATTATATGAATGCATTTATAAAAAATGTTAAAAATTTCTATCAGTACACATATCTTATTAATGTGAGTATGTTTCATTAATTTTATATCGACGCATTGGACCGAAAAAAAAGTTGGGTATAACAGCACTCAGTGGATCTTGTAGTTTCTCACTCCATCCGCGCATCGGACGCGTGTGCACGAGCATGCCTTGCAGGTGTGCCCATGCATGCAATGCCCCAAACCCCTCCCTTTCTTAACAGGCCAAAACAAATCCCAGAGAGAGAGAGAGAGATTACCATCAGTAGAACAAGATGACGACTGTACCAGGCGAACCGACCCACACAGCCACAGCCCTCGTCGAAACCGCCACCGCCGCCATCCAGTCCTTCTCCCCTGTCAACACCATCCATCAACATCTATGCGCGTACGCATTCACTGCACACATGTTTTCCGTTTGGATCTGTGTTTGGATAAATTCTGCGTTTGCAAAACAAAAGACAATCAAACACACTTTCAACATTTGAAAAACAAAAACTTAAAACATTGTCGTTATTGTTTTTGAGCTTTTAAAAATTAGCGTATCAAAAGGGAAAGAATTTCAAACGCAGATTCCAGCACACTTTCAGTGTTTGAATCTCCATCTTGATTTTTCAAAAATTGAAGGGTAGCCGGTACGGAAACATAAACTTTGTTTCTAGACGTTAAATTATTTTTGTTTAGATCTGCAGTGGCGTTACTTCGAGTTCTGTTGCATGATTTAACAGGTTCCACTTTTACGCGCATGACATGACGCGGCAGGTGGAGGCGCACCACTTCTGCTCCCACCAGAACGAGGAGTTCCGGCAGTGCCTCATATACGACTCCCCGGGACCGGACGCCCGACTCATCGGCGTAGAGTACCTGATAAGCGACGCCTTGTTCAACACCCTCCCGGACGGGGAGAAGCCGATGTGGCACTCGCACGAGTACGAGGTGAAGAGCGGGGTCCTCTTCATGCCGGAGGTCCCCGGCCCCGTCCAGCGCGTCGACCTCGATAAGGTCTGCAAGACCTACGGCAAGACCTTCCACTTCTGGCAGGTCGATCTCGGACACGAGCTCCCCCTCGGCCTCCCTCAGCCCATGATGGCCCTCACTAGGGATGGTCAGTTGTATGACACCCTCGCACAAGGTACATGATCTTTATGTGTCCTATTGAGTCATGTCAGTCTCTCATTAGGATTTTGTTGAACAAAATTACAAAAGTTTGTAAAGAATCTAAAATAAAAAAAGATACGTGCACTCACATGGGAAACAAATGTTATGTGGTTTGCCTTAAGCTTACATTCCACCGTGCAATTCACTATAAACTATAAAGATGATAATGCCAACCTTGCAAGAGATTTTTAAAACTCTTAGATAACGTTTGGTTGCACTATTGATAACTTTTGCGTTTATAGAAAACTATTTTTGTAATCGTACAGACAGATTTGAGACAAATAATGTTTAAAAGCTGCGATTTTCAAAAGCTGGGAGAATGGGCTTCCTATAAAATCAATTTGAAACCCAAATTCTTAGAGAATCAGTTTTGCAATCGCGCTACTAAACACACCCTTGATCTCTTCAAATATTTCTACATAAACAAATCATATTTACGAAATTCTAATAGATCTTATTTACTTCTATCAATTCAGTGTCCACATCAATATGATTTCATCATAAAAATCTGATGTAAGTACTCCAAGACATATCCCTATGGAACTGACACATGATACCTTACTTATGTTTACTTATGAGGTTTGATAAAATCCATAGTCCATACCCGATTTGATCCCATCTCGTGTATGTGAATTTAACATTAAACATGCATGCATAGGTGATATGTCTCTGTATGTAATCCAATCTATCTTGATGCCATCTCTATGCATGTTTACATAACATTAATCAAGCATGCATGTGTGGTATGTCTCCACATGTAATCACTGTCCGACTTATTTAGATCTAATCTGGTGTATGTATAGATAACATTAATCAATCATGTATGTATGTCTAATGCATCCCATTGACACCTAACACTATAGAGTTGTTGTATTTCATAACATTAGTCTCTTATTGGGAACTTACGAGATCTGATGAATGTGATGTCAATTGTGTTGTGACGTACTAAACATATATATAGATGTGGAGAAGAGATTTGGGGTGTCCTTTGAGAAGGAGAAGGAGAGCAGGGCGTACATGAAGGGGCTAGAGCACGGGATCCACCCGCTGGCAAACGGGGCGGGGAAGGGATTAAAGCTCGAGCTGAGGGAGACTGATTGCCCTCCCATGGATTCCATGCCCAGGGTCTTTGTCTAATGATATATAATAGTACAGTTGCTTGGGTTGGACATGAAAATTATAGTAAGTAGTCAAGCTTGGTTGTATATACTGCTCATCCTTTTGTCTTTCAATGGAGATATGTGAAAAATTAAGTGTTGTTCTTGTTAAGAAATATGGACTTTTGGATGTGTACAGTTTCTGGTTTCTCTGAATCTTTTGTTTCCTTGGGTTTTCTACTTTGATGATCGATCAAATGAGTGATGTTATATGGTTGATTATGTTTATGGTGCATCAAGGTTCATGCATTTTTTTCCCTTTTATGGAATTTTGTTATACTCAAATCTTTTTTATAGTATCAAATACGATCATATATATCTCGCTAATCTCTTTCATTCATATTTTTTATATTTATATTTTTGTTGAATTTTTTTTATATTTTTTATAAATGATATCATTCAATTGTAATATATATTTGTTGTATTTTATAAATTTATATATCTCAATAAATAATGTATATGATTTAAATAAAAAAATAAGTAAATGTGTTGTGTAACAATTTTTTTATCTTGTGTTTATGATGCTTTCATGACAAGTTCTTGGCTTAAATAACGTTTGGGCCTTTACATTGGACGAAACTGGACCTCTTGATACAAAAAAATAAATAACTTGAAACTGGGCCATTTCGTCTGGGTATCATTTTTCTGCCACAAAGCCCATCTTAAGTGGACCATGTAAGGGAATGGAAAATGTTACACACTCCATTTTATAATAGTCTGTCTATGTTTTTGTTTTTGTTTTTACTTATATATCCCCTTGAATGATGCATATATTTTTGTGAAAAGTTTAAATATACATTCTAAGGAATAAAATGATATTTTTTGCAGATTTTTTTTTAAAATTAGGTACTCAGTTACAATGTGACTTAATGAGAGCTAAAGAGATAGTGAGACTATGTTTAGGACTGCATGGAATTTGATTTTGGAGAGATGTTACAATATGTCCATTTTACAATTTCATTTATAGTATTTTATGAGCCCCTACACTTGCACAATATATTATCTGTTCAAAAAAATCACACATTATATAAACGAGTGCATACGATTTTGAATAACATTTTTCTTAGTTTTGAGTGATTCAGACCCGATCCACATTTCAGAGGCGGGCGATCCTCTAATTGATTACACACTCCACTAGAGGTCTATATTTGTCTTACTATAATATACATATATTCTTTTTTTTTTTTCATAAAATAAATATTAATAGTTTATATATATATATATATATATTAGACAAATATATACTTTTAAAAACAAAATGATTGGCATATCAAATTTTTACATAACTTTTGGGCATCTTCTTCTCGTTAAGGAAGTTGGACCTCTCTATACGAAGCCCAGCTCATGTCATGGTTCCAAGCCCATTTCGATTGGATTCCCAGAGACAATCACTTTTGCACTATATTTATTTTATTATTTAAAAAATAATATATAACGCCCGTTCGTTGAAATACTTAGTGTTATAAAATGTAAAGTATATATTTAAATATATTAATATAAAAAAAATAATTTTTATATACTTCGAGCCTCTGTATATTCAAACATATGGCATTAGTGTTGATAATA
The DNA here is from genome assembly GCA_030737845.1 of Acorus calamus. Lineage (NCBI taxonomy): Eukaryota > Viridiplantae > Streptophyta > Magnoliopsida > Acorales > Acoraceae > Acorus > Acorus calamus. The sequence goes on along the minus strand of CM060861.1, from coordinate 5,289,922 downwards.
TGCGATATTCCTTCGTTCCATTAAAAAAATAATTATAATAGATCTAAAATAATATATATATATAGGACATGATTAGGTGTGATCGTGCCACCATACACCCCATCATGCGCCTCACACGTTGACCGTGTGATCGATATTCTCGCGATCGCACGGTCCGTGTTTAAAACACGTCGACCGTGCGATCACCGAGAACATCGATCGCACGGTCAATGTGTGGGGCGCACGACGGAATGCACGATCACACGACCGCACCCCATCGCCTCCGCGTGTGTGTGTGTGTATATATATATATATAGTCGAGTGATTCAGTCCGGGAATGCGGGAAGCGATATATATATATATATATATATATATATAGGGAACTGATTCAGTGCGGGAAGCGATCACGGGCCATCACGGGTCCATCGCATCGGACGGTCGGGTGCGATTCACATCGACCGTTGGATGCGATGGACCCGCGATCGAACGACCGACGTCGCTTCCCGCATTCCCGCACTGAATCACTCGACTATATATATATATTTCCGATAATATGCGGTCGTGCGGTCACGATCGCGGGCCGTCCGATCGCGGGTCCATCGCATCCAACGGTCGACGTGAATCGCACCCGACCGTCGGATGCGATGGACCCGTGATCGACGACCCGTGATCATGACCACACCGACCGTACGACCGTATAATATCACGAGTATATATATATATATATATATATATATATATATATATATATATATATATATATATATATATATATATATATATATAACCGATTAGATGTGACGGAACGGCGGTGCGGCAGCGATCACGGGCCATCGATCACGGGTCCATCGCATCAGACGGTCGGGCGCGATTCACATCGACCGTCGGATGCGATGGACCCGCGATCGAACGGCCCACGTCGCTGCCGCACCGCCGTTCCGCCACACCCGATTCACTCGACTATATATATATATATATATATATATATATATATATATATATATATATATATATATATATATATATATATATTCGAGTGATAGCGTGCGGTCGTGCGGATTCGACGTGCGTCGTTCGATTGCGGATCCATCGCATCCAACGGTCGACGTGAATCGCATCCGACCGTCCGATGCGATGGACCCGCGATCGGACGACACACGTCGAATCCGCATCAACCGCACGATCGCATGTAATCACGAGTATATATATATATATATATATTCCATACCTATGCCTTCCCTTTCAACACTGACATTGCTTTTCAAAAATGACTGATCAACTTTAGTTTATACACACGCTTGTTGTCTTTGAAAACATTCAAATTTCAACAAATAAGTCAGAAAAGACAACAGTAATGATTGGTGGTGGGAGAGCAAAAGAAATGAAAAAAAAGTGTGTTGTGAAAAGCTGTGTACATGTTTGTGAGAAAGAGAGGTTTTTTTTCCTTCTTTAATGTCTGTTGAAAGACAGAAAAGGTTAGCACGCCTTGAGCCACGCCTACACTCGATTTGTCTCCCACCTTTCTGTCTTCTCTTTTTTCACTCTCTTTCCCTCTCACCCACACACACACATAAACAATGCACAAAGATCTTTATTATAGAGACTGTTTAAACAATTGATTGAATGGTTTTACATGACTTTTATGTGTGACTCTGATTTATAAGGTGGGTAGGTATCTTCAGTGATCTGTATATCTCTACCATACAGCTCTTAATTAACAATAGCCTCTCTGAAGGGTGGAGATTTGGATTCCATCAAAATTTGATCAATTGAAGATTAATCCCTGATAAAAATGTCTCAATCTCACATGTTAAATATATGAGATTAATTATTTAACATGCAAGCATGTATCATGGTTTTTTTTTTATTTGGTCACTCTTGTAATGCATGCATATGCTCATATAATAATGCATTATAACTCATGAAGTACAATATAGTTTTAATTAGCAAACGTAAGTTAAACTTATTATGATATGAAATTGAAATTATATTTTATTACCATTCAATAATATTACTATGTTAGATTTATAATTTAATATTATTATCAAACCATGGTTTAACTAGTACATTTGAGAGGTGGATTAAACTATATATAATATATTTCCACCCCTACTGGCATAGATAAATTAAAGTAAACGATCGTACACGTAAACCATATGATGTACTCCTCTCCTTTCTCTTTAACCAATATTAGCACGTATTACTTAGGATAAACTGTAATTTTACCAAATATATCAAAGATAAAAGATATACGAAATATTAATTTTCCAAATATTAAAGTGTATATAAATCCAGTTCACCATAAGTGTTAATCTGCTGCCAAAAGGAACCTAAATTATCAGCTCTAATTAAGAGACATACTAGCTAACAAATCTATATAACCAATTCCCTAAGTCTGCAAGGCAACAAATGCCATTTTTTAAGGGTCAATGCCTTCCATGACAAGAACCCTCAGTGTTTTTGTAACTATAAGTCTATAACCCCCTATATTTTAGGACCATGGACTCCAATTAATAATGGCTTGTAGTCCTCCAAAAAACTTGAAACATTGCATCATTGACTCCTGTTGTGTATTAGAGTTTGAATAGCCAAAGGTGTTGAATTGGAGAGTGTTGACCATTTTTTCTTCTTTTTCTCTCTCTCATCGATCAAACCTGTCCCCAGTTGATTCCAACAAACTTTCCTGAGTGTAATAGTGTTACACTGTTATGTATGCTATGCTTGATACTCTTGAGCCAAACTCTCTTTCAGTTGAACATGAGAGAATTACTGTGTGAACTATTCAGAATATATAAATATGTAAATCGAAATTAAAGCAATGATTCTTTTAATTGGGCATACATGCATATATATGTTTGTCACACACAATTAGGTACAGACTCCATCAGTCAGAACTATTAATTTTGAATTCCTGAGACCTCTAATAAGTAATAACCACTGATAAATTCAGTCAAATATACCTAAACCAACAATATATATTATATATAATAGATGCAGAGTTTGCTTAATTTTCCCAAATAAATCAACAACCAATTCAAACAAGCTAGCATTATTAATTAAACACACACACACACTTATTAAACCAAATACAACATACACTTCCTAACACACACACACACACACACACACACAAAAACCCTAACAATGATACAAATCAAAGGAGGACCTCAAATGGACCTCTGATCCAAGACTCTCCTCCGCTTGCACTGATCGCCGGAACCGTTGCTCCGATCGACGACCGACTTCAACGCTTCCCGTACGAATCCAATCGAATTCTCCTCCTCTTCTTCTTCTTCTCCAGCGATGATGAGTACATTACGTGCTCTTCCTCCCAACGTCGACATCTCGGCCTTCAATGTCTTCAGCCGGAGAGACTTCAACGTCTTGATCAGTTCCGGCAGGAGGTCTAACCGGTCCTCGCAACAGAGGGTGGCTTTGTAGACTGACCGCTGGTTAAGTCTGTCGATTATCCAAAAAATATTTGACAATGATCTAGATCCGCATTAAAAAAATTTAAAAAAATTATTTCATCTCCACAAATCCGTATTCATATCTGAATTCTTTGGGTTGGATACAAATATAATGGTATTCAATCCGAAAAATATTCTTAGTTCAAATATTATTAATTATTATATTAATATATTAATATTTTAGGATTAGTAAGAGTTTTTCTTTTTTAAAAAAAATGAAATTTTCGTGTGTAATTATGATTTTATCTTTTATCTTATGTAATAATTGATTTTTTTTTACCTATTTCACATATTAGATGTATGGTTTTCATTTTTTTTATATTGGATTTTCATGTAATTGAATTTTTCAGATCTTTTTAATAATTATCTAAATTAGAATCTGGATTTTCGAATCAAATAAATACTTATTATAAATATATGGAGGATATCGAATAAAGATATTTTTTAATATCCAATTTAGACACAGATATATCCAATTACTACATATATGCTCTTACCGATGGTGACGTCCGACGACGTGCAAAACGGAGATCTCATCGGTCTCGGAGGGGAGGACGTCAGTGCACTTGGCGATGTCGTCCGATGTCCTTTGTTTGAGGTCCCTTACGTGCTCCACCACCTTTGCTAGAAGTGAAGCTTTGTCTGTCTGAAAAACACAGAAAAGAGAAGAAAAATAAACATGTTGAAAGGTTGTACAACTTTCCCAAACCCTAAAAAAAGTTGCACATATTTGTCTCTATTGGGAACCCTAATTCGTGATAGACCCACACACAACACAGCATGTTTAAAGCAAAAGCAGCTTTCCCATATCCCTAACCCTAGAAAGTCTACTTTCTTTTTTCTCTTTACACACACACACACAGACAAAGCCAGTTTCAAAGTTCAGACACTTATCAAGATTTTTTTTTTCTTTTGGAAAAAAAACTAGAAATCATGTATTCTATAGAACCTTAATCACATATATCAACATGGGATTCACCCTATACCAATTGCAAAAAGGATCCTTTGAAACCCAATTCATATAAAATTATGTAAAGACAAATATATTCTTCGAGGAGTGAATAACGATGAAATCACAAGGAGATGGAAACCAAAGATTTCGTTGTTCTCTCTGCATCCCATCAAGTTTTATCAATCTCCTAAATTCCTACATGTTTTTAGCATGCAAGATAACAATATATTTCTTTATCACAAATCGATCTCTCTCCTCATACTAACCATACCCGATTGAATCTAACCTTGTCTGAATCCAAACCTAAACAAACATATCCTTTGAAAAATAGGGGGACAAAAAAAATCCCAATAAGCCATCCTAAGGGAACCCTAAAAAAAAATTGGACCCCTTGAATGAACCCAGTGAAATTGTTCATAAGGTGTGTGTGTGAGAGAGAGAGAGAGAGATGATGATGATACGCTCAGCATGGGTCATGTGAAAGAAACAATAGAATACTTATTTTTATTTTAAGGAAGCCAGGTAATTAAAATTGCTACCACAATATCACTACGATCTCAAAGTACAATTCTGAATAAGTGAGAAAATAGAATACTTTGGAGTTGCAGGGGAGGAGGGAGCGGAGGCGCTGGAGGTGGGAGTTGATCCTCTCCCTCCTCCTCTTCTCAGCCTCCCGGTGGTTCTTCGAGGCATCGGCGGCGGCTGCGGCAGCGGAGAGTCCCTCGTCATGATGAGGAGGGAAGAGTGAGGACAAGAGGGTAGTACCCGACGTGAATGAAGAAGTGTTGTTGTTGTTGAAGGCGGCGTAGTAGGGACGACCGATGATAATGTCTTCTTGGGTTGGAATCGCCGGCGTGTCTCTTGCTTCCATTGTCGGTCTGTTTTGTTTAATTTGTCTTCACTCAGCACTTTTTGTTGGTGGTGGTGGTGGTGGTGGGTGAGGTGTGTTTGTTATGTGTTTTGCGGGAACTTTTTTTTTTTTGTTTGTTTGGAAAAATCCATATAACTATGCAAACTATCATAAATCTGGATAATCTTAATAACATTTATATAAATTTAAATATCCATGAATTAAATTTTAGTTGACAGTGTAGAATATTTTATGAATATTCTGTTATTGAAAACACAGTTAAAACCCATGCACAATGTGTTAAAAATGTGAAAAATCTTCGATAAATAACAATTTTACCCTTTCAAATAAGATATTATAATTTATTCAGAGTGATAATATTATAATTTACAAAGGATTCAAAGGTTTTTTACATTTTAAACACATTATAGTGATTTTCTATTATATAGTAATTGCATTCAGGGTTAACTAAACGGAATATTATTCACATAATATTCTTATTCTATCAACGAAAATTTAACTCAATGATTATTTGAATTCCATAGGTGTTTTTTGGGGTCATATGGACTTCAGAAAAAATAAGAGGGTTTTATGGATTTCAGGCAATTTATAGGGGGTTATTTGATTTTTTTCCTTTTTTATCTTGTTTTGTGTGGTTCTACATGGAATATCTATGTGGATGTCACATTTATTTTGATTTTTAGGTAGGGTTGAGATTTAGGTGTCATTTGGATGAAAGCATAAGCTATTATGAGATTTTATACTTATTCTAAAAATAAATTACTATACCAATTGAATAAATAATTTTCTTTTAGTTGTGTTTTTAATTATTCTAGTTGAAAAACATAATGAAAAGTTTTTATTGTTTGATTGACCATGGATAAGTTGTAAATAAAATGTAAATAAAATATAGATAATTGGTTATAAATTATAAATAAATGATTAAACATGTGAGTCCTTAATTTGTTAGAAGTGATAACAGTTGATTAATTTTTTAGAATAGCCTAATCCCAAGGAAGGTGGAATGGCTATACCACCTAATTTAAATTTATATTACCATCCAAATATCAGCCTACTTCATCAATCCAAACATGTTTTTTTTATATTTTATTCCAATTTATTCTAGTTTATTCTATCATTAACCCTCTATCTAAACACCACATAGGGTTTTGGATCTTCTGCTTGTTTTTCATGCTCATATATTGTTTATATTTTATTGTGTGGTTGTCACATTATCATGATTAAAATCAAACAATTATATAAATACACCAAATCATGAATGAGATCAATGTAATGAATGAATCCATTTTATTTGATTAATCTATGGTCGAATGATTGATCCAAGCACAATATAAGAATGAAAACAAGTTTTCTGTGCACAATGGCGCCCACTTGAGGATACAATATCTGTTCTCTTGCCATGCGAAGGCCAAATCCACCGATCACTACTTGTTTTGTCGATGTCCGATGGCGGCTCATCTTTGGGCCAAGCTTGTCAATATCTCAGGGAAACTTTTGCACTTCTGGTCTATGAAAGAACTATAGGAGACAGCGCGATGCATGAGACAGAGAAATGATATGAGCAAAGCAGGCTTGATTTGGCTCTCTTATTCCGACGGGTGCTTAGCAATATAGAGGGTGAGAAATGCAATGATTTTCAAAGGGTCATCTTTCTATTTCGAGAACTTGTGGAAGATAACATTGTTAAGCATCAAGCATCGAAAAAAATGTGTGTGCATGCGATGCGCGATTTTCAACATCTAAATTAGAAATCAAGTGTTCCAAATCACTATGTAGTAGCTGGGTGTCACCAAGGGTTTGGATAGAAGTATATTTTCTATCTTTCCCTTTGTGGTGGCAGGTAGCGTGTTTGTGTTTTGCTGGCATCTCTCGATGTGAGATTGTATTTTTCTTTTTTTTTTATATTCTCTCTCACCCACATTCTGCCATATTGTATCTTTTAAAAATAGAAAACGACTACAACTCTTCAAAAAAAAAATTGAAAATATATGCAAATTATTCATTCTCAAAATTTGCGTGTGAAAGACACAGGTTAGGATCTTGTATTTCCGCTTGTTTTTATGCTTCGATCAAATCAAATGAAATAAAAGCATTCATCACACATGGTCAGTAAAAAAAAAAACAAGCACATACACAGAGGATCTAGACTCGTTCTTCTCAATTGAATATTATTCTAACAAAAAAAAATTAAAAAATCAATTTCAAGTATTTTTAATCCCTCATGTTTTTAGATCCCTTGGGTATGCTAAAACAGTCTCATGCAGTCATGCTTTGAGTTTTATTTTTTTGAGGTTCTTTTGTCTAACGTTGCTCGTAATGTATGTTAATTAAAAATGTATAGGAGATAATTAATAACGTAGGATATGATATAATAATGTACATAGGCCGTACATATAAAACAAAGTAAAAGATTGCCATAACAGATCACTCACGAAATAACAATGTAAAAGTTTAAGGTAGAGAATTAACAGCGAATAGAGATGAATAGGGGAGAATAGCTTTTATTTGTTGTTTGTTTTCTCTAAATAAACCCTGATAGTGGTTTAAATAAGTTAAGATAAAATTTTATAACTATTTTACATAATGACTGGAATTGTTTATTAAGGCTTATTTATGTCAATTGATAAAAATAATACTCTCTAACATTTTAAAAAATTTATCTCAACTAACCACACCCCCCCCCCCCCCCCCCCCCCCAAAAAAAAAAATTAAGCACTGTGCTTTAATTATGATTTATCTTTTCTCATCTTTTTTTTTTAATAAAATATTTTATTTCTATTGAAGATATGTATACCCACACACCTAATAGTATACCCACACGAAACTAATCTTGGCTTATAATGCTTTGAAAATTAGCTTTCTCAAGAAGCTTACCTTTGTTAGAATGTTCCTGAAATTGAATTAACTATGATCCCCACATTTCGTTCTTGTTCTACATAAAATACATCACATACACCTAGGTATTCAAAATCTAACATATAAATAGTTCTTTTTTCTTCTTTTTTTTGGCAAATTCAACAAGTACACGATGAAGGAACAAGAGCCTCTCTAACAAACTAACATCCATTTCCATTTCTTCTTTAAAAAACACACAAAATACAACACTCAAATAACTCACCCTAGTACAACCAACCTTCTGTGATTTCTGTATGAGTTTAATTTCATCATGTCATGTCAATCACTAGCAAAATTTTCAACTTCTAGTTAGACTAAAACTAAAAAAACCAAGACTAAAACTAAAGTTAACAGAATCCTAGTTCATCTGTGCCTGGCTCATCTTCTTCTCCCAGTGGTAGCTAATTTTCAACATCTCTTTAGAGCCCAAGCAATATATAGTAGACCAAAGTGATGGGCAGAGCAATCAACATCCCAAATATAACCCTGCAACAGATGCAATAAAATGTCAATAATCAAACATATAAGCTTCAATTCAATTATCTAGATGAACATGAGAATCAAATAAGTCACCCTGTGCTAAGAATGTCCGGATGCACATTGTATTCTTTCGCAAACACAAACGGGACAATCCCTTGTGGAAGAGCCGCCTGCAATGATCATCAGAAAATCACATTATCTAATTCATATTCTCATACTATGATGCATCATGTATTAGTATAACATGAGGTTCTTCTAGTACTAGTTCTCTTGTTTTGAGTATAACCTGAACAATGGCAATGTGTAAGAGCGTGCCACGCAACCCAACAGCGATGGAAGCAGCAGCCATGACTGCTGGACCAGTGAGGAACCGAACAGCCATAGCGAAGGTGGCAATAGTGTTGCCACAGGCAATGATTCGAGGTTGCAGTGCCATAAACAACCCTGTATTCAACAAAATTCAGCATTGATGGAAGACCAAAATCAATCAGAGGATCACATTTGACATACCAAGGCTAAACATTGCCATCCCAAGCCCCGCATTGGATAGGATCGATATCGAGCCAGCAATAATCGCAGGCATTTCAATCCCCCACCTAATAACATACAGAACAGTCAGACCAAACCACATAATTGAATCTCAATTCAGGCTGAAGTGGGTGATTGAATTCAATACCTAAATGAGACAAGGGACCAAACGAGACCGATTAAGCTCGAGTAGGTGTTTGGATTCCTAATGAGCTTCCTCCACACCATGATCAGTATCAGCCGAGTCATAACACTTGCAGGCGGCATCGTAGAAGCCATCGCCGCCCCCACCTTTGATTCTCCGACACCCAAACCGCTCTTTTGGTTGGCATCAACGTTGTTGGAGTTCTTGTTTCGAAAGCTGAAATCTTCCCGACCAAATTCATCATAAGCAGCTTCTGCACAATCAAAATCACATCAAAACAAGTCCCCCAAAAAATGGGTACCCAAAAGAACATTGAAAGGTCTCACCTTTCGAGTTGTGGTGATCACCCAAAACACCACCACCACCATTGTCGTTCCCAAACTCACCCCCTCTGAAGACATGAATCCCCCCCTCCGACACCGGGGAAGCACTCGAACTCCAGACAAACATATGCAAGTCCTTACCCCCCTCGCCTGCGCCGACACCGTTCGCCTTCTTCTTCCCTCCTCCGGGCACCGGAGAGAACAACCCAACCCCCGCCGGTGCCGGGTACCCACTCCCCTCCTCGAACACAAACCCGGAACCCCTCGTCGCTGGCGCCGGAGGCGCGTTCACCATGGAATAGAAGTCGGTGTGATTGAAACTAGACCCCCTCGGCGTGGGATTCCGCGACGACTGGAGCGAGTAGATCTCGGCGTTCGTCAGATTCGAAGGTCTTGGCGTCATCGACGAAGTGACCAACCCCTGCGAACGGCGCGAGAAGACGTCGGACCTGGAACTCGTCGACTTGCGGACCGTGACGTGGAGCTTCCCGTCCTCGCCGACCTCCGCGTCGGCCTGGAGTGGGTCCTTGCCGTCGAGGGAGACGACGTCGGAGTCGACGCGGAAGGAGACGATGGAGGCCGCCGTGTCGGGGAACTGTTCGACGATTAAAAGCTTTGCCCCTCTGAATTCGAAGAGGAAGAGCATCAACGTATACCAATGATGCACTGAAGCACGACGATTTGGACCATGAGAGAGCCCGAGTAGGGGCCGTACATGCCCTTCAAGAGGGGAATCCCCATGACAAGCGTGTTAGGGAGGGTGGAGAGGCTAAAGAGGGTGATGGTCCATTCGAGGGAGCCGCGCGAGCTCAGTCTGGTCCACGCGAAGAGGAGGGAGAGGACAATGAGCTTCTGGAGGGTGTCGGCGGCGATGAAGCGGAGGTTCATTGAGTATGGGTCGTTTGTGGAGATGAAGTGGAAGGAGAGGAGCGGACGGCGAAGAGGGCGACGAAGCGGTTGATGCCCGAGCATTGATCGGGGGAGAAGATTCGCCACCACTTCACGGAACCGTAGCGAGGACCATCGCGACGTAGAGGGGGACTACCGCGGTCAAGACGTGGTAGAGGTCCGTTAAAGATATCATCTTTGATGGTTTTGAAAAAGACCCAGATGTGGATTCGTTGAAATCGTGAAGACCCAAATGAGATTTTGGGATTCTGAGCTTGAAAAGAGTGTTCTTTTTTTTTTGGGGGGGGGGGGGGGGGGGGGGGAGAGAGAGAAACAGAGCACACGCAGAGGTTTAGTTTTTGTTTCTCTTCTTCATCTGCTCAGATGAAGCTGTTAAAAGAAGGATCCAAATGAGATTTTGGGATGTTGAGCTTGAAAAGAGTGTTTTTTGAGGTGGGGGGAAGAAACAGAGCACACGTAGAGGTTTAGTTTTTGTTTCTCTTCTTCATATCGATATGTGAAGCTTTATAAGAAGGGTTTTTTTGAAAGCTGTTTATTGCACCAGAAATGAAAGAAACAATGAAATGAATGACAAAAAACCACTTCAAAAGCTCTAAATATGGAAGAAAATAAAAACAAAATGGGAGTGATATAGAGAGGGGGAGAGGGAGTGAGGGAGGGAAGGGAGTGATTTGAAGGGGATGAGGTGGTCTTACGTATATTAATGGTAGCTTTAATGGCAGACAAGAAAAAATTTATTTTATTTTTTTGGTATTTTTTTGGTTTTCAAAGCTTTGGAAGGAGAGTCGCTGCTCTGTTTCTCTTCAGCTTCTGCTCTAAAGATGCCCAACCAATCAAAGCATCTCTTCTTCACAGTCACAGGGCAGTAGGAGAAAAGAAAAGAATCAGAGGAAGCACACAGTCTTTCATGATTCCATGTGATCATGATTTTAAAAAGAAATCATTAGCCATGTTAGGCTAACTGAAATTTTTGTTGTAGATTGAATGTGGAGTCATTGAGTGGTTTTATTTTAATTTTTTGGGATTTCAATGTGTTGAAAAAAAGATGAGTTTTTGAACATGAAAAATGGGTCCCCCCTATAAGGCCCCTAACTAACCCCTAATTGAAGGAGACAAAATCCGGATTTTGGGAACTGACATGTTTAATTTTTAAGGTATATTATAAGGTGGGGACGCCCTTTAGAATATATAAAGTTAAGAGATTTTATGCGGGGAAGAGAGGAGACCTTCTAAAAGAACATATACATAACTTATATACCAAAATTTTTGAAAAATTGAACTATAGGTTGTACCAAAAAAATTTGCGTCAATGTTTGATGTACTTTTTCATTGTGTGTTCTACTTGTCATATACAGGGAACTGATATATAAATTATTTTACAATAAATAAAGAAAAGAAATGGTTATAAACTTTAAAATATATTTTATTATTTAATTAATACTTGTTATTTTTAAACAATGTTAAAATGGAGTCCTTGTTCAATAAAATGTCATTCTTCATGCACTGTTGTAATTTAATTAATTAAATGATATTTATTGTATCAGGTTAAAATGATTTTGAAAACAACAACCAACTGTAACATCGGATGTACTTACAATTATTAATTATAATCTGGATTTAAATGTTCAGAAATACACGCAGAAACAATAAAAGCCAGTCACATGACCCCAAAAGTAAATAAAGAAAACCTGAAAATAAAGTCAGTTACCATTAATTGAGAATCTAAGGAGATCTAAACCCATTGCAATCCCCAAAAATAATTAAAACTTTCCGACTCCCAATGTACGAATACTACCAATATTTCAGTCTTTTTTTTATTTAAAAAACACTAATTTAAAAAGGAACCTTCAAATGATTTGATGTTACATCAAGTATAACCCATGAAAAACAAGTTAAACTTTTTAAACTAGTCCATCTAATTTTTGGTGATGTTTTTTTTTTTTTAAACTGATTTTTGGTGATGTTATATAGTGTTATATTATCTATGATATGTAAAGTTGATTATTATTTTAAGAGAGGGGGCACAATGAGTAGCAGTTGTCGAGGAATCTAATGACCCACGCATGTCCTCTTTTTCTCATCCATTCATTTATAACTTATATTATATATCAAGCATGTATAATATATACTCGATTAACTTATTAAGCAAGATGTCCATTTAATCCCCGATAATATAAAGTTTGTTATGCACGTTTATGTGATGTGTTTTATTAAAGTTATGTTAGCCTACCCTGTGGGTGGAGTAGGAGATAATTCTGGGGTGAATTAAATTAATTTTTTTATAAAAATTTTATTTCATATTTAACTAATCATTTTTTTTAGTTCTAATTCTAACCTCATATACATCTTTAGTTTAATATATTCACATTAACGAAATATATATCATAATTTTTTAAAAAAAATTATAAATTGATCTATGTAATACTGGAGTATATATTTCATTTTTTTCAAATATATAACTCATTTATTTTTTAAAAATTAAAATATGGATGAATTACAATTGAGATTAGAAAAGAGATTATTTGTAACATTTTAAATGGTATATTAAAACCATACATTAAATTTTAAAAATTTATGTTTAAATAATTTTAAACAAATATTTTTTATATAAAAACGTAAAACTTATATCTTATAAAATATAAATATTTATTATTTAAACAAAAAAAATTGTAAAAGCTAGACCGGGCTATAACCTGACCTAGCTAACCTTTGCATCCCTGCCCATGCCTATCCTCGACAGTCGTCTTATCAATTCCATCGATCCAACCAAAACAAAGAGATGATAATGGTATGCGGTGGTTGAAGAGATGGCGATGGTGGTGGGGGTGTGCGGTGACAGGAGGAGGGAGAGGTAAAGGGTGGTGGCGCGGTGACTCCCATCTCAGTCCTCGAAGAAAAAAGAGAGGAGATCGAAAGGAGAAAAAAAAGAAAGAAAAGAGAGGAATAAAAGTGGTGGGATTAGATGCTCAGAAAATTTATATACAAGTGTAGTGGATTTGCGAATATCACGAAATGTGGTTAGTAGGGTTATAGAGTGGTGGGGTTCTCTAATGAATTGGTTTAGTATATTCAATAGTTTTGATTGTTAAATATATATTCCTTTTTTACATTACAAATTTTGTGACATCGATGGATCGGGTTAGTTAGGTTCAACAGGTTTTGAATCATTAATTTGAGACCGTTCGATTTAATAATTTTGAGATACACAAATTAATTGAATCATAAAACAGAGTTTTAAAATTTAATTGCATTATAATAAGTGTAGTTTTGAAATCTTACAAAATATTTCAATCACAATAAATTGAAAAGATCAAATGATCACGAATGTATTGTCCAATGCCTGGTGGTCTTAAACCGATCCCATCTTATAAATACATTTTGTGATTGTGTTTTTCTTTGGAGAAATTAATTATAGGGGTCCTTGCAATCACTCATTTATTGTTTTTAGATCAATGGAAATTTTTACAGGGTCCTAAGGTGACGAAAGTCTGATATTGTTCAAAAATGTGAAAAACCCTAAAAAAATAATGATTTTACTTATTTGAATAGATTATTTAACTCTATTAAGAAAAACAAAATCATCATTTACAAATGATTTTTAATATATTGAACGAATTTTTTTTATACTGTATTTTAAGTCACGGTTGATCACACATAATATTTTCAAAATATTGGAACAAAATTTAAATTTAAAAATTATTTGGATTATTCCATGAAAAATAAGGGTTTATATTGATTTCATTAAAATTTATTAAAACATAAATAAATAAATAAAAACTCATCATCACATGTGACTATGTGAGAGAGGTCCTGTGTCTTTTTTAGCTTCGATTTTTGCAGGCGGCGCCGCTTTTAAAAGTGTGGAAGGTGATGGTGATGGTGATGGAAGGCAGAAGTCATCATCTATTTCCATTGTATTGTGTCTCTTTGCATTGCTGTTCACAAAAGCAGTCCAAAATCGCATCATTTACTGCAAAAGATAAAGTTTTCATAAAAGAACTACTTTGTTCATGCTCTGTATTTTTTTTCAGATATGTTTTTGTTTTTTTATTTTATGATGGCAAAGACAGAAAAAAATTAAGCTTCTTTTCTTGAGTTTAAAGGAAAGTAAAAAAAACATCTTTTTTTTTTCAATAGGGTTTACCAGCTTTAACAGACTTGCACCTGTTTTGTTTTTGTTCTGTGTTTTTTTTTTCTTTAGACCATGCTGTCTCTCCTTTTGGTCTGGAGACCAAGATCTACTGAATTACCCTTTGGATTATATTTGTGAGATTTTTTTCACTGGTGTTATAAGAAAAAAAATGAGAAAAATCCAAATAACCCCCCCCCCCCCCCTTTATAATATTGAAATCCATGTAACCCCTAAAAAAATCTATATAAATTCAAATAACGTCTTACATTAAATTTTCGTAGACATATGAGATATATTATGTGAATATTTTGTCTGGTTAACTCTGAATAAAAACATAATATACAAAAAAAAACCCTTCCAATGTGTAAAAATATTAAAAAAAAATTGTAAACAACTATTTTACCCCTCCGAATAGATTATATAACTCTATCGAATGTATAAAATCATTATTTATTAAAACAAAATTACATTTTTAACACATTTTAGGTGATTTTTTTTTATACTATATTTTTTCCTTAATGGTTAACAAAGCAGAATATTAAAAAAATAATCTTAATATATCAATAAAATTTAGCTCAATGAACTATTTGGATTTACATAAATATTTTCATGGAGTTATATGGATTTCAAAAAATGTTAGGGGGTTATATGAATTTTTTCCTATAAAAAAAACTAAAATTAATTTTACTAATAATTGATTTTTTTTTTGTTGGTCGATTATTGTATGGTGGAAACTGAATATAAGGAAAATTCACAAACAAGGATTATAAAAAATAAAAAAATTTAAAACATGGCATATCAAATTTAAATGCAAGTTGCTAGGAATGAAATATATTTGTTAACAAGAAAAAATTGTTAAATACAATCATGTTTACATCTTTTATCTGTTTTCACACACATTTTAATTACGTAAAAACAAATATATATGTGAAAATATACATGCTATCAAATTATATTGATTCATTTATTAAAAAATAGGTAACAAGGTATACTTATTTAATTGAGCAACAACCAATGTATCTAGTATATACTGTAGCTAGAGATACACAGATGGACACAATCCCGATTACAACATAAATATAATGCCAGTAAAAGATAATATCATAAAATGATTTTTATTTTTTAGTCCTTATAAAATATGTGATTCAGTGATTAATCTCTTTTTTTTATATATTATAATCTAAATCTCTAAATTTAAATGATATATTACTTATAAGTCTCTTTCATAGATTTATAGTTTATAACTAAATTATTTAATTTTTTTATTCTTCTCTATAAAAAATTAAAAATAATATATCATTTAAATACAGGGACAATAAACCGTAATATAAAAAGTGAAGGAATGGATTATTAAATCATATAGTTTATATTGAGTTAAAAAGTTAAAAAAATTCTATTATAAAATTATAAATAAACACTCCCACTCTCTGATTTCTTTTGTTTTTTTTTTTTAACTCACACGCAAAGCCAACAAAAGGTAATATTCACAGACATATAAAAGCCAAAAAAAAAAAAAAAAAAAACAATCTCTGACTCATCTTTTAAATTCACTGTTCGAAGGCACGCCTCCAAAAAAAAAATTTATAATAATAATAAAAAAAGCAATCAAGTGTCTGTTATTGAGTCTGACCCACACCTGACACACACTCAACACACGATATACTGTACGACATGAAGGTGAGAATAATTTTAACCAGCCTGGATAGATCCTCACCGTTGGTTTTGTTTTTTAGGGACGTACGCACAGATAGCCCTGTCTGGCTTTTGAGGTCCACCGATAGACCCAGCTAGGGCTGGTAAACGAGTCGAGCAGCTCGGGCTCGACTCGGTTAAAGTTCGTTCGGGCTCGTTCAATTAGATAAACGAGCTGAGTTTGAACAATTTTTAAAGCTCGGTTTGTAAACGATCCGAGCCCGAGCCGAGTCGAGTCCGAGCCTAGACGAGCTCGTTTACTTAATAGAAAAAAGGGAAACGAGCCGAGCCCGAGCCCGAATTTATGTTATTTTCATATGTATAAGTTGTGATTTGTGAAATGTGACTTTTCAAATGTTAAACAATGTTTTTTTTAGCTAGACAAGCCCGAGCCGAGCCTTGATTCGAGTTTCGGCTTGACTTATTTAACAAACGAGCCGAGCCGAGCTTTAACCGAGCTTTTCACGAGCCGAGTTTGAACACGAAATGAAGCTCGTTCCCGAACCGAGCCGAGCCCGAGCCGAGCCTGCTGCTAAACGAGCCGAGCCTGAACAGGTCAAAGCTCGGCTCATTCGGCTCGTTTACCACCCCTAGACCCAGCCCTGCCCGTTGATCGGATAGATAGATGGATGGACGGACGTGATCACATTTATGCAATTATGCTCTTGCGGAGGTGTAGACCGTCTGGTTTGGGGTGAAGACAATTTAGTTATTTTTTAAGAATTTTTTTTTTGTCAAAGTGAGGGTTTTATATATATATATATATATATATATATATATATATACACGTGATTAGGTGCGGTCGTGCGCCTCACATGTCGACCGTGCGATCACCGAGAACATCGATCGCACGGTCGATGTGTGGGACGCACGACGAGGTGCACAGTTGCACAACCGCATCTCATCGCCCCCTTATATATATACGGGGGCGATTACATGCGGCGAACGACAGGTGCGGCAGCGACGTGGGCCGTTCGAATCGCGGGTTCATCGCATCCAACGGTCGACGTGAATCGCACCCGACCGTCCGATGCGATGGACCCGTGATCGATGGCCTACGATCGACGCCGCACCTGCCGTTCGCCGCATGTAATCGGCCCTATATATATATATATATATATATATATATATATATGTACATAAGGCCCTCTAGAACGATTACATACTACTGACTCACAGAACTATTACAAACTTTAAATGGACAAAGTCCACAATACACCCGAGCCCAAATAGACTTTTTTTTTTTTCCACCGAATCATCGTTGAAAGCGAGGCTCGAAGACCGCCCTCTCATGTAGAGGCGCAAGACCAGATAGAATAGAATTTAAAATTTGTTAAATTGATGAAATATTTTAAAAATATTCCTAGCAAATTAACTTGGGGTAATTGCTTAACCATGGAAAAAGTGAGGGGTTATGAATATTTAGTCAATCGAGGGGTCGATTTGAATATTCTCAACTTTTTAGGGGGCTATATGTATTTTTATCAAGAAAATATCATTAAAATACATACGACTTCAAATAAAGAATACATACTACATTTGGATAATTTTTAGAACAAGATGTATCATTTTTCACATAAAATAAATCATGCGTGGATTCTACAAACTTTGAATGCTTACATTGAAAAATATTCTCTATTTTTCAGGGGGCTGTTTTAATTTTTTCATAAATATAAAGTGAATCGATAACATTTCATTAGGAGCGTTTTTTTTTTTTTTTGGTTTTTTTCATTGGATGATTTTGAAATCAACATAAAGTATATCGGAGTATATGAAATCTCTAAATTGATATTTGGGTAGAATAATATTTAAATATTTAAATAGCCTGGCATTCGTGTGTCAAAATTGATATGGTTAGTCAATTTTTTTTTCAATTATCTCAAACTGTAAAAAATGGAATCCAAATATTATCAGTCATTCTTACAATTCTAATAATTTTTCTAATCGATGATTATTAAGTTAAGCAAATACATATTATGATTAAAAAATATAAAAATATATACATTCAATTCATTCAAGTACATGTGTATTTCATTTTTAAAATATGTTATTTATTGGACAACATATATTTAAAAAAAAAACAAAATGTGATGGTCCTATAAACGAGTGTAAAAATGATTATCTTTAATATTTTTCTTAAAAAAAAATCATTTTTAGGTTCAATTTGAAGAGTTTGGATCATCAATGTGACTAAACATATATGTATGATATTTACGTGGTCAAAGGAAAACATGTAGTTGAAGTGATAAAAAAGTAGGGGGGGAGGGGGGATTCCAAATAACCCCTTATAAACTGACTGAAATTTATGCATATAACCCATTGATTTTTTCAAAAGTTCATAAAATCATCTGAAAACACTTATGTAAATCCAAATAATCCCCTGATTTAAATTTTTGTTGATATATAAGGAATATCATGCGAATATTATGTTTGATTAATCCTGATTAAAAACACAGTATATTAAAAACCCTCCACAATGTGTTAAAAATGTTGAAAAGCTTATATAAATGATGATTTTACCCCTATGAATATACTATAAAACCCTATCGAGATATGTAAAGTAATCATTCACAAAAGATTTTTCACATTTTTATCACATTGTAGTGGGTTTTTAGTATATTGTGTTTTCAGTCAAGGTTAGTCAAACCAAATATTGACATAATATTCATCATCTATCAATGAAAATTTTACTAATGGAATTATTTGAATTTACATAAGTGTTTTCAGGAGGTTATATAAATGTTGGAAAAAATCAATTTTGAGCTATTTACAAGGGGTTATATGGATTTTTCTCCAAAATATAAAACTTTATTCTCCTATCTGGGTGCGACATATCATTATTTTGGATATATTCACATTCCACAATAGATAGCTATCGAGATAATTTTCATTATAATTTTCTTATTCTTTCATCATATTTTGTCTCCAGTGCTTTAGGATGCATAATGCATGAATAGCTTATTTAAGCTCTCTTAAAATTATTATCAGAATTTTTGTTAATCTAGCCTAACACAATCATTAGAATTTATTTTTTCTATCCAAATATATACATCCAAATATATATATATATATATATATATATATATATATATATATATATATATATATATATATATATATATATACACACTACTCCTAGCTAATCTGATAGCTGCTAAGAAAATTGCCTCACTTTTGTTGTTTTTTATATATTAAAAAAAAAACATGTACAGTTTAAATAGTTTTGTTCCTTCAATTTTGATGAAGTGGAGAGTAGGGAGTGGAGCCTAGATATCACTTTCTTCAGAGCATGACTGTCCTTTCAAACTACAAGTGCCCCTCCATCAGGCCTACACATTGGGGTTCTTTTTCCCAACCTTTGGATCTATTACTGAGGAAAGGTAAACCTAGGAACTGGGAAGTCAAGGGATGGGAAAACCTATTCCCATTTAATTGGATGGGAATAGAGATGAATCTGGAGAAGGAAATTGGTGGAGTAACAATTTTTTTTTTAATTATTAAGAATATATGATGATGTTTGTGAATTATGTTCTCATCCTTACGATTTTTTTAAAGATAAATTGTGGGTATATCTATTTTATTTTAAAATAACAAAATAGACAATATCTTAATGAGGATGAGAGAAAAAAGAGAGACAAATAAATCAAAATACAAAAAAAAAGATCTGCAAGGACTGAGAAAAAAAATGCTCAGTAGATAAGATGTTTGACCAGAGCATTCTCGCAACTCTACTCCGCTCTCAAAAACTCCTCCCCGATAAGGATGCACAATGGCGGAGCTATCTTGGGCCAACGGGGTACGTAAGATGATTTTTTTAGATAAATTGATTTTAAATAGGGTAATGTTACTTACAACTCTAATTCTAGTTTACACGTGTTTTAGTTTTTTAATAAATAATATATTTCACATAATAAGGTACATGCTTTTATATATAAAAAATGAAACATATATTCTAATGAATTGTATGAATGCGTCCATAGAAAAATGTAAAAAATAAATTTCAAAGCATATACCTCATTAATATGAGTATATACGCTAATACGGTGCTAATTTTCTATCGACACATATGATACTAGAATTGGGTTGGAAAAAAAATGTGTGTAAACATTATTCTTTTAATTAGGATCCATAGGTCATGGGCCCCACCTACATATGAAATTTCTAAATAGTAACAACCCACCACTAAAAAAATAACATTAGATTTATGTTTTGACATTTTTTCTGATCATCGATTTGAAATTTGACATATCGTTTTAAAATATGATAATTATCTGTTAGAATTATTCAATTATATGTTTTATATGAATGTCTTTATTTCATTTTATACATATTTATTTTTTAATCTATGTTATTGGAAAAAAATACATAATGATATAACTTTAAAAAATATTTACATAAATCACATTAGAACCCTTTTATAAAAAAATCTTGACTTTACGCCATTGAAGATGCAAGTCGTCCCCGACTCCCCGCCAACCTGACATCCCACTTGATAATAGACGTACCATCTCCCATATGGAATCTAAATAAAAAAGGAGAATCCAAAAAGATCAATGTGTTCTTCGCGCGCCATGTAGCCCAAGCACAAGCCGAAAAATGGATAACATTACCTTACCGGTCACACTCTTGTCCATGTGACTCTATTAGTTTGTCTGTTTATTTTTTTTTTTTTTTTTCAAGAAATGACTTGTTTTACTGAAAAATTTAATGAAATAATTGTTGAACCTGGACCCAACACGAACCTTGATTTTTACCAGTGACCCTAACCCGAAACTGACCCTCCCATTAATGACGAGGTTCAAGTTCGTTTAGGTTAATTGAGACACCAACCCGAATACAACCCCAAAAAAATTAATCCACACTCGTCGTTTAGGTTAATTGAGACACCAACCCGAATACAACCCCAAAAAAATTAATCCACACTCGAATCCGATCACTTTTTCTAATACCACCCGCTTTAAAATCATGTTCAACCCATTTCAGATGAGACCTAATTCAAGTCATGTATGTAGTTTTCACCTATTTTTTATTTTAAAAATGTATATTTGTCTATTAAAACACATACTGTTATAAAATGGTAAAATATATACACAATAATGCATTTTTTTTTACATAATAAAAAAATTAATACACTACAATAGTACAGTATATACATGATAACACAGTGTATACTGCACTATTACAGTATGCAGATGGTAGGGAGCAATTAAGCATGTCAATTATCCGAAAAAAATCCGAATCCGATCCGAATCTGTATCCGAAAAATCAGAAATATCCGATATTCGAAGATCCGGAGTGCGGATATGGATATTAGTCTATCCGATCCGAAAAACATCCGTATCCGACATATATTATAAAAATATATATATTTGTATTATATATTGTTCATATTGTTATCTTGTATGATTAATCATACTGATAATATATTATAATACTAAGTATGATATCTTAAAGAGAGAATAAGCCTTAAAAACTCACTTTTAATTTTGATTTTTCTCTAAAATATTACTTAATTATCCAAATTAATGTTAATATTTAAACATGTCAATTATCCGAAAAATATTTGTATCCGAAGGGATCTGAATCCGAAAATTAATATCCGTATCCGAATCCGAAAGTTAGGATATGGATATTGACATATCCGATCCGTATCCGTCCGATTGATAGGCTTAGGAGCAATTTTAGAATGCCAACAAGACTGTAAAACAAACTAAGTGTATGCACTCCTAAAAATAATTCTACCAATATATACATGGATAATTCAAGGGGCCCGTCTATCCCCACCAAACAATTTTCCAATCCCACCGATCAAAAAAAAAAAACGGTGTTTGTCGGTTTCCACCGATTCAGTTCGACCGAATTCGGTCGCCATTTCAAGTTTTGGGCGACCGTAATGGGTCGTCATTTCAGGTTTTGGGCGACCGGAATGGGTCGAACAGAGTTCAGAATTATTAGTAAACAAATAAATTTTTGGATTTATCCATCATATTCTACATTTATTCTTTCATCCAAACAACAACTAAGAGATTAAAAAAAATGTAAGTAGATATACTTTCAATTAATTCAAATTTTTATAGAAAAATATCTTATTAGACAAATATATATCATTTTTAAGCTTCGTTTGAATTCGTAGTTAAGATGAATTTTTGTTTGAAAACAAAAAAACGTACCAGTTGATTCAAACACATTTTATATTTGGCTTTTGAAATTTGTCTGTAACTTATGTAAAAAAAAATTGTTCTTATATTCTACATTTAAGAATAATGATTTATTCTCCCTACATTACAACTCAGACTTGGAGTGATATGAAAGATTCAAGGAGGATACACATCGTGAGATTATATTTTCAAAAAAAAAAATTATAAACTTTATTACAAATCCTGTTCGACCAGATTCGGTCGCGCGAAACCTGAAATGGCGACCAAATCCGGTCGAACTGATCGGATTGGTGGGGATAGCAAAACACCGATTTTTTTTTTTTTTTTTTGTTGACTGGTGGGTAAGAAAATCAGTGGGTGGGGCTAGACGGGCCCTAATTCAAGCCCGTTTCCTTCACAAATAAATTTTAATAGGAAGGACACCATTAAATTTATCAAAAAATAAATAAGAAATAATTTATTAGTAGAAGATCCATTAATTTTTGTGGCATTTGGTCCAGTTGGAAACTGTTTAGAATCCATCGAAATCCACAGCAAGACTTGCCTCTGCCGTGTAATGTATCTTGAGTTCTAATCCCAGAATTGCTAATAGAGCACAGGATGTTATAGTATAAGAGCAGATACATCAACCACAATATAAGATAGACATGGATTGCTAATCAAACTATATGACACTTTTGGAATAACTCATCCAAGAATCATTATACAACACATCCCCTAGGACCCCATCTTTCAGAACACAAAAACACTCAAATATACAGTAACCCTGTAATCAAGTAATGCAATGGAAGTATAAAAGAGTCAATGTTTTGGTCCCTTCCCTCCCGAGTAAGCCAAACCAAGCTCTTTACACTGCTGTTCATCAGGTTGCAAGCTCTTTGGGAATGCCCCAAAACCTCGGCGCACCACCTCGATCCCCGACATCGCGTTATGCACGTATGCGGAGGCGTCCTCTATGTTTTTTCTTAGATCCGGCGTATTGATTGATACAGACATGAATTTCCGAGGTGTCGGTGGTAGAGAGTTTTTGGAGGATACCTGATCTAGCTCGGCAGCCACCACAAACCTTTCTGTGGCAGCCTCCCATGATAGCTGATGCCTCTGCTCATCTGTCACGGGAAATGGTTCCTCGGCTAGAGCTTTAAGGATTGCTTTCACAAACTCGTCCCTGTTGTTATATTGATGACAGTTGGGGAACTGGTTGAAGAATTCATTCGAAGGATGGTTGGCGCAGATGACTATTTTCCCCATTGCAAGAGCTTCTGCTGTGGTTGTACAGACCACGTCTGTTGTGCTTGGATTTAGAAACACCTTGTAACTGAAAAAACATGAAATAAAGTTCTATTAAGACATGAAATGAGAAATAAAGATTATCCATACTACATTTGTTTGGTTTGTTATCATATTTATCCTGTATAAAGAAAATATCTATACAACCCCCCCCCCCCCCAACCTTGGATCGAGGGGAGAGAATCAGATGTCTTCTATATGGTTGTTATTCTTTTCTCAGTTTGAGTAAATTTCCCGCTTTTGTGTTTGTTATATTAGATATAGTCATAATTTTAAATAAATGCCTCTCCACGTATAGATATCAAAAATTTATTCAAAATTATCTAAGCATAGCTATTACAGTTTATTTATTCATATTGAACAAACATATTTTTTTGAGGATTAAATTTTTTTCCCCTTATTCACTAGCTTATTCTTGAAACAGACGGACTTAAAGAAAAATGTTAAGCTTACTCATGAAATAAAGTATCAGCGTGATCACGACCAGGGTAGACTTTAACATCCAGAGACAGATTCTTAGCTGCTTGTTTAACTTGCTCAGAATCCTCTCCATTTCCATACAAGTCCACTTGAAGGCCAGGTAATTTATTTTGGTTCTCCAAGAGGAGTTGAAGTAGCTCTTTATAGCCTTTGCTCCATATCATCTTCCCGATGAAATACACACCCTTAGAGAATGCTCTCTCTCCTCTCTGTTGCTGCCCTTGTTTCATCTTGCCGATCTCGATAAACTTTGGATTGACACCATGGACATTGCAAACAATGGATCTAGGAAGATCTTGTGTAGCAGCCGACAATCTGATTACCTGAGTCGAATTAATAAGTACCTTTTTATTAAGTAGAATGGAATAAAAAAAAAACTTGATCAAAGAAAGGAAGAAAGAAATATTCAACTCAATGTGGGTGATTTTGCTCTCCCAACATAAGATACATTATGGACTTTTTACTTTCCAAGAACCAACCTTCCATTATCATCTATTAACTAATTATTCCTCCACACAACTACCATCATCACCATCAATTCCATAGATTTATCTTTTCATTATTATCATTAGTGTCTGATCCACGTCTCGTGAAGCAATCAAGAGGGGAGAAAGTCAAACAAAGTTTAGCTGTCCAAAATACATCAAGTTGGATGCTGCATTTTCAATTAAACTTTTTTTAGTAGGTGGTAAGAATGACAAAATTGGTTGTGATCGATAAAGGGGAAAAATTTGTCCTCAAAATTATAGTTCTTGTGTTCCAATCTAAGCTTGGACCTTAACCTGGACAGAGTGTATGATACTCATGGATTTTGAACACAGGGATGTACGGATCCTCAAAGATATCAGAAAACAGGAAAAAAAGAAAAAAGAAGTCTACACAGGAAAAGAAGTCAACACAGGAAAAGATCCTCAAGTGATAGAGCGTGTAAAATTCACAATGGAATATTCTGCACCATCCTGAGATTTAAAT
Source organism: Acorus calamus (assembly GCA_030737845.1). Taxonomy (NCBI): domain Eukaryota; kingdom Viridiplantae; phylum Streptophyta; class Magnoliopsida; order Acorales; family Acoraceae; genus Acorus; species Acorus calamus. Next base: position 5,264,646 of record CM060861.1, on the reverse strand, counting down.
GCTCATTCTTTTCCAGTGACCAAGGATATCACACACATGGCTATAAAAAGTTAAGACCACTTAAGGAAATTGGAATAAGCAGTGTAGCAGCATCGCTCTGTTAAATAGGGATGAGATCATGCATGCTGTGTTCCTGTAGGCTACTGTTCAGTGTTTTCCAAATCTAATGAAATCCAAAGGACGCCCTACCTTTTTTTCCCCCAAAACATTAAATCACACCAGTTTCACACATGATGTCACTTCGAATAAAAGCTTTTCCAGTAAGTTCAGACTTGAGAGTGCTAGAGAAACAATGTGAAGCATATATTTCAACTAATTACTCAAAGAAGACGGATTGGGCGGTAACCTTCTGGATATGACAAGGTGTGTGAATCTTCAAAAATTATATAAGTAACTATCCCAAAATTTCCAGCCAAAAATAATGATTTACTGTCTTTATGTAATAAAGCATAATGAAGTGACCCACCAAGCCTAAGCCCAAGCAAGTTCAGTTTAAATGACATGACAGTTCAGTTATGATTTACGAAGAAAAAAGACCTAGTGATTAGTACAGGGAAAACTATCAGAAGAAAAGAAGAGAAGAGAAAATGCACAAGTGGATGCAACACTAAGGTAAACAAACTTGCAATGCAGGCTAAATAAGAAAGTCATGCTGCTAAATAAGAATATAGTAAACCCTTTATGCATCACTAAAAGGTATGGGTTACAATTTTCAGATACACTTCCCTCATATTTGATATGTCAACATGTTAATTAATTGATCAGTAGATCATGTAAAACAGTGCACAAATCACATAAGTTAATCATCATTCAACAGTAGCATTCCCAAATAGGCGTACCCCAAATTGATGAGAGAAGAATACCTTGTGGCAGTAGATATGAGTAACCCAGTTATTGATGTATTTCAAGAAAAACGCTTGAAGCTGCCCATTCTTCTCTCTCCTCACATATTCCAAGTAATTAGTGTGTACTATCCCAATAACTCTTCGGAATTTCGTCTTCCATCTCCGCCCATGATGGTACCAAGTCAGATGCTCAGGCTCCTCAAGGACAGCGATATCTGCCTCCTCATCAGGGATACATTCTGAGATATCCCCAGTGGCAAGAATGCTCCCTTTTTCTTTGGAAAACTGCAACCCATAAAAAAATTTCAGCAGGAAGCTTCTAACCTTCTACGTTTAATGTAAAAAACCAAATCATGCATTGTTACACAATGTCAAGTAAGCTTAAGATATCCAAACTGGAACACAATAGAGCATAATTACAAGAAAAGATTGCTCACGCAAATTGCAAAGTTCGACTAGTTAACCCAAAATTACAGGTTGGATACTGTGCTAGTTAAGAGATGGACACAGCTTGGGTATGAAGGTAAAAAAACTGCAGGGTATGATATAGAAAACATGGATAGAAGGGATAAGATAAATATGATAACAACTCTTGATAACTATGACGATAGCTGTAGGAAAGGAACCAGTGGGGGTGGAGGGGGGGTTAGGGCATTAGACCTAACTCTCAGGGATTAAACTCCTTTAAAGGTAGGAACTAAGACTGGATTAGATGAGTGCATCTGATGCTACCTCATTTTGTACCCAGTGCTTTCCGTCTTGTAGGCTAACTGACATTTTAAACATTTTCTACCAATACCCTGACATTTCTATCTTTTTATGCGTGTAGCATCTATTCATACATTGATTTCCTTAGAAGTGCAAGGTAGAACTCAATAGCTATGCTTATAAATTGGGAATACTTCAAGGCATTCTTTCTGTGGGAGAGTAAATTTTGCACACCTCTAACTTCATATCAACAACAGAGGGTACAAGGCTTGCGGATATGGTTAGAGCTCAAACTCAAGCATTGTGATTTACATTAATATCTACTTAACAGACATCCTTATAACCAAAACTAAAATGAATAATATAAATGTTATTAAAAAAAAGTGAATGAACAAGCAAAATCTAGAACAGAGACGGTCATGTTTCAACATTCTAGGTTGACCTTTCCATAATTTCTCAATTCAGCTCCATCCACAGATAATCGCATCCAAAACCAAATTCAAGAATTCACAGAACAAACACATCAAAATCCCAAAAAAAAAAAAAAAATTAATTCTCAATTATATAAAATCGGATTGCAATATCAAAATAAAACATAATAAAGCACAATCACACGCAAATATTGTTGGGCTAAATTGCAAAATTGGATTAGATATGCCCCAAACACAACTAACTTTTAATCAAAGCCAATAAACACCTCATTATGCCCCAAAATCATCCATAACTCATCACATCCAATTCAGAATTCGATAATCCAAAGAACAATCAAATCAAAACCCTTCCAAGAACCGATTTTTTTCACCTTCCCAGGGTAGAACCGAATGCCAAAGCCCGAACCGAGCCCTGTCCGCTCTTCAAGCCACTTACGAACAAACGCCTCCTGTTCAGCCGGGACCCCAAACGTGACCCCATTGGGGTACACGTGTTCCTGGTTGCCGGGGGACAGCCAGGGCACGACGAGGGTGACCCTCCATCGACCGTCCCTGGCGAGGTAGGCCGCCCGGAAGAGGGGATTCACGGCGGTCCCCGTCATCCACGGCAGGCACGCCGTGGTGAATATCGCGATGTGTTGCTTCGTGTCCATTAACGGCAATTCCAAGACGTCGCGTGGATCGACGACTGACAAGTTTTCTAGGGTTCTTTGTTGTTGCGTGGTGGAAATCTTTGAGAGAAGTTCGAGAAAACATGCGACGGTACTGGCTCTTTGTTTATTTTTTGGGGGAAAATTCCAAATAAACCCCTGTAAACTGTTCAAAATCTGTATAACCTTCAGAATTTTTTTGAAGCCCATATAACTCTTTGAAAACACTTGTATAAATTTATATAACCCCATGAGTTAAAATTTATTGACAAATAAAGAATATTATATTTGATTAACCTTGGCTGAACACACCGTATTTCAAAAACCTTATAAATTATTAAAAATTCAAAAATCCCTTTGTAAAGATGATTTTACCACTCTAAATAGATTATAGAGCCTCATTTGGAGGGGTGAAATTGTTATTTATATGAGATTTTTTATATTCTTAACACATTATATTGATATACAATGCTTTCAGTCAATGTTAATCAAACAGAATATTCGTATAATATTTTTTATCTATAAATTTTTTTTTAACTCAATAGACTATTTAAATTTATATATATATTTTTACTGAGTTATATAAACTTTAGGAAATGTGATGGATTATATATACCTTGCGCAGTTTACAGGGGGGTATATGGATTGTTTCTTCTTTTTTTTGTGGGTGGTTGGGGTGGGGACCGTCTGATCTGTGAGTCTTGTCTAATCTAGAAGATTCGGTGGAAGATGGCATGGCTCAAAAAATGAGAAAAGTCCATATGACCCTCAATAAATTGTCTCAAATCAATAAACTCCTTAATATTTTCTTGAAACCTATATAACCCCTTAAAAACACTTATATAAATCCAAATAAACTTCTGACTTAATTTTTCATTCATATATAAGGAATATTCAGTTTAGTTGTCCCTGATTAGAAATACAGTATACACAAAACCCTCTACAATACGTTGAAAATGCAGACAATCTTTTGTAAATAATTATTTTACCTCTCCGAATATGGATTTTATAATCTATTTAAATGAGTAAAATCGTTATTTATATAATGTTTTCTGTATTTTTAACATATTATAGAGAATTTGTAGTATATTGTATTCTCAATCAGGGTTAAGCCAAACAAAATATTTACATAATATTCATTATCTGTCAACGAAACTTTAACTAGGGGGTCATATAGAATTACATAGGTGTTATATGGACTCATAAAAAGTTAGGGGGTTATATGGATCCTGGGTAGTTTAGGGGTTATATAGATTTTTCCCTTAATAATAATAATAATAATAATTTAGAGTCAAAGTTTGTCATTTATTCTTAAAATTATGTCATTGACCAAAAAATTTCCGAATCACAGAAAGTAGGAATCTCCTTTTTTTTTTTTAGATTAGAATTATCAGAACGACACTTAATTTTTTATTGATTCTTTTAAAATATTATAATATTTAAAATATGTTCTACAATTTTTAATAGGAAAAATGTCATGCTGAGTGCACTTACCCTAACTGATTGTATAGACTCATTTATATAGTGCGTGAAAAAAATTCACTATATAATCTCATTACATAATTGCAAGTCGGCATGTGGCTAACAATATACATGTGAAGATAGACTATAAAATAAGTTAAAGTGTAATAACACTTTTAATAAAATTGTCATGTGGCAAATTTTATAATCTAACCAAATATAATATTATTGTGTATATATATATATATATATATATATATATATATACATCGGTTCATATATATATTTCATATATATATTTAAATAGAGAGAGAGAGAGAGAGAGAGAGAGAGAGAGAGAGATTTACATCGGTCTTTTTTTCATCAGAAAATGTATGTTATCATTTATACCACTTTAAATAAGATAGATTTGTTATTATCTTAGGTTTGTTATTATATTAGTTTTATATCATTAGTTTGTTAGTGTGTTACTCGTGTAACACCACCTTTTTTTCATGAAAATGAAACCCTATGTTATGTAAAACCCTTTATATAATAGTGGTGGTGTTACACGTTAACACACTAACAAACTAATATCATAACAAACTAATATAATAACAAACCTAAGATAATAACAAATCTATCTAATATCTTTAACACCTTCTCCTAAACTCTGAATGGTTGTACCCTTTTTACACAAAGATATAAACTAAACATCATTTTCAAATACCTCCAATTTATTTTTATTTTTGTGAATTGATAATCGTCATCTGTCTTTTGGATCAACTTCGCTCCTGCTCTTCTTGATCAGTCGAAGTTCCCGCTCTTTGAGTCAGTCACGCTCCCGCTCTTCTTGAGTCCAGAGTCGCTCCCGCTCTTTGAGTCAGTCAGAGTTGCTTCCGCTCTTTGAGTCAGTTGCTGGTCCACTATCAGATGGCGCACGTAGTCTAGGTTCAAGGAGAAGACGGAGGGCACAGACGAACGCGAACAGGCAGCGGAGACAGCACGCGGACAATGTTGGAGATTCTTTAATCTCCCAAACTGAAGGGTGGAACCCTTAATTTGCATAAAAATGAGACGATGGTGTGGACAGTGATGGATTGCCGGTGGCGGTTGGTGTAGACGAGCGCGGACATGCGCCAACGGAGAAGAAGAAGTAGAAGAAACGCGACGCGGATGGCGATGCAAAATGGTGCAGACTAGCGCAAGAAGAGAGGCGCGCTGACAAAAAATAAAAACGACGGTGCGCAAATACAACGACGGCGCACGAAAAACGAAGGTGCGCGAGGACGACAGCGCACGAAAACGACGGTGCGCAGGGACGATAGCGCACAGAGACAGCAATGCTGCACATGCCACTTGGCGAACAACGATGGCGTGCGAAGAAGACGGCACGCAGAGACGATGATAGCGTGCGAAGACGACAACGCTACAAAATCTCAAAGAAGAAGATGATAAGAAAAAAGAAGAACGACGATCGCAATGTAGCACAAAGTAAAGCGGAACGGATGACCGTAAAAAAAATCCAAGCAAAGAGGACAGAATAAAATAGATCTCCGATGAAGAAAAGACACACACAGATGCGTAGAGAACGAAAAAATAATCAAAATGAATACCTGAATGACTATATTCGGAGTCTGAACGAGGTCGTAACAGTCCAAGAAAGAAACGCAACAAAACGATGCCGGCGGCGGACGGCCGGTGGCCGGTGGCGGGTCGGTCGGGTTGCCCGCCTGTTGAATCCGGATGGTGGGCCGAAGTAGCAGGCTGAAGGGTGGGCCGGACGATCGCAAGCTTGCGCGGATCCGTGTGTGGGCCGAATCAGCGGAGAGTGAGATCCGCGTAAAAACACATGGGGGCGAGATTTGGTGCACGATAGCGCAGATTTGCGCTATCGTGCACCGGATTTTTTTTTTTTTTTTTTTTTGTGGGTTACGTGGACTCCACCCAAATAAAGTTTTTTTTTTTTTTTAAGATGGACGACGTCGCGGAAGCATATGACGTGGACGGTGTTGCGCGTCGAGGATGCATGGACGGGACTGCACAGACGGGGCCGAGACGACGGGCACTGAACAACGGCGCGATGAAGATGACGACAATGTAAAGAAGACGACGGCTAAAAATCCTCCCCCGCTCCGATTGAAGACTCCCCAATCGGAGCGGGGAAGAAGATGATAAATTTTTGTGGATCTAGGGTTTATGGCTCTGATACCATGTTAGAAATAAGGGATATAAAATAATAATAATGAAACCCTAAAATCCTTGTTCCATTAGAGATGGACTAAAGCCCTTTATATAATAGTACAAGGTGGTGTTACACGTGTAACACACTAACAAACTAATATCATAACAAACTAATATAATAACAAACCTAAGATAATAACAAATCTATCTAATATCTTTAACATAATCAAAGTCAAATTTAACCCGAGTATGTCTGAATGTTAATTTAAAATGCAAAAAATAATATTAACATATTTTTATTGTACAAAAATTAATAACATATAAATCCTTTTCATCAAATATTGATATTATTAATTTTCATCATGATCATTTTTTCATTCATCAGAGTTATTTTTTTTTAATACAGTCACTGCTAGATCCACTGAACCAATCTTATTTTTAATTTTTATATTTTTTGTATGAAAGGTTACATGCATTCGTTAGGGTATATGTGTTTTATGTAACTTTAAATATAAATTATATCCTCACTGAATATGAATCTAGTAAAACATTATTAATTTCGTAAATAATTATCCCCCCTTCCCTTCTTTTATTCTTTTTTCTTCTTGTTTTTTTTTTTTGTGCATTTATGATTTGATGTATATTATGTGACGCCAAAGTTAGAATGGTAGGGTGACATCTAACATTCTCATGTTCAGCCATCTATTATAAAATTTGGATTCTTCTATGTTTGGCTATTATTAAATATTCTTTGTTTAAGGCTTACATTTCAACGTGTCATTGTCAACTTTGTCTCCCTGATATTCTTTTGAACGCAATTTGGACGTTGTTAAATCTTACCTAATTAGTCAAATACCAACATATATGTAATTTTGATTTTAGGTTGCGTTTTGAATGTGAGGTTGAAACGTTAAAATTTTTATAATCTTGTTTTTCAAACTTAATTTTTAAAAAACTTTGCTTTTATTAATTTTTCAACGGTAAGATTTTTTTGACATCAAAAGAAAAGATTGTAATTTGAAAACTAAATGCTGAAAAATATGTTTGGAATCTGCATTTGAGAATTTTTAACTTTTCAAATGCAAAATCTACCTACAACACAGATCCAAACGAGACCTTAGTGTTTAAGTTCAATTTGAATTAGAATTTGCACAACCCAATTTAATTTGGTTTAGATTAAAGTTGGTAAATTTAAATTTTCATATCAAGCTCAAAATGTTTAATACATGAAATGAAATTCGAAATAATGTGATATTAATTTTATCATTGAATATATCATTTTTATGATTTCATTTCACAAAAAATATTTTAAAATGTTTAATACACCATTCACCACAACTTTTTGTAAAATATTTTAAATAACATGATTTTTCAAGGATATACATTTTCAACACTACTTCTTCAAACGTAAGCAAATTTTTTTTTAAGAAAAAAAAAAACCATTTTCAATTAATGTTGTGTTTAATACATAAATAAAGTTAGAGACAGTTAACACAACTTTCAATTAGATTTTATTTTTAAGATGTGCATCTCATGATAATGAGTATATACTTTCATAAAAATAAATCACATACTTTAATGATGTTGTATCAATTCATTTGCAGGAAAATCCAAAAAATGAAACTTATATGGTATCCTATTATGATTATATGGCAAGGTTAACAATTAAATCTAATACCCAATGTTTGGTTCATGCATTAACTTATTGGGGGATAAAATAGTTGCACAAAAAATAGGAGAACTAGAAGATTTTCTTGCTTGATTGGTTTATCGATTTTGATCATTATTATCTCTAGAGTGTAATTGAGATAAATGAATACAAAAAAAAAACTATCTATTCTTCTTAATAAATAGTTATCATATAGTTTATTATAATTTAATGAAACAAAAAGTGTTACAGTTTACCTGTACCTATAAACAGAATCTAATAAACAATTATTAAACACACGGACATTTCTAGAACCTCTCCTTTTTAAATCGACCGTCCATTCAAGATCCAATCCAAAACACGTAAAGACAAACCAACCACACCGTCAACTACCATCTGAACGGCTGTGATAATGCCACGTCATCATCCGATACAACCATTCACAGTATAAAAAAATATTTCAAGCCCACAAAAGCTGGACCGTCCATTCAGAATCAATAGTGGGCCCAACTTCAATATGGGCCTCGAATTCTAACGATCCTCAACCAGGAACACCCGGCCTTCAGAATCGCCGATGAATTTCCGATTAATCGGCTTTGACCTACCAATCGTTTTAAAATGGAAAAACCGGACGTTCAACCGAACCTCTCACGACTTCCCAACTAACCAACCCTTTTTGTTTTTCAAATTTCAATAAATCAATCCTTTGTTAATTTTTCGATTTTCAACAACAATCATCGTTGATTCGATCGAATTTTTCAAAGGGTTGATCCAATTCAGGTAAGTTTGATGTTTAATTTTGAAAAAATTGGTTTTTTTAAAACACCCAATTGGGGATTTTGTTTCGGCGTTCGTCATCTTTGATGGGTTTTGAATGAATTGTGATATGGGTTTCCATCGGCGATGATTAACGTGCATTGAATGGGTTTCTTTTTTGAGATTTTTATTGAACCGTGTTTGATTCAATGACTGTGTTTCTTCGAAGGGTCGATTCAATTCTTAATTGTGAAAAAATTGGATTTTTTTTTATACCCAATTAGGGATTTTGTTTTTGCGTTCGTCATCTTTGATGGGTTTTGAATGAATTGTGATATGGGTTTTATCGGTGATGATTTAATATGCATCGCTGTGTTTCTTTTTTGAGATTTTGGTTGAACCGTGGTTTGAATTTCCTTAAAAAAATGATTTTGATGGATAAAGTTCCCTCTTTTGGCTTTGTAAATCAGGTCATTGAGTTCTTGATAGGAGCCCTATAAAAATTCAGTCTTTTATGTGATGGTTCGAAGTTTTAGGTATAGCTGTTGATATAATGCTGGCAACCAGGGCTTTGCGTGAGGGTTTGTGGCGGATCGGTCGGTTTCAACATACATTGATTCCATCTTCGTTTTTGAGGTCCAGATCGGCGATGTCGAGTCTAGAGGAACCCATCGCTCTAGACAGCTTGCCGAGCTTGGACGGGGTGGGGAGGGTCCAGAGGTTCTCCTCTGGTGCTTGCAGGCCCAGGGTTGGTGAGACGGAGATGGGGAATTGCTTGATTGAGGGCAGGAGTTGCAGTTCTTCGAACAACTGCAAGTGAGTCCACTCTGGGGCTTAATTTCCATAATGATTTTTGAATAATTAGTGTTTCTTTTCTACTTGTGATGTTCATTCTGTAGTGTTGTTTGCTTGATATGTGTGTTCTAATTTTTTTTCACGTGACCTTTTGTTGATTTTATATGGATGTGAAGTTCGGTATTCAAATCCGTACAATATTCTTTTGCTGTGTCCTTTATTAAGTTAAATATGTGGCATTGAATATCATTCAAACATAACCATTACAATCTCTTCTCTTCTTCTTGCTTTTGTACCCACTTATGTTAACTGCTCGAATATAATGGTGAAACACTACTTTTTTGTAAAACAAAAAGAAAAGATTGTTCAAATTCACATGTAACTTGCTTTTTCTTAGAGGAAAGATGTTTTTTTTTTCATTGCATCAACATATAGTCAGTGTGTTAAGTCTATAAAGGCTAGAGAAACAATTACTCAATTAGTAGAAAAGTATAATACAGTTAGTTCCATTGAGGTACCACTTATTTGAACAAGTATTTGGGAGTCTGGGGCAAGACTGAACATGTGTGGGCAGGTAGAGAGTCTTTTTAATTTGGTCATGTGCCTTTTCACATATCGTCCAACATATATGGCCTTCCCTATCATATTAATATGTGCCAGTGACTGCACCTTGTTTGAGGGCGGTTGTTTTTGTTATCATCGCACAAAGAGTGCTGGTTGAGTTTTTTTTTGTTGTGCAAATTTCTAGTGTGGGGGAAGTCACACTAGAAATGCGGTTGTTTTTGTTATCATCGCACAATGGTGAAACACTACTTTTTTGTAAAACAAAAAGAAAAGATTGTTCAAATTCACATGTAACTTGCTTTTTCTTAGAGGAAAGATGTTTTTTTTTTCATTGCATCAACATATAGTCAGTGTGTTAAGTCTATAAAGGCTAGAGAAACAATTACTCAATTAGTAGAAAAGTATAATACAGTTAGTTCCATTGAGGTACCACTTATTTGAACAAGTATTTGGGAGTCTGGGGCAAGACTGAACATGTGTGGGCAGGTAGAGAGTCTTTTTAATTTGGTCATGTGCCTTTTCACATATCGTCCAACATATATGGCCTTCCCTATCATATTAATATGTGCCAGTGACTGCACCTTGTTTGAGGGCGGTTGTTTTTGTTATCATCGCACAAAGAGTGCTGGTTGAGTTTTTTTTTGTTGTGCAAATTTCTAGTGTGGGGGAAGCATTTTTTAAGAAATTATTTACAAGAGGAAAAATTAATTGCTCGCATTGGTATAAAACCTAAAATATTGGATCCAATGGAAACTTTCCACCAGTACACTGATCTTAGCTGTTTTTTTCTGTATGAATCAATGTGAAAAGAAATTGCATCTGTTTCTTGTTCTAAAAATTGTGGGCCAATTTAAACATGTTTTGTAAATATTTTTTGCAGTGATGAATACAAATGGAGAAGACAAGCCCGGGACATGTTTCGAGGGGATCTTACGAGTAGGAGGAATTCACGCCTTGGGAGGAGCCAAAGGGTTTTTGAAAGTGCTTATGATCCAATGTATTCGCAAGAACGACACTATAGCTCATCTTGCAATGGCAAAGGCCTAAGGGATTTTGCGAACAAGGTCCTTTTAAATTTCATTGGTGCTACCTTTTATTTTGCCATTGAACATCTTTAAATTTTATTACATGTTCTGAAAACTATTTTTGGGTTGGTCTGAAAATATGTTTGTGGAATTATTTAGTAATGGAATTTTTTTTCTTATGTGATTCATGTAATGGTTTGCAAGGGCCCCACATGTGCAGTTGCAATTGTTTCTTTGTGTCCCATGTTGATGCCTAGTGTATTCTAATGGCCTGATCACAGCTTTTTGCCACCTCTGCAGTTTTTGAGAGGTATGCCAAGTTTTGTGAAGATAGTTGAAGTTGGACCAAGAGATGGATTGCAAAATGAAAAGGGCGTTGTTCCTACAGATATTAAGATTGAATTGATACGAAGATTGGCTGATTCTGGATTGCCTGTAGTTGAGGCCACAAGCTTTGTCTCCCCTAAATGGGTACCTCAGGTATCTTTGGCACTGATTTGTATCTTGCATTGTATTGTTGGACTCCAAATAATTTAATTTTTTTAGGCTACTTTTGATTTTTGACCATTCAGTAAAAGAGATTTCTACTAACCATTACACGCCAAGCAGAGGGAAAATAAAATTTTCAAAAAGTCAGATATGAAACAACCTAGAGTTTACCCTTCCTTGAGAGAATTACAGATCCTGTTTCACAAGAATTAATACCCCAGTCTGTAATAAATCTTGAAATAGCTTCTCATATATTCTCAGCAAACAATGGTTATGAAGTTTTTACCAGACTTGAATTTGTGAAGGTAATATTTCTCTGTCAATTTTTAACTTATCCGTCATGTTGGCTTGCAAATATATTTTCAGCTGGCTGATGCAAAGGATATTATGGGAGCGATTCACAATCTGCAGGGTGTGCGTTTTCCTGTGCTGACACCGAATCTTAAGGTGAGCAGTAATTCTTGAAAGCTGATCTGAATGTATGGTATTCATGCCAGTATATGTGGTGAAATGTAATTGCATGTTCCAGGGATTTGATGCAGCAGTTGCAGCTGGTGCAAAGGAAGTCGCTGTATTTGCATCAGCTTCTGAATCATTTTCAAAGTCAAATATCAATTGCAGTATTGAAGAGAGTCTTGCACGTTACCGTGATGTTGTCAATGCTGCCAAAAAACTCTCAATCCCTGTTCGTGGGTATGTTTACATAAATTCTTTCTCTGGGTCAATCTTTTAGTTCCATATTGTTTGAAGTTCAGTTACTTTCTTTGAGCTGAGTGTTCATGTTAGTTGTATTTTCTTTGATTTGGCCTGGTACTTTTAAATTTTACTTGGGAATTTGGACCTTGAAATTTATATCGCCTCATTGCATACAACATATGTACTGTCAAATTGACAGCAAATCGTAAAAGAGTTGCTAGTTTGTAAAATCATTGACTCTGTAACAACCAGATAGATACTGGTTTTATGATATGTTTAAACATGGAGTTGAGTGTATTTGTTGTCAGCCTTCAGTTATACAATCAGTTCATTGAGAAGTTTCATTCAAGCCCAAAACAAATACAAAAGGAACCCATCGACATCGAAGCCGATCATCCAGTGTATTATGTTAGTAGAGATAGTTACCATAGATACACTGGTTAGACCCCAAAGAGGATTCTACTACCCAATGATTAATTTTTCCCTTAGGTACATCACTAACTTTTCCCCTGCACATGGGATACCCCTGTTTTTAATAAAAAATAGGATTGTCTCACAAATGTTTTCCACGTAAACTGCCTTTCCTCTGAAGATGAAGTGGTTTTGTGAAAGCCAGAGCCCCCAAAAAACTGCCGGGATTTAGGATTGGGTGATCTTGGCCCTTGTGCTTCTGTCGCCGCTCACCTTCAATTTCTTCCCTGTTTTCCACATCCCTTCCAGAGAAGTGAAACTAACCTCCATCCCCGTTGCCTCATACATCAAGGCCCAAATTCTTCAGATGTATCTTGTTGAAACACTGATAAATCTCCTGTAGATGTGGCACACCTTTGCCTTTGGTAACAAACACTTCTTCCAATGTTTTGTGAAATTAATGGAAATATTGTGCATGTGAATGCGCAAGCGCAGTGAAGAGGTTTATTACTTGTACCAAGTGAATAATAGTAGTGAAGTTTTTAGATATAATAGTGAATTTTTAAGATGGCGTCACTCTCCTAAAACATTTTTATTTGGTGAAAATCAGTTATTAGTGATTGCCATATCATTTATTATAAAGCTACTGAGTTTATAGTTTTGCATAATTTAGAACAAGTTTCTATACTGTCTTATCATTTTTTTTTTTTGAAAAATTTAATATGCTAATCTGTGAAATGTTATGCAATTTGGAGGGTGAATCCTCAACTTTATGTTGCAAAGAAGCTGATTATAATCCTTGTTCTTGAATTGTGTTAGGTATGTATCATGTGTCGTCGGTTGCCCCGTCGAAGGGCCAGTGTCACCTTCTATGGTGTCATATGTGGCTAAAGAATTATATGATATGGGTTGCTTTGAGATCTCTCTTGGTGATACAATCGGAGTTGGCACACCAGGTTTGTTTTCCTGAATCTCTTTCTTCTAAGTAAAATATGATTGAGGGAATCTAGTCAATCTACCACGTTGAAGAGAGACTGTTTTATTAAAATTGAAGTTATCAGATGAGATTAAGGTGTCCTAATGGAAAGGAGAACTCCTTAAGGATAACTAAAATTGCTTTCATTAAGTAGAAAAAATTAACAAAAAATCAATCAGTAACAACTGAATGCTCTACATAGTTTGCACACATTATGTTGAATAAGCAAATCTTGTTATATCGAACATGACTTTTTGCTCATGGACAATTAGAATGAGATGGATGCTAATTTGTCAACTCTTTTATGAAAACAATGTCTAAACAGTGGATTTGTATCAGTCAAAGGAAATCTCCAATTGGGCAGCACAAAATATACTAAAAATTTAAAACAAACAAGAGAGACCACCCTGCTTTTAAGCTTATGGATTGAAGGAATAGAATTGGACAAAAGGAAGAAAAACATAGTTTCACCTCATACCATTTTTTTGTTTCTTTCTTCTTTGAAGAGTTCTAAATCATAAATTATGTGATAATTTAATAAGATGCTCTCCACATGATAAATCTGTTTATTAATGAAATTTTGATTTATTAGATTGTCAGAAAACATGTGACAGACTACAAAGCTTTTGTACTTATGGGACCACCTTTTCCTATTTTGAGTTCTCATTTTCTATTTTGTGTGGCATAGGCACTGTTATTCCAATGCTTGAAGCTGTAATGTCTGTCGTCCCCGTCGAGAAGCTCGCTGTACATTTCCATGACACTTACGGGCAATCTCTCTCAAACATTCTTGTTTCTCTCCAAGTAAGTAAAGAAAAATCTTAGTTTGGCCAGTTTGGTAATTATGGTTCAGAGAGAGTTTCTCCTTTGGGAGGAATCCAATTCTCATAGTCTCATAGATTCCTTTAGAAGGAGAAATAAAGGGAATTTTGCTTGGGTGGTCCAAGAATGACCACAGGAATGAAGTATTCCAAACGCCATTCAACTGGGTGCTCAACTAGCCCGTTTTCTAGGGAACTTCATTTCTAAAAGAGTCGCTAAACCATATCTGTTGTATCTCTTGACAGATGGGAGTCAGTATAGTCGACTCCTCTGTTGCCGGACTCGGTGGATGTCCTTACGCGAAGGGAGCTTCGGGAAACGTTGCCACCGAAGATGTCGTTTATATGCTCCACGGGCTCGGCATCAAGACCAATGTGGACCTCGGCAAACTGATGGCCGTCGGAGAATTCATCTGCGCGCAACTGGGGAGACAATCTGGCTCCAAAACTGCTGTTGCTCTAAGCAAACTGACTGCTGATGCCTCCAAAATATAGAGTTTAACTGGCGGCAATTCTTATCAACTTTTCAGAAAGAGTGTGTGTTTATAATATTACATTATAGCAAAAAAGAAAAAATAAACATATCCTGTCATTGAAGTGTATGTTATGCACTTATGTTGTAATATGCAGAATTTTCCAATTAATATCAATGCAAATGTTTGTCTACCAAAAATATCAATGCAAATGTTTATATATGTTATTTGTATGACGTGATAATGCCATGAATATTGATTTTTTTTTTGAAGTGATTAATTTATGTAATGAAACATAAAAGAATGAAGTATACTCTTCTCCATCCAACCCAGTTACCATCTCTTGTAGAAGTGTCTTGAATGCTCAATGAAACATTCTCATCGATGTGGTGTATAAAAACGTCAGTATATATTCCATTATAAATATATATTCTATTTTAAAAATAGCATTTCATAAAAATATACATTTCATCTTTTTATAAAACAAATATTTTATTAGCTAATATATATTTTAAAAATCAAAATATGTGTGATCTGCGAATAAGACTGCAAATGTGTTGAATGTAACATTTTCAGGAAATGATACATTCGATCTCACGTGCAACCCTTAATCATTTTAGTTTTTTTAATAAAATATATATACTCACACAATAAAATATATAATATTATAAAAAAAATACATACTTAAATAAATTAATATATGTTTTTATAAAAATAAAAAAATTATATTACCAGCCACTGCAACATTTTCAATAGCACAGGGAAAGTGTCCAACACAGCTCTTTTGTGGGCTTTTTAACTTTAAAAAAGCAATGGCAATTTCGTAATTCCCCTCCATGAAAGCCATTCCTAAACCCTACCCGGCCCAAACAGAGCCTGGAAACAAAAACCCTAACTTTGCTTTCCATTTTTTTGTTCTCGTCTCTCCGTCTCACCGAGCTCCAACAATGGCGAAGCGACTGATCCCCTCCCTGAATCGGGTGCTCATCGAGAAGATCCTCCCCCCTACCAAGACCAACACAGGGATCCTCCTCCCGGAGAAGACATCCAGGGTATTCCCTAAAGAAAAAAAGTTTTCTCCAAGTTTTGTCTTTTATTTGTAATCACAACGGATTATGTGATTTTGAATTCTGGGTATTGTTTGTTTTAAAGATTAATAATCTGGGTCTGCCTTGTTTTCGTCTATTGTGCATGAAAAGATATTACTTTGGTTCTAAAAATGTGATCTGTGTTGGCTTTACGTTGCCTTGCTTGTGTTGGAATGTTTTGGGAGTTTTTTTTTTTTTTTTGTGTTACGTGGTTATCTACTGTATAATCTGATTTAGCTGTCATGTTTGGATGTTTTGTTTTGAATAATCATGTTAGGCTCTTGCATATAACATCTCAATTTGGATTTTGGTGATCTATTGTTTTAGTTTCCCAAATATGGTTGGCATTTTTTTGTGATAGGAAAAATGGATGCCCCTTGCATGGATTTCGATCTGTCGCTTGTGATTATTATGCTGATTTTGATTGTGTTCTGCCCATGGGGGCATATAAAAATGTGCATTTACAAAAGATTTGCTCGGCTTCCTTAGGGCATCTTCCTTTTAACTGTTAGGATGCTGGGATCAATCACTTGTTGAAAAATTTGATGTGTTTCAAGAAGAAATAACTATCATTGCAAACTCTTTGTATTTTGATTATAAGCGTATAACTAGACTAGTGAAGTTGTTTTTCTTCTTTCTTTTTTTTGAGAAAAGGGTCGGCCTTCGCCTTCATATTAATAAATAGGGAACAGCCATAAACGAGTGTTACACCCCCAAAAGGGATATAAAGTACCCCACAGAACCACAAAAATAAAATGAACCCAGGGAAGAGGCCAACCCGTAGACAAGAGCTCTACGAGTTACCCAACTAACTCTGCAAAAAACAAAGGACTACCCCAGCACCTCAAAAAACCCACCCCTATACACTAAGGATCGAGCCCCAGCACAGTGCCTCCCCCAAGCCAGAACAAAACCTGCCGCTGCCTCACAAATCTTTTCCACATACGGAATAGAGCCCCTGAACACAGAATGATTCCTGATCAGCCAAATGGACCAGACCATTGCAGGAATATAGGGCATAGATATCTTTGCCATCAAACTTCTGTCTCCTGGTCTCCTCAAGCCTTTGCCACTCCTCCAATGTATGTCTTTCAGCCATTGTTTGATAAAATGATAATCGAGGTTGTAGATTGTATGACAGTGGTTATTAAACGTGTTGTGACCTATCTGGTTCAAGTAATTTTTATATCATTTCATAATATATTTCATTATTTATAATCAACATTCTTCATTTCAACCTGTCTGCTTCACTTTGTTGTTTAGATGCTGTTGTTTACATGAATTTTGATTGGTATTTAACATCGACATGCACATATTATTCTCTTGGGTAACAGTTTTATTGCAATAGGGTTCATGAATTAAAGGGGTGATCCCCTCTTGTTTATGACAGCTTTTCATTTGATTGTTTTCTCTCAGTTTTTATTATTCATCTTTGTTGATACACTGTGGTTTGAACTCTTTGATTTCCAATTTTTTAATACATCCAATCCTTGTTCTTCGTGTTCCTAAATTGTCTCACATAGAGGCTTATTAGGAATATATCGTAAACAGTAATTATTTGGATGATAATTCATAATTGTTCATGTGTGGAGGTTTATTGAAGATTGTTCATGTGTGGAGGTTTATTGAAGATTGTTCATGTGTGGAGGTTTATTGAAGATTGTGTGGAGGCTTATTGAATAAACCTCCACAACAACATCAACCTGTCTGCTTCACTTTGTTGTTTAGATGTTGTTGTTTACATGAATTTTGATTGGTATTTAACATCGACGTGCACATTTTATTCTCTTGGGTAACAGTTTTATTGCAATAGGGTTCATGAATTAAAGGGGAGATCCCTTCTTGTTTATGACAGCTTTTCATTTGATTGTTTTCTCTCAGTTTTTATTATTCATCTTTGTTGATACACTGTGGTTTGAACTCTTTGATTTTCAATTTTTTAATACATCCAATCCTTGTTCTTCGTGTTCCTAAATTGTCTCACATAGAGGCTTATTAGGAATATATCGTAAACAGTAATTATGTGGACGATATTTCATAATTGTTCACGTGTTGTGGTTTATTGAAGACAAACATAGTGATACACAATATTATGGATGCACATGCATTGCATTTGTCCATTTATCGCTCAACTAAGTGCTCACTCTTATGTTTATGCTTTTGATGAGTCTCTTTATGGGGTTTTGTGTATCTTTTTATCTGAGAGTTGCTAACCATGGTTTAAATGTTGTTGATTTTCCATGTATTTAATTTTGGTTTGGATTACCACACTGTGTTTCTGAACATTTATCCTAGTCTGCTTAGTCACATGGATGACATTTATATATATCCATATATTGTATGATCTGTCACCTGAACTCTAATTGAAAGCTTTTCACTTTCACATTTAGTTTATTGTATTTGCTTTTGCATTGCCTAGTTTTACATTTTTTGGTAAGTAGCCTTCGGGTCAAAGAGACTGTCATCTCAATTGTTGACCATTAGAAAACCAATAAGTACATCGTGTCCCATGTTCTGATCATTTATGTGGTAGACACAAAAATTTCTGTATGGAATAAATTATAAATTTTTACGTTTTGTTTCAGAATCATTGAAAATTGTCTTTTGTTTTCATTTTTCGCTCGTTAGATTTTCTTGAGGAAGGCATGTAATGCCTTTTTTGCCGGTAATATTGGACAGAGTCCTAGATCTTTTGGTTGCTAACAATCTCACCAAGCATTAAGCTGTACTTACAAACGTGATGTGAAAGGATACTGATGTATTCTTCTTTTGAAATCTAATCTATTTCTTTTTTTCTTCTTATTTTAACCATAGCATGCATAGCTAGTTCCACATTTATTTTTACTGATTTATTGCAACTGTATAGTTGATTTCGCCACATTGGAGCATATATCTATATTTCAATGTGATTCCTGCAGTATGACCATCTTTATTGTTGAAAGCAGATGGTGACTTATTTTTCACGTTTTTTTTTCTTTGATTCAGTTGAACTCTGGAAAAGTTGTAGTCGTGGGCCCTGGTGCTCGGGACAAGAAGGGAAATGTTACACCTGTCTCTTTGAAAGAAGGGGATACTGTTCTTTTACCTGAATATGGAGGCACTGAAGTAAAGCTTGGAGACAAGGAGTATGTATACCTTAATTATATGAGCGTTGCTACATCAGTTTTTCTTTTCTTTTAACCTCAAGATCATGGGTTGCATATGCATTTGTGAAGATGTGCATTCATTATTCATACGCATTCATGAAATTGGGGGTTAGTTCAACATTGCTTGAATTTATTTGCTGGAATCGCCACTTTTCTCCAAAAAAAAAAAGTTGGAATTGTCACACATATTATTGCTTGAGCTTTTGAAATTCATACTCTGGAATGTTGCATGTCGCAGTTTTTGGTTTTTAGTACATTCTTTTAAATGCTTTGACTGTCCTCGATTTTTAGATAATTAAGAAGTAATTCAATCCACGTTACTAGAACTATTGGGTGTGGAGATCACCTGAATTCTAAGACGTGGACTTGGGTGTCTCAGTGTGCTAATTCCACCTCATTGTTGCAGCAATGAGCAATGATATGTGGTGTTGAGTAGAAGGATAAATCAATTAGGCTAAAACATGGGACTAACCCTTTAGTAAATGGACTATCAATGGGCTTGTGATCAAGTTTAGATGATTGTAAGCGCATCGAGTAATTGTAGAAATCAATTTAGTTATGCACACGTTATCTCTCACCTGCATGTGGTAGCCCTGATTATCAGCTCCTGAGATATATATTCTGTAAATTGATTAGATTATAGTCACATGTGTTTATGTGATGATCGACCCTCCTGTGCTTTCCTTCACCAAATGGTTCACCAAATTCAGACAATCTATGCCCTTTAAACTATGTATATATATCACCCTTTGAGCAAGAGGGATGTTTATGTTTTAAAAACAATTTAGCTTTCATCTATCAAAAATGATCGCAGGTATTGCTTTGTTTCCTGGTATTGATAAATCTGAACCAACCATTTCCAGCTCACTCGTCTTTACTTTCAATTGCATACATGACATTAGATCCTGAAGAAATCTGTTTTCCTGTTGTGATTACTCAGGTACCAATTGTTCAGAGAAGACGATATTCTGGGCACTCTGCATGATTGATGATTTCGCTGCTCATGGTGATTTCTGGTCTTTATAATTGAGAAAATTGTGCTTGTGGGACTTGGTTAATCTACACATTGGATGGATTTTTGCTCTAGCCTTTTGATGTGTAGCATGTTTTTTCTAGTTGATGTGACCTTCAAAACCCACAGATGATATGTAACTGTTGGAGGTACAATTTCATATTGGCAGTGGGAAGACATCATATTGTCTGCTTGCATAAATCCATTGAAGGAGAAGTATTATAAGTTTTAATTGATGTGCTGTCAATAAGTTTTGAAATGAATGCTTCATATTTTGATATCTCCTGGCATATTGTTTTCCAAGTCATGGATAATGATACCCACCAAAAAAAAGTCATGGATAATGATGATAATACATATTTTCATATTACTCATCCTGGGAAGGTATTTTGGCACTTACAATCAGCCATATTAATAGAAGGGGTTTCAATTCGTATTTAATAGGTAGGGTCAAGTTAGATGATTAGATTCTGGTTTAACTATTTAAAGGAACATTTAAGAATAGGGGAGGGTTAAAAACCCCCCTTCAACATGCAAGTATGCAACCCCACCCCTTGTGTTTGTCTTTAGGCGGGTGGAGGTGGGGGGAGAACGTAATGAGAAGGGGTAGGGGAGGTGACGGGGAAGGATGCAATGAAGGGGGGAGGGGGGGGAGGAAGCGTGGAGGTTGTGGGTGGCGGTGGCAGTGGCAGCGGAGAGGACGATGGCAAAGGGGATGGTCAGAGGGGTAGTGGGAGAGAGGAAGAGAGAGAGAGAGGCGGTTGACCTCTGTCTCTGCCTCCCTCCCTTGTTCTTTTCATCTCTTTTTTTTTTATTTGCTTGAGGAGCACCTCACCTCTATTTTTTTTTTTTCTAGAGTGGGGTTCTCACCTAGTGGAGTAGCTTTGCCCCTGAATGGATAAGTCCCTCTTATCTTTTCTATTAAATTCAAAAATTTATGGGACAGTTAAGACTCTCACATGCACTACTCCTTTGTTTTTGTCAATTTACTCCTTTGTTTTTGTCATTTTGAAGTTATATATACCTAGCTCTTAAGACACTCAAATGCTTAGTACTCTCACATGCAGTAGGCTTGGTAAAAAATAAACACTTATTTGGTTTATCATTTAAAATAAACACTTATTTCTTATTTATGTGTTTCTTTTAAATGCTTATTATAAATACTTATTGATGAATAAATATTTTTTAATAAGTAAACAACAAGAATCTTATTTAAAAATTAATTTACTATTAATTGTTGAAAAATCATTTTATCCTCGATCTTTCCATTTTATAAAAAGTGGTGAACCAAATATCAATATTTTTTTAATGTAAAATAAATATAAATATCCTCCTATAAGCAGCACAAATAAGAATTTATTTTTTTTATTGAACTAAATAGTTCTTTGCTTTAAATATCAGGACTTATATTATCTTCCTTTAAAATCAGCAATCCGCAGAACCAAACGCTTCCTTAATGTAATTAAGTGTATATTTTTATAAAAATAAGATATATTCTAAGGAATTGTGCGAATTCACTTATAAAAAATAAAATAAAATACATGCTTCTTTTAGGATATAATGATATATACACCTCATTTCACTTAGCACGTGTATCTCAAAACGAGACTATGCAAGGGTTCATGGGCAGTCTATTACATTACATGCAATTGTAAGCTTCTCCACATGATAAGTGGGTTATTTTTAAACTGTTACAAGATAATTCTTATGTGTAACTCCATAAAGTCGCTTTGGCCGAGTGGTTAAGGCGTGTGCCTGCTAAGTACATGGGGTTTCCCCGCGAGAGTTCGAATCTCTCAGGCGACGAGTTTACTTTTTTTTACCTAATGAAAAAAAAATGTAACTCCATATGCAGTGTTAATTTAAATAGTAAAATCGATACACAATTTATATTTGGGATTTTTAGTTTTAAGTCCCCGTAAACTATAGGATTTAGTGATCAATCTTTCACTTCTTCATATTTAGGTTTTAGTCCCTACATTTAAATGATATGTTCCTTTTTAGTCCTTGGGAGGGACCTATTCCTATTAGTCCCTGGGAGGGACCTATTCCTAAATTATCATTTATATGTAGGGATTAAAACCTAAATATGAATAAGTGAGGGATCGATCGCTAAATCCTATAGTTTATGGGGGCTTAAAACTAAAAATCCATTTATATGTATATATAATTAGTTTTACGGAGACACGATTTGTACGTAAATAACATGCTTAAAAATTCTTAAATGTCACCTACCCTACCAGTATTTGATCAACACATTCTTTTTGTACCTAAATGTTCATACATTTTGTATCTTACGGCTTCGTGAACCAGCGTTGTCTATCATGATTTTTATTTGCAACATGTAATCCCCAACTCTCAGTTTAGTCTCATCTGTTTTGTGGTGTACTTTGTTTTAAGCCTGTTAATTTTTCAAAAAAATATTCGCATTCGATCTGAATTTGTATCTGAAAATGCAGAAAAATATCCAAAAATTTTCGGATCGGATCTGATATAGCTTATATCCGATCCGAACATTATCCGTATCTGAACTGTTATTTTATTTATATATGTTATAATTAGTTTCACTTTTAGATGAAAATCTAATGGCTCATGATCTATGGCAAACACAAACATATTTAACCGTATTTGATACTTATTTAACTATATTATAATTTGTGTTTTTATGTCTTTGATGTATATCTATTTAATCATGCTAGGATTTAAGATTTTCTAAATTATTTATATTTTAATCTGGTTCGAATATTTCAGATATTATCCGAATCCGTATCCGGATTTTTGAATCGGATACGGATATGTGTTTTGGAATATCCGTTGGATATCGGATACAGATATTTTTTTGGATATCCAATTCGGATACGGATACGAATATGGGCCTATCCGATTTGTATCCGTCCGATTGAGAGACTTACTTTGTTTTCTACCTTTTGCAGCTTTGATTATGTTTTCTATATCCTCTCACCCCATTCAAATTCTGTACTAATATATATTGGTAAATGAAATCGGTTGATAAAGTGTCTACTTTTCTTTTAAAAAAAACATGTAATCCCTTACATATAATAATCATAATAAATTGATTAAAAAATAAAAGGAAAAAATTCATATAACCGCCTGAAATCCATATAACCCACAAAATTTTCCTGAAGTCCATATATGATATAACCCCTAATCTATGTAAATCTAAATGGTCATCTGAGTTAAATTTTCGCTGACGGATGAAAAATATAATACGAATATTTTGTTTGGTTTATCTTGGTTAAAAATATAGTATATCAAAATAAACTCTACATTGTGTTAAAAATACAAAAAAATTATTTGTAAATTACAATTTTATCTTTACGGATATGATATGATAATCTATTCGGATGTGTAAAATCATCATTTACATAAGAATTTTTACATTTTTAATAATTTTTAAGGTGTTTTTGATATAGTGTGTTCAATCAGATTATCCAAACAGAATATTCACAAAATAGTTTAACTCAGAGTTACATGAATAAATGTTATTTGGATTTTTCCCAAAATAAAAACTTGGCAATTACAAATTAGCCCTTTAGGAAAGAAAACTACGAAAAGGTCCCCGAGCGGATATAAAAGCCCGCAATATAACCGAGCCCTATATAAAGCTGAAGATCCACTGATTTCAAACAGAAGCCGAACCAGGATCAATTCAGGTTTCCTCATCGTCTCTCTCTCTCTCTAAAAACTCCGATTTTACTTGATTCGAGGTGTGATCGAATGTTCTGACCTTCGAATTCATCACCGTATCGCAATCATCTCACAAGATTTCTAGGGTTTCTGTTTTTTATTTCCCCCTCTTAGGTCTCGAATCCGACTTGAGAGAGGCCATGGCGACGTTCGAGCTCTATCGGCGGTCGACGATCGGGATGTGCCTGACGGAAACCCTAGATGAGATGGTCTCGAACGGGACGCTCAGTCCCGAGCTCGCGATACAGGTCCTCGTCCAGTTCGACAAGGTGAGGGATTTGGTTTTTCTCCTCGGATGGGTTAAGATTTATTGATCGTGGGTTGATTTTTGTCTTTTTTGGTGGTGGTGTTTGAATCTCGTTAGTCGATGACGGAGGCACTGGAATCCCAAGTGAAGAGCAAGGTCTCCATCAAGGTATGCTTTTTTTTTGTTCCTTGATTCTTTGTATCATTCATGTGGAGATTTTATAAAGGGATGTGTTTGTGTGATAGAGGAAGAGTTTTCAAGATCCGTGGTTTCGTATAATTTATAACTTTACAGATAGAGGATATAATTAAATGGGTTACTGCTAATGTTGGGTTAAATAAGACTGGAGATACATGAAGCCATGGAGAAGGGGGGATGAGCAAATTTCATGTAAAGCGGATCGGATATCTAACGTGAAAAATCACCTGGTCCCCTTTTTCCCACTCACTCTGCTGCTCGAATCAATGAGATTGCATGATCTCATGGGTTGTAGAATGGTAGGGGAAAAAAGAAGGAAAAAAATTGGGATTTGTAACTGTTGCAAGTCAGAGCAGAAGCACCACCTCTAGTTTTTTTTTCTTTTTTGGATGATGAAATGGTAGGCATCACCCTCATTTTATTAAAAAAAGAGATTGCCCAAAACTGGTTTTGTTGTTAATTGTTGATAACATGCCGTGAACATTGACCTGAATTGTGGCCTATTTTTCTATTTCTTCTTCTTCTTTTTCTGGTTCCTTTAATCCTTTTATATGTGATGATCAACTAATTCCTTCTAAACTTATATGAGAAAATTTGTCAAGTTTCATTGTTCATGTTTTGTTGGAAATGTCAAGGAAATCTATGATTTTAGGTCTACTTCAGGTCACCCGCTTAACTAGAAATGCAAATTTGAGGTGAAGATGAACTATTTGAAACACTTGGCTTTGATATCAAGGGCATATGTCAACGACTTCAGCATATAACTAGGATTCTATTTTCCCCCTTTAGCTCAGAGGCTCTAGATGCATTCCAAGCTAAGAATGGGTTCCAATTAATTTTTTTTAACTCTTGGTGTCCATTCTAAGAATAGGTTCCTGAAAATTGACTACTAAGAACGAGAAATTCTGCTCATTCTAACTTTCATGAATTTACTTTGGGAATTTTTTTTTAATTAGATATCATCAAGTTATTTCACAACCTGCAACTATTGAATGAAAAAATGGAAAAAAATGCAACCCTAAACCCTTCTCCTCCTCCTCCCACTGCCCACAACTTCAACTTTCTTTCATTCCATGCATGCAACAAAACTCAGCTGAACCTCCTTATTTCCTGGTCGAACCCCCTCTTTTTTCATAACACAGCCCCCCAAAGCAAACCAAAAGGTGAAAGCATATTGATCACTTTAGATTACACACAGTGTAAATAGGCACCTTGGTGTCTGCTTTTCTTTCAGTGTTGTGCACTATGCTTCATATAAGATTTGAAGCTCATTGTATTCAAATAAGCATTTATTTTTTTAAAAAAGGCATGTTACCTGGGAACCTGTAGCAGAGAATATCGTGTCCCTTTTCTGCCAGAAACTATAATTACCAATTTACCATTGGGCTCATTGTAGTGGAGGGCGTCACGACCCTATTGGATCTTGTACAGGTTGTGTAATATGTAGGTCCCTTGAGACTCTTTGTTCATTTTAAAATATCGCGCCATCAAATTAGTGTGGTGTTTCTTTTTTTTCCTCTTCTGCTTTGGCTCTTTCTCGGTGTGGGTGCACATGATCCTTTCATGACAGGATGCAAACATTAGAACCTGACGATGATGCCTAGAAGTAGTACAACTTAACTGGTTGCATAACCTTTTCGGTACTTTAATCTGGGCCGAGGTTTGCTTCCTGTAGTATGTACCTGTTTTTCCTAGCATTAATGTTAACTTTTGAACTTAAAGCAGCTCTGTATGATCCTGGATTGATGCACAGATATGCAATGAAACTGGCTTCTTTTTTTTGGGAAGAAAATGAAACTGACTGGTTCATATTCCAGTTTTTGATAGCTGTCTCTGTTAGTTCTGTACCTAGATTGTCTAAAATTTTATTTAGATTTTTTAAAAATTTTCAGAAGAAGTTTACTTCTGAATTGTTATCAGATTTAAAATTACTACTACTTTTTTTGTGGTCCAATCTATGCCTTTTTTAATTTTCAGAAGAAATTTACTTCTGAATTGTTATCAGATTTAAAATTACTACTACTTTTTTTGTAGACTGATCTATGCCCTAGGTTGTTGAATGAGTTATAAACAGCTAAAAACTAGTAGTTCTCCTTAAAGAGGTTCAGGAGAGACTTTTGTAGACTTAGTTATTATGAGTTAGGAAGATCTTCGACGGAGATTCTAATATAAATTTCCTGAAAAGGTTCATGATCCAATAGGGATGACAATGGGTCGGGTTGAAATCGGGTTTAACATAATTCAAACCCAACCCGTCTCTCCAATGTTAGACTCCATACCTGCACCACCCCACCTCGGGTTTTACATTTTGAAATCCACATCGGCCCCATCCTACCTTGGGTTTTACATCTTGAAATCCTACCCGCCCCACCCAACCCCATTTAAAGTGAGTTAATATATTTAACTTAATATATATATATATATATATATATATATATATATATATATATACAAATTAAATTATTTTTGACATAAATGTGAATTACATCCATATAAAAACTTTAGGTATTTTGAGTTACATAAAAATATTAAAATCTCAAAATACATAAAGAAAAATGAAAAGATAGAATCTTGTAAAATATCAAACAAAATATATATTTTTTAAGGTGACGTATGATTGATTGAACGAAGGAGTGTGTATTTTGAGTTTTTCTGTGAGATAAATGTGAACGAATGGATGGAGAGAACAAAAAGGATGATGGTAATCAAGTTTTAACTTTTAACATATGAAATTATTTTTGTAGTTCATAAATCTTGATGATCGAATATAGGTCGGGTTAGTGGGTTGGGTCGGGTTTTAAATATAAAACCCAAACCCAACCCATGTATTATATGGACCGGGGTGGGTTTGGAAAACATGGAATCCAAACCCACTCCAATAGGGGCGGATCAAGTTACCAATAAAACCCACCCCATTGCCATTCCTAGGTCCACCAATTTATGGCTTGCGTAGAAGTTTACTAGGTCTGACAGGGACGATGTTTTAACTTCAGCATGCTCCTGGCAAAGATTTAAGGATCAGCAGGGCAACTGACATCTTTTACTTTTCTCTTTGTTCTCTTTCATTTTCGTTTCCTTTCAGATCCCTCATCTGCTCCCCACTCTTTGAAGTCTATCCTAGTTTTTGAATAAAAGTTCTGATGGTAGACTCCCACTTTTATTTAAAAAAAAAATGAACTTGGCACCCTGTTCTCAGAATAGGTTTTGGTGAATCATATAGGAGGCAGTGACGTGATTGTCTAATCCTTTGTCTAACCCTTTTCTTTACAAAACATTTTCAAGCATTATAATTGGGTTGGTCTTATGGATCAAAATATATTATGCGACTCACTTTTGACTTGATGTCAAGTCCCTAATGGTTTTTGCCAATGTCCTAAGAGGCAGATGGTGGGCTGGAGAGGGGCCTTGCAATGACTGGTGATCATCACATAGTCAACTTGTTTATCTCAAGTTAAATAGGAAGATCATTCATAGGCGGGACTACATCTCATAAGCTTGTTGCTAATGGCATATCCTTTCTGAATCATCAAAGATAAATTTATTGATAATAATAGGAATCAGTTCATCATCTTTGGGATCTTCTTTCTCATAATCAGCATCATTATCCTCTTGTTAATTGTCTCCTAGGAAATATCACTGAGAAACCTTATATATTCATTTTCAGAAAAAGAGTAATCATTCCAAAGTGGCTATAAATGACATCATTTAGTTTTTATTCTAGCTACATATGCATTTCTCATAGACTGACAGTTGATTTGAAACATCACCAAGAAATCTTACTTGTCCATAGTCGTTGTATGAAAACACTCGACATAGGTTATAGGTAAAAAAATGCATGAAATCATCTTCTAGTGCACTTATAATGAGTCTTCAATGGACTAGACCTTTTCCTTAACATTTGAAATATGTTTATCCATGAAATTGTCCGTAAACCTTACTGGTGCCTTGAGACTTGTTGATCATCAGTAGCCAATTTCACAAGTTGACTTTTCTCAAAACTTTCTTATTGATAATGCGAATTAATCTCTGCCTTGAGGATAATGATATCATTCTGCAGGAAATCTTCTTGGTCCACTTTGCCTTTCATGAGTGTACATAATTGATTTCATAACCATCATTTTTCTAACAATTTGGGTCGGGTTTATAAATCATCTAATGCATTTATTTTTCTGTATTAGTTCATTATGCTCTCAGTGTATGATCTGTCATACCATTACTGCTTTTAAACATATATCTCCTTAGTTTTTCCTTCATTTTCTTGGGAATATTGATTGACACCACTCATCTAATACTTGGAGGTAGCCTGTGCAAAATTTATCGTTCTCTGTGACCCTTCATTTTGTGGGTCTGAAATCCTTGTTGCTGAATAGGAATGGAATTTTTGTAATGGAATTGGCTAAAGGGGTGGGCTTTGTGAGAGGAATCCTTGTGATGTTTGTTTTCCCCTTCGTTTCTGTTCCTAGTTTGGAGGTTAGACTTTCACCCGCTCCTGTAGAAGCTTTTCACTGATATAGATAAATTACAGTTGGTGAGCTCTCACTTGTTGTCCTGAATTACGTTAATTATTATGTCCTGAATTGTAATGTGATTGATTTCTTTGCCTAATAAATGTTTCCACAACATCATTTAATGTTAACAATTTATTGCACTCTGTGTGATCTTGACCTCGGCTCTACCTAACTGCAATGTTATAGGGACACCTGCACACATACAGGTTCTGTGACAATGTGTGGACATTCATACTACAGGACGCAACGTTCAAGAACGAGGAATGCCAGGAACTTGTGAAGAGCGTCAAGATCGTGGCCTGCGACTCGAAGCTGCTCACACAATGAATGAGTGAGTGCCTCTGTATCTCCCGATCCGTGCCTCTTTTTATGTTTCCCTTTTTATTTGTGCCTGGGGAGACATGGAAAATTGTAAAAGTGAATCTCTAAAAAAGGAGCACCACTTACCTTTCCTTCCGTGAGCAGCAACAGCTTATATTAAAAACATCTGAAGAGCATTGTGTGTAATGTTTCTGCTCTCATGACAGCTTTTTAACTTCTCTAATTTATATTTGTGGTGTTGCACTGATTTTAGCATCATTTCTTATACTCTCCAAATGAATGCAATATCCTTTCTGGACTGAAAAGTGGGTTAGAAATATGATTGGTTAAACTATATTATTCTTATTTTTGTTTAGGAAGCTCCATCATTTCACTATCTTGGGCAGTTCACTCTATCTAAGCATGTAGAGTGTACATATCAAGTCCTGGATGATGAGTAATTCATTCTTATTGTGTTATTGTTCAACAAAGGAAATCTGATGTGCAGTGTATGCTTATTTATGTTAATTTTTTTTTATAAAATGCATGCGTTATTTAACAAAATGTGTTTTTTTTAGACTAATGGGATGTGGTGATAGTTTTATTTGTAACTGTCTGTACACCAAAGAAGGAGAAAATAAAAGGAAAAACAAGATTCAAACATTCACACAATAAATTTTATCCACATAAAAATACATTTTTCATGTCTTTTACACACAAAAAATCATTAAAAAAAAATACAAACACAGTCAAAAAAATTGTAAAACAAGCCCCAACACAGTGAGTCCACTCACCCAACCACACAAACCAACCCCACAACCACCACCACAATCACCAGACTCAACCCCCCAAACCTCCCACCCCCCGACGACTCTGCCGCCACCGTCGGATCAACGGAATTGGACGGCATCGACATCACCGTATTGGGTACCGACTGGTCCCCGCCGCCACTAACGGGACGGGGACTGGCTTTGGGCGCCGGCGAGGCATAGAGGGTCTTGAGGGCCTGGGCAAGCCCAGGCCATGCAAGACTTTGATCTTGAAGTGTTGGCCGTGCTTGCACTGCTTGCCGTCGTAGTTCCCAGAGAAGAAGTAGGTCATCCCCTCCTTGAGGAGGGGCACGGCCACGACGGGCTGGCCCGCCGACCACACGACGGTGTCGTTGGCGTTGGCGTTGTTGTAATCGCAGCGCTTGTAGGTGATCAGGTTGTAGGTCTGTATCACTGAGTGGTTCTTGTCTGTGTTGAATACTGCATTGGTTTTCCTCTTGTTAATAATAAAAAGGGCAAATGGGGTTTGTATACCAACAACTATAACTGCAAAAGCTTAAGGCCTAATTTGATAACTCTGATCGGAAGAAAATTTTCTTCTTCTCAAATCCAGTTTTCTTAGAAGATTCCTAGAAGGATAATTCCTAGAAGGATAATAACATCGAAGTGGCTCGAAGTGGCCCTAAGAGCCAATCTCATCTCAGATATTAATTTTTTTTTTTTAGTTATACCCAGTTTTAGATAAACTTTGTGATTTTTTATTTTAGGGGGGTGGGGGATTGAATTGTAAAAGTACAAATGTTCCTCCACGCGACCACACATCCCCCACGGCTTTAAGTCCGTGGTGAAGAACATTGGTTTCCTTTGAAAACTCCTTGATTCAATTCTTGTTGTAGGTGGGGGAAAAAATTCCCTGTAGGGTTGGGCTGGGTTTTGGGCTTAGGCTCACTGTTTGTTCTAGATTTACTATGTAAAAAGGGGACTCCGGACTTTGTAAAAAAAAAAAAAAAGTTGAATTGTTTAAATGCCCCTTGACCAAGGGTTTAATTATTTTTCTGCCCCTGGACTTTTTTTTTATTTACCTCTGAAATCTGGTTCGATTTTCTTTTGCCTTTGACCAGTGCCACTTCATTTTTTTTATACATAAACTATTCTCATATGTAAATTAGTATTACATTTATGTAATTGATCGTTAAATTTATGTAATTGGTTATTTTATTTCTGTCATTTATATATCCTTAATTTAGTTCCAGGTATGATATTACATATATGTTTTGTAAATTCTAGTTTTTATAATTTCTGTTGTAATGTTATAAGAATGATAAATGATATTATCTTTAAATGGTAGATTATGTCATTGAGTATCACATTTGTAATTTTTGTTGTAATTGTTATATAAATGTTAGTTTCTATAATTGTTCATTACATGGATCAAGAAGCAATTCTACTAAAATATTACAATTGTTCATAAATTTTCAATTTAGATTCATGCTATTACTAATTTTATTCATAATTCAAATAACATAATTCAAACAATTTATGTATCAATTTTAATGAAACTTTGAGATTGTATCTATAACAATTTTGCATATGTTGAATACACTTACAAATGATAATGCAATGACAGTGAGAATGTATATGACCATTTTGCGTTTAAACATATTTGTGTACTTTAATATTTTTTGTAGACAACTATTAAATATTTGTAACTATTTGTATAATTTCTGTATATATTACATTATGTTTCTGTATTTCTGTAACTGTCTGTAAGGGGGTAGTACGTGTATTATGAAAAGTCAGGGGTAAAAAAAAAAAACCAGATTTTAGAGGTAAATAAAAAATAAAAAAAGTCCAAGAGTAGAAAAAAATTAGACCCTTGGTCAAGGGGCATTTTGAACAATTCACTAAAAAAATGTCACTCTACATGAGAAGGTGATAAAGGTATTACAACAGCATTTGATTGCATAATTGAACAATTTTTGTGTTTGCAGAAGCTGCATTTTGCAATCGTACAACTAAACATAAAAATTAGAGCAGCTTCCTGTAGATAAATTTTAAATAAATAGTGTCCAAAATTCAGAAGGGAACAATTTTCTGCAACATCAATTTTTAACCCAGCATTTTCTTAGAAAATCAATTTTGCAATCGTATAACCAAGCCTTCGAGTGATCCACCTTTGGACAAAGAGACAGAAAAAAAGTCTGAGCTGTAATTGTCGTTGGTCCAGTGTTCTTTTAAGGGGACCACCGTTTCAGCGGCTATTAAGACCCAACATGCTTTATCGGACGACTGTAATTGGTGACTGGTTTGAAGGTGTTCTTTCAACAAAAAAAAAGGGGGCATTTGATTAATAGTAAATTTATTAAGCCAGTGACAATTTTGATAATTAATATCTTTTGAATAATTATTTTAATAAATCCCTATTATTGAATGTATGTTTTACTTAATACATAAAACTTCTTTTTGCAAATCATCATGATGTAAAATTTTCGAATTTCTTTCTTATAAAAACGTTTATTATATCTTTCATAAATAAAAAAGTTAAACTCTTCATCCAAACCAATTCTGATATTAAAAATCAATAACACATTGGGTTTCATAACTATTAAGATGTGTATTCTAAGGAAAAAAAAATCCAAAAAGAACCTAAAAATTATGTAAGACAAAGAACCAATGGAAATTTAGAAAATATGAAAGGAGTGGTGATTAGAACTCACTGAGGAAATCACCCAAGCTGAAGTTCTTCCCAGCAACCCATCTTTGGTAGTTGATCTTTGGGTTGTGTTTATTATCAAACCAGCCAAGATTATCACCAACTGTGTAGTTTTGGTAGGCATCAGCAGCACTTGTGAATGATATAAAAAAGCAAAGAAGAAAACCCAATGAAGAGGATGAGAATAGAAGAAGAAGATCTCTGCTGCACTGATTTCTTCCCATCTTTTTTTTCTTCTTTTGGGATCTGTTTCTCTGGGACTAAAGAGCTGGATCTACTGGTGACCAGGAGTGTTTTTTTAATATTCATTTTTTTGGAGGGGTCAAGACCAAATGTCTAGTGATAAATAGGTCCCATTGTTACATATACTACAAGAATGCCATTGTTTGCATCTCTAAGCCTCTGTTTGCGTATTCGGGATAGATTAGTATTATGTGATATCATGAGATTTTCCGTTTGATTACATTTTTAACATAATTATTTTTGTTTTTATTATATTTTTATGTGTAAGATAGAGATAGATTATTCTATTCCTCATTTGGAATTACTATCGATTTTTATATTAATTTTTTCATATATAGCTATTAAGTTTTATTTGTGCTAAGCAAACAATTATTTTTAGCTATCCATGTCTATCTAGCTTATTTACCACCTCAAACAAAGACTAAGAGGTTACTCCAATCCAATACAGTAGTTTTTAAATCCCAATTGTTTTGAATTTTTTTTTTTTGAACTTGTATATTTATCTAATGAAGTAATTAAATTAAAGTATGTATATGCAGTGATCTGAATATGAATATATGATGGAATTATTACTCCCACCCCAGTAAACCTTGCTCTCACCCTATCATTCATCTCACATTCTCACCCAACCAAATTTTGTTACTTTTGATCCCATCTTATATATAAGTTCATTTTCAACCCCATTCATTTCTCTCCTAACATCACTTTTTTCCTTTAAAAAAAAACCATCACTTTTTTTTATCCTCTTATAGAAAAATTTGACCAACTTTTAACCAAACACATTTGATTGAAACATCTCATTCTATTATATTTTGGTAGGATTTGACATGATGAGTTGTCATATATTTATTGGTTTGACAATTTGAATAAAAAAAAGTTTTTGTTATATTTTTTGTTATTAAATCTTTATCCATGATTCATACACAAACAAGATTAACTTTAAACCAAATACAGTACATGCCAAATTCAACCTCTATGTTGCTAGTCTTTCTGTGTAAGGGTATTGTTGTATATTTTGTGTACTGGGAAGGTATTTTTCATGGTGAAAGTCCTAAAGGAGAGATTTGTCGGCAGATTTGGCATTTTGGATCATGTGATGATAGCTGGAATGATTTGCTTTTATGTTATCAGTCAATAAATAAATAAAAATAAATTCATTTCACAAGTGGCCACTCAAATGCTACAACTGCTTGATTGTAAGAATAAATAAATGGATTTCATTTCATAAAGTGGTCACTCAAATGTTGCCAATGGATTTCCAATTCATTTAATTCAACCTCCATGATTTGTTGTGATAAGAAAAATAAATGAGACAAGAAATTTATTAATTTTACACTCATTTAAAAATATAAAAAACAACATATCTCTTATCCAAAATAGTAGGCGAATATTAGATTCACTTTAGTTCCAAACGCCATCATTATTTATTATTCTATAAATAATATACATTATTTAATGTGGTATGTATGTTTTTAAAATTAAAACATATATATTCCGTATGGACTAATTTATAAATAAAAAATAAAAATTTCTAACATGAAGGTATATACCTCGATACAACGAGTGTAGGTGGCTAACAAAATGAGGTAGTAAAATGAACTGAGTGTAACAACACTGAAAAAAAGAAAAAAAATATTATTACACGCAATCTTTATTTTTCAATCCGTAACATTATTGATAAAATATATATCTCGTTAAAATTTTATCATTTTTGTTTATATATGAATCCATGCAATTCAATGAATGAAGTATATAAAACATTATTTTTTTATAAAAATATATATATCATTAAATGAGATAAACTATTTTTTGTGGATTGAAATCAAAGAGACAAAAAAAAAAAACTGTCATTTATGGCTCACATAGTTACATTCGGGTTCGACAGGTCGGAGTTGGGCTTAACCCGGCCCATGATCTCAAAATCAACGGTCCAAAACAAAAACCCACCGTAAACAATCACCATTCGTCACGTCGTACCGTCCCGTCCTCTTCGCATTCCCAACGGTAACAAAAAACATAACAAAAACCAAAAACCCTAATTTTCACCCCCAAATTCAAAACCCCCAAACCCTCTCCCCCCCTCCTCTCCCGAATTCCTCCCAGAAGAAACCCTAACAATGGCCGCCGCCGCCGCCGACGACGACGACGACGTCACCTCTCCCTCCCAACCCCCGGAGACCTACCTCGCCGGGTTCCTCATCGCGAACATCGTCGGCCTCCGCTACTACACCGGCACCATCAGCGGCCGAGAGATGGTCGGCCTCGTCCGGGAGCCCCTCAACCCCTACGACCCCAACGCGATCAAGGTCCTCAACACCCGCACCGTCCAGGTCGGCCACATCGAGCGCTCCATCGCCGCCATCCTCTCCCCTCTCATCGACTCCCGCTCCATCGCCGTCGAAGGTATCGTCCCCAAACCCCCTCCCAAGAACCGAAACCCTTTCAAGCTCCCCTGCCAGATCCACGTCTTCACCCGTTTGGATATGATTGATGCCGTCCGTTCGGAGATCGAGTTCAACGGGTTGAATCTGATCTCCGAGTCCGATCCCGAGTTCGGGCTCTCAGAGGCTGTGATTGTTCAGGAGGGGAAGCCGAAGAAGGGTTCGGGTTATAACATTGACCAGTTGTTTGATTCGGTGGAGGGGGAGGTGAGGAGGAGAGTGGCGATGGAGCCGCCAAAGGAGGTGGTTTTGAAGGAGCTGTTTCCGCATCAGAAGGAGGGGTTGGGTTGGATGGTTTCGAGGGAGAATTCGGTTGAGTTGCCGCCGTTTTGGAAGGAAGAGAAGGACGGGTTTTATTCGAATGTGTTGACGAATTTTCGGACCAGAGACCGGCCCGAGCCGTTGAGAGGTGGCATATTGGCTGATGACATGGGGTTGGGGAAGACGCTTATGTTGCTCTCTTTGATCGCGACGAACAGGCCTGGTTCTGATCTTCCTCCGTTTGTTGACGTCGATGATGTTGAGGTGGAGAAGACATCGAATAAGAGGGGTAGAGGTAAGGGATCCCGTAAGAAAACAAGTGGGTCAAGTAAGAAACGCAAGATCGATGATGGGTTTTTGAGAATGGAGGGATTGAGCGATTCCGGTCTGAGGACGACTTTGGTTGTTTGCCCTCCTTCGGTGTTCTCGACTTGGATAACTCAGTTGGAGGAGCACACGTGTTCTGGTTCTTTGAAAGTGTACCTGTATCACGGGGAGCGGACGAAGGAGGTCAAGGAGCTTTTGAAGTATGATATCGTGCTTACGACGTATAGTACCCTTGGGGCGGAGTTTAATCTGTCGGAGTCACCCATGAAGAAGATTGAGTGGCTAAGGGTGATTTTGGATGAGGCCCATTTGATTAAGAACTTTGCAGCACAACAGACCAAAGCGGTGATTGCTTTGAAGTCTGAGAGGAGATGGGCAGTCACGGGAACACCTATTCAGAATAGCTCGTTTGATCTCTTCTCTATCATGGCCTTCTTGAGGTTTGAGCCATTCTCCATTAAGAGCTACTGGCAGAGTCTAGTTCAACGACCCCTTGATCAGGGGGGCAAGAGCGGCTTGTCTCGACTGCAGGTAAGATATTTTTTAGCAACCCTTATTATAAGTATCATGGAGTTGTTGGCCGTGTTCAAATGTTGAACTTACACAGCATCCGTCCACCCAAAGAAAAGTTATTTTAGGTTTGAACTTACACAGCAACATATCCCGTGTTTTCTTTCTTCCCCGTATCTCATTCACCTAATGAAACAATTTTTTTCAGGCATTGATGGGAGCTATCTCCTTGCGGCGGACAAAAGATTCACAGGTTGATGGCAAGAGCCTGGTTGGGTTGCCTCCCAAAACTGTTGCAACTTGTTATGTAGAGCTTTCGGCTGAAGAAAGGGAGCAATATGATCACATGGAATCAGAAGCACAGAATGCCTTAAGGCAGTACATCAATGATGACACAGTTATGCGCAACTATTCCACTGTGCTTCATATAATTTTACGGCTTCGCCAAATCTGTAATTCAGTGGCCTTGTGCCCTGAAGATATCAGATCACTGCTTCCATCTGATATTCTTGAAGGTACATACATAACATCTTATTTGATATCGGCAGAAGTTACCTTAATATGGTGGATGCAGGGATTCATTTCATGATTTGTCGTATGGGAACATTTGAACTAGTAGAGGGGGAAATTTTATTAAAGGAAAAAAACCTTCTCTTCCCATAAATCACACATTCTTATATTTCCTCATCCAGCAGTTAACAAATGGAATAAAGGGGGGAAATGAAAAACAAAGTTATTCAATTCCTTTATGGGGGAGAATGAATTGGTTCAATTTCGTTGTCTGCCTCTTGTTATATGAATCTAATATCCTTCAAGTCTCATTATTTAACAGTATTTTAGATGACTATCTGCTTGGATATTTAATAATTTGAAGATTCAAATTCTTTTAAAAACAAAGTTAGTATTGGCATATGTTGTGTATGATGATGCATAGTGCTTGTCGAATTTCTCACCTTGCGTGTTTCAAATACACCTTTGATTGATCATCTCAAAATTCTTTCCTCCTTTAATATAACTGCAACACACCTATATATCCTCAGACATTGTACAGTGTTTGTAATTTGTCTTAGTTTGTCACTCATGTTTCAACTCTGGCGAATGATGCATGGTTATCTGAATCTGATGGATCATGCTCGTCACAATGCAGATGTGTCTGGAAACCCTGAACTGTTAAAAAAGCTGGTTTCCATGCTTGAAGACGGAGATGACTTCGACTGCCCTGTCTGCCTTTGTCCCCCAACAAAAACAGTAATCACTTGTTGCGCTCACATCTTCTGCCAAGCCTGCATTCTGAGAACTCTCAAACAGCTCAACCCCCGGTGCCCCATCTGTCGCCGCCCCCTTTCCCAATCAGATCTCTTCACAGCCCCACCTTCAAATCCTCCTGACACGGAAAACCCTTCATCATATTCTAACAGACCCATCTCCTCCAAAATCTCTGCCTTGCTCAAACTGCTCTCCAAGGAAAACCCATCCACCAAGTCCGTCGTGTTCTCTCAGTTCCAAAAGATGCTTTTGTTGCTTGAGGAGCCCTTAAAGGCAGCTGGTTTTAATGTCCTCCGGTTGGATGGCTCGATGACCGTGAAAAAAAGAACTGATGTGATAAAAGAATTCATGAATTCCAGTGATTCCATGACGGTTCTTCTGGCCAGTCTGAAGGCCTCGGGTGCAGGTATAAACTTAACAGCCGCATCGAGGGTGTACTTGGTGGATCCGTGGTGGAACCCAGCAGTGGAGGAGCAGGCAATGGATCGGGTGCACCGGATAGGGCAGAGTGAGGAAGTGAAGGTAGTAAGGCTGGTCGTGAGGGACAGCATCGAGGAGAGGATTCTCGAGCTTCAGGAGAGGAAGAGGAAGCTCGCAAGCGGGGTTTTTGGGAGGAAGGAGGGGAAGGAGCTGAAGCAAATGCGCGTGGAGGATTTACGCACTATCATGCGCATGTGATGTGAGTTTTTTCTCCTTGCATATGTATAATTTTGTGAAGTAAATGTTTTTAAATGTGTTTTTTTTGTTATATGGGGTGGGAGGAATGTGGTCCTCTCCTCTGCATGCTAGCATGCCATTTTTGATGTGGTTTCACATTTTGAGAAACTGTGGTGTATAGTATATATATTTTTAATGTTAATGTAAAATTAATTTCATTTGCAAAAGGCTCTCATATTGTGAGATATTGTGAGTTACTAAATTGAAATTGGAATGGTATCTGTTCAGTTTTGCATGAATAAGATCATGCAACTCTAATGAATCATACCGATACTGTTCCGTCTGATATATCTTGTAGTTTTAGTAATTGTTTGTAACATAGCTTTAATATATATTAAAGAGAGAGTATCGGCTAGATGATCGATTTTTTTTATGAGTTTTTAATCTTTTTCATTATATGTTATAATTTTTTAATTGAGTTGTTTTGTTTTTTAATAGCATTTATTTTTAGCTTTATATGACATTCAATTGTTGGTTAATTGTATATTTTTGATATATTGGAGGAAACTAATGTGAAATGGATAATATAATGTTTAATAATTTATTGTGTCACAGTTATACGTTTCTACTTTCACCTAAACTTTATGTTAATCAAGTAATAATTTTATTTTTAAGAAAATGTAAGCGTATACATAAAATATTTGACAATTTTTGTTATGTATTGTTATACAGTGGTGGATGTATATTGTACAGCTGTACAAAGTGTGATGTATTGTAAGGCACATTGTGTGATGTATTGTAAGAGGAGAATCACTACTGAAATTGAAAGAGTTGTCTTGTAGTTTGTGTAAGAAGTGTAAATGTTTATTAAATAAGCAATAGATTGATTATTAATAGAAGAATATGAAAAGAAAAAATTTTGATTATAAAATATAATTCTTTTTATGAATTTAAAAAGTTTACATGTGATTGTTATATTTTTTTCATACATGACACACGGAAAAATCCTAGCTGAGGTTGAATAAAGAAAATTTTCTTTTTTTTAAGCATTTATTTGTCTTATTTACACTATGATAACATAAAATATATTATGTTATCATAGTATACGGGGTTCAATCATAGTGTATAGATAGTAAGGCTGATCGTGAAGGACAGCATCGAGGAGAGGAAGAGGAAGCTCGCAAGCGGGGTTTTTGGGAGGAAGGTGGGGAAGGAGCTGAAGCAAATGCGCGTGGAGGATTTGCGCACTATCATGCGCATGTGATGTGAGTTCTTTCTCCTTCTTGCATATGTATAATTTTGTGAAGTAAATGTTTTTATATGTGTTTTTTTATATTTATTATGTGTGTGTGAGGACTGTGTTCCTCTCCTCTGCATGTTAGCATGCCATTTTTTTATGTGGTTTCACATTTTGAGAAATTGTGATATATAGTAGTTTTTTTGTAAAAAAATATTAATGTAATGTTTATTTCATTTGCAAAGATAGTACTTGGAGCATCTCAATCTTGTACCAAAACATTTACTCAAATTTAAATTTTAGTTAAAAGTCACTCAAAAACTCTCCAATCATTTATCTATACCAAATTAAATTTTTATTCAAATCTACTCAAATCAATGGAGACTCAAATCTTTACTCGACATATTTTCTTGGAGCGTTATTCTATTTTTTTTGTTTTTTTTCTTTCAACTCCAACTTCAACTTCCAATGAATTAGATTAAATCCCCCCACTCCAAAATAAATAAATAAATAGTGTGGTCTTATTGCTTTAGTCTTCATCTTTGTTTTTTTTACTTTGTATTGTTATCTTTTTTTAAATGGATGATTATGATTTTTAATATTTAAATATGAGGGAAAAAATTGAGAGGCAAATATGCTTGGAGGAATGGCTTTAAAAATAATTTTAGGAAATAATTGGAAAAAGATGTAATTTTTTTAAAAAATTGAGTAAAACACGAAGTGAAAATTGGAGACACACTATAACAAATTAAGCTTTCATTCAAATTTTAAATAAAATTTGAGTATAAATTTAAGTAAGGACCGAAGATGGTCTTACAAAAGTCTTTTATCTGGTGAGTTGCTGAATTTGAAATTTGTGTAGTTTTTGCCCCCCGTTTGGATAGCGGAATTGAGTTATTCTGGATAGATAACTATGCCAGTATAGATAACAAATCTACAAGAATAAAAGATTTTCTGTTTGGTTGTATTTTTTTTATTCCCATTAGAAAACGTAAGAATAAATGTTGAGTTGTTTGTTTGATAAATAATAAAATATAAATAAAGTGTAAAAAAGTTGATTTGACATTTGATGTATAAGAGGTGTTGATAGGTGATTTGATGTGATTAGGTGTAAAAAGTTGATTTGACATGTGGGCCCATGAGAATAGATAAGGTGAGTATAGCTTATCCTAGAGGTTGCTTAGAATTGTTATACTCTCTTATACTTGTTTAAACTGGCTTAGTAATACCAAGTTATACCCTTCAAACAAACAACTATTTTTCTTATCCATTCCTATACCACCCTTATACCGCCCTTATACTCGTCTATTCCGTTACACAGACGGGGGGGGGGGGGGGGGTGCATGAATAAGCTTCATGCAACTATCATGAATATTACTGATACCGTTTCTTATATATCTTGTAAGTTTATTAATTGCTTGTAACATAGCAGTAATCTTATCTTATCTATCTAGTATATATAAAGCGGTACGAAGGCGACAAAGTTTCGTCAACGGGGTAAAACGGTCATTTTCGGACATTTTGCGGATAAGCCCCCGTATCCGTCTTATTTATGAATAGGTCCTTATAAAAGTTGGCTGTGGTCGTGAGCCATGCTCGGACGTTTTGCGGATAGGCCCCCATATCCATCTTATTCATGGATAGGTCCTTATAAAAATCGGCTGAGTTTGTCCTTTTCTGTGGTTATTTAGGCCATGCTCGGACATTTTGTGGATAGGCCCCCGTATCCTTCTTATTTATGAATAGGTCCTTATAAAAATCGGCCATGGCCGTGAGTCATACTCGGATATTTTTCGGATAAACCCCCGTATCTATCTTATTTATAAGTAGGTTCTTATAAAACTCCCGCATAGCGCGTACATCATGACTGGTATATATAAAGAGAGTGTATTAAATGAATGATTGATTGTTTTATGAGTTTTTAATCTTTTTCATTATATATTATAATTTTTTAATCGAGTTTTGTTTTTGAACAACATTTATTTTTAATTTTTTATTATATGCATGTTGATTTGTATATCTTTGATATATTGGGGGAAACCAATGTGAAAAGTGTAATTTAATATTTGTTCATAGAGTAAGAGCACAAGAGTGATACTTTTGTACTGTCACTTAAGTTTTATGGTTATGAATAAGCTTCATGCAACTCTCATGAATCATACTGATACTGTTTCTTATATATCTTGTAAGTTTATTGATCGCTTGTAACATAGCAGTAATATATATGGTGTATTAAATGGATAATTGATTGTTTTATGATTTTTTAATCTTTTTCATTATATATTATAATTTTTTAATCGAGTTTTGTTTTTGAACAACATTTATTTTTAATTTTTTATTATATGCATGTTGATTAATTGTATATCTTTGATATATTGGGGGAAACCAATGTGAAAAGTGTAATTTAATATTTGTTCATAGAGTAAGAACACAAGAGTGATGCTTTTCTACTGTCACTTAAGTTTTATGGTTATGAAGTAATCATTTCATTTTTTAAAAACAGAGGTGTATACCGAAAATATTTGTCAATTTTTGTTATAATTTGTTATATATAGTGGCTTCAGTTTTCTTTTTTAGTGTTCAGAACATGATGATTTCTTATTAGTAAAAAAAAATTGGATTAGTTAATTTATAGACATCACCTTTCTCTCCACATCCTTACATTATTTTTAGACAGAAGCCTAGACAGAGTTCATTGCAAATGTATTAATATGTAAATATTTTTTTTTTTAAGAAAAAACCAAAAAAATAAGATCCAAAAATACCACAATATATAAATTTCCCATAAAAGCCAAACCCTCCATTCCCGTTTCTTTTTGCCTTCCGAAAAAAGAAAGAAAGAAAGAAAGAAGGGAATATACAATTAAACTCTTTCATCCTTCAAATATCTGTCCAAGAAAACAAACAATGTGTGACATCCAGTGCTAACTGGATCCGGTCCCCTCAAAGCCATCTTCATCTTGTGTATTGGATAAAATACTTTCATTTGATTTTGCTATTTAGTAAGATCTGCATCACTTTCCATTAATTGTGATAATAAATTCTCTCATTTACTTAGCGTTGACTTACCAACCTGTTTGTTGATGATTATTCGAAAGAATTTTTCGTTGGACTGGAGCAAACAGACAAATATAGCCTTTCAATTTAACTATAAGGTCAACCCTTTAAACTACTAGGTTCCAAAAATCATCTCCATACTTTTATATATACACACAATAATTTGAGTTTTTACTTAGGGGGCGTTTGGCGCGGCGGAATGCGGATTTTAAGTTCTGATTAATAAGTGCAGAAAGAGATTATGTTGTTAATCTTTAAGGAGTTCAGAAAAAAAGTGTTTGGTTCAATGAAAAATATTGTGTAGTTATTTAAATAAGTCTGTTTGATTGACCTGTAACATATGTGCTTATTAGGAGGGTATTTCGGTCCATTTTATAAGTATGAATGTTATTTTGATGTTTGATTGAATATTTAAAATAAAGTTCTTATTTATTCCATTAATACATGTACCACTCATTAAAGCTCGAACAATGGATTTTTACACATTTAAATTTGATAAGAGTACCAATTGAGGGTTAAAGATACTATTGAGAAAACCGATGCATTAGAAGAATAAAAAACACAATAAAATAAATTCACAACACAAACAACTCCAAACAAACCTATTCATCAATTCAAACCTATACCAAACACAAACACAAATTTAACAATTCCAACCTGAATCAAACTTCACACACACACACCAAAATGATTTTTAATCAAACTTCTGCAGTCAACGTCGGAGGGGGTGATGCGGGCGGAGGCGAGGGCGGAGGAGAGGAGGGGGTGGAGGTGGTGGTGGGCAGTCTCTGGAGAGGAAGTCGTGGCTGGGAGGGGTGATTTAGGTGGACCTAGGGTTGGA
Organism: Acorus calamus; assembly: GCA_030737845.1. Classification (NCBI taxonomy): domain Eukaryota; kingdom Viridiplantae; phylum Streptophyta; class Magnoliopsida; order Acorales; family Acoraceae; genus Acorus; species Acorus calamus. The sequence continues at coordinate 5,221,204 of CM060861.1, read as the reverse complement.
GAGGATCGCGACGGAGGGCTTGACCACGCCGTTGCCGATCTTGTTCGCGGTGGATTCTCTGCCACGGCGGATTGTCCCGGTGAGCGCCGATCGGAGATCCATGGCCTCCGCCTCCGTGAACCAGCGAGAGGGCGATTGATGAAGGAATCTCAAAATGGGGATGAACTTGGTGGCTAGGGTTTTGAAAGTGTCTCCAAAAATGTCGAATGCGGGGAGAGAGAGTGAAAAACAGGGTTATATATACTATGTAATAATGGAAAAAGAGCAGGGGCTGTTTGGTCTTTTGGTCTTTTCACAGGGGTTGAATTTGGGCGAGGAGCGTTTGGCGACAAATAAGTAGGTCCTTCTTCACTTATATTTTGGGGTGAAAAACTACTGAAAGATGAATTTAGTAGAGCTTATAATTGGATCAACCAAACATACTACTAACCCAATAAGTACTGAAAATCCGGTTCAAGACAAATAAGGGCTGAATTCTGGGTGAACCAAACAGCCCCCAAGTATATATCAACGCTTTCATGTCAGATAGTCTCGCACGCTATCTATCTCATACAGTTTCAAATGTAATTTAATTGTTTTTTAAATATATATATATATATATATATTATTAGGAGTGATTAGGTGCGGGTCGTGCGGTCGTGCGGCGTCGACCACGGGCCGTATATCTCGCGGGTTAAAGGTCGGGGGCGAAATGAAGAATATACTTCAACCGCACGACCCGCACGCTAAGTATATGTATATATATATATTATAATTAAGCATCTTTAAAGAAATGAAGAATATACATAGAAATCTTCATAGAAGTACACACCACACCTCCTGCAAATATGAGAATGCAAATATCTGCTTTAACAGCCATATTTATTTGTAAAATGTTACATTTGCAGTGTCCATGTTTTCATTTTTTTAAAATTATACATCTTATCGAATAATGTATATGCTTTTATAAAAGATAAAATGTATATACTCTAATAAATAAATAATTTCATTTACAAAAGACGTGAAAAATTTTCAACAAAGAGATGAACGGCATTTAAAACTGTAAAAAAGATTTAGCAATAACAGCACTCGTCACATAATTGTCACGTCATCTAACCATAACTTAGGACATGTCAAATTAAACAAACCTTACACAGTGTCCACTTCTCCCAACTAGCAGAATCTAAAGCAAAACAAACAACGACAACAACAACATGCAACAGGTTCATCCACTCCTCTATATCATTTTCATAATCTATGCATTACTAGTAATAGAGATAGATAAAAAGAGAGAGAGAGAGCTACCATCAATTATCCTGTAAGTGCTCCTCCATCTCCTCCTCCTCCTCCTCATCCTCGTAATCAATCTCCTCATCTGCCGTCGCGTCCTGGTACTGCTGATACTCCGACACGAGATCATTCATGTTGCTCTCCGCCTCGGTGAACTCCATCTCATCCATTCCCTCACCTGTATACCAATGCAAGAAGGCCTTCCTCCTGAACATCGCCGTAAACTGCTCACTCACCCTCCTGAACATCTCCTGTATGGATGTCGAGTTCCCAATGAACGTCGATGCCATTGACAAGCCCCTCGGCGGGATGTCGCAGACGCTGGATTTCACATTGTTTGGGATCCACTCGACGAAGTAGGAGGAGTTCTTGTTCTGGATGTTGATCATCTGTTCGTCGACCTCTTTGGTGCTCATCTTTCCTCGGAACATGGCGGAGGCGGTGAGGTAGCGGCCGTGGCGGGGGTCGGCAGCGCACATCATGTTCTTGGAGTCCCACATTTGCTGGGTGAGCTCGGGGACGGTGAGGGCGCGGTACTGCTGGGAGCCACGGGAGGTGAGAGGGGCGAAGCCGACCATGAAGAAGTGGAGGCGGGGGAAGGGGATGAGGTTCACGGCGAGCTTGCGGAGGTCAGAGTTCAGCTGGCCCGGGAACCGGAGGCAGCAGGTCACACCGCTCATTGTTGCTGATATCAAGTGGTTCAGGTCCCCAACTGTCCATGGAACACAACATAAATAAATAAATGAAATATAAAAATTATAAGATAATTTGAGAGGCAACCATAAACATGGATTTAAAGATACATGAAGAAAGAATTCCTATTTCTCAGGAACCAGATCTGGTAGATTACTTGGAAGGGAAAAGTTTGCCTAAAAATCCAGGAATAATAAACACAAAAATAGAAGATTCCAAACATAATTTTCCTGGGTATTCCAATAGAAAGAGAATGAGAATAAATATCAAACTAGCCCGAAATAGAAATTTAATAATCGATGTACGATTCAGATGAATTAAGCTTTTCTGGACTACATTTGAACACATGAAACATCATTTCATTAAAAATTTGGTTTTCATATGATTGCATATGGAACATGGGCCATAGTTCTCTATCCAAAAAGAAAAAAAGAAAGAAAGAAAAGAAGAGGAGGAAAGTTTCAAACTTTTCCGTACCACATTGCAAGAAGATTATTATTTTAATTTCTATCTCTAGATGGGCCCTACCCATGTTATGTGATGTTAGGGTATTCAATTCATTGACACTGCCATGTGAACAACCCACATTAACATGATTATTGACCAAAAAAATGACATAGTGACTAATCCCAGATGACCTTTATTAAGAATACCTTCCCTTATAAACAGACGAGCAGTCATTACTTACCTTGTCCACATCAGATACAAAAACAGTATTAATGAAGCAATAAAGGACACATTTCCATCTGAAGTTCTAACAAATACACAATCAACAGATATGCCAAATGGGGAGTTACGAATGAGATATTACACCTACCATATCAGCTAGTGATGATTGACATCAGATATGCTAAATAATTGATTTCCCTTATTTAGTTTCCGGGGCATATACTACAAGAGAAGTATTATCTGTAGAGTTATATGTTCTGTTACTTAATAACATCCACAAGCGGGTATCACATCCAAAGTTGATAAGAGCAGGGAGCCATTTTGCATTCTGAGGGAACTTACAACACTAAAGAAATTTTGAACATTTTGCCAACAGAAAATAGTAGAACATGACTTGCAAAATCAAATATTTATATATCTCTCTTGCAAACATTGATGAGGCCCATTTTCAACTATGCCCCAAAAAGCATAATGCAAGCCTCGAGCAAAACATGTGTGTTTAATTAGACAGATCAACGACAACCATAACCATTGGATCTTTTAAAAACAGCAGTAATTGTAGTCAAAATCTCTATTGTTAGTTACTCATTATCACATGTATTCCATGATTCAATCAATCAAATGATTCAAATCATTGAAGAGGCATATTGAGAATCTAAAATGTTGAGCACTAAATGATAAAATTGAACCAGTTAACAGAAAATCCAATTACTCTTAAGTGAGATATCTAAAAAAAAACCAGAGATGTATCCATATAGATGGTGATATACTCACAGCTGGGAGTGGTCAGCTTAAGAGTTCTAAAACAGATGTCATAGAGAGCCTCATTATCCAACACCATACACTCATCAGCATTCTCCACCAACTGGTGAACTGAGAGAGTCGCATTGTAGGGCTCCACCACTGTGTCAGAAACCTTTGGTGAGGGAAAGACCGAGAAGGTGAGCAACATCCGGTCAGGGTATTCTTCCCTGATCTTCGATATCAGCAGTGTTCCCATACCAGAACCAGTCCCGCCACCAAGAGAGTGGCAGACTTGAAAACCTGGTTATACAAAAACAACTAAATCAATCACATTTCCCAACATATACTCAGTTTAAAAAGTCAGATAAAAAGAAAATTTTCCCAAGCAAAAATAAAAATAACAAAGTGAGGTCTCAAAATTTTCTTTCTATTGTTTTATTTACTTTTGGAGAAGTGAGAACTTTCTTGAGAGTTGATTCAACTCAAACACGCAATCACGATACTATTAAAATCTCATCATGCATGCTACAGTACTACCAAGATGTTCAACAAAAGACAGAGATAAAGTTCTCCGATGTGTTTTTTAACCAAATTAACAAAACTAAAGAACATGTTACAATGTTGGTAAGCAACCATAGAAAATCAATTAAAGTACTAGCTAGTTGCTGAATTAGTAGCATCAGAATTTAATTTGTCAAGTAGATATAAAGAACACATGGGATTATCAGAGGTGGTATCCATGATCTGTTGTAACCCAACTCTAAATAACAAATATCTATAGATAACTCTAAATACCAAATTTATAAATGCATAACAAACATGAAATCAAACACTATCTAGTGTCAAAGATCAAATCAAACTCAAAGCAAGAACATCAGAATACAAAAAAATTGCGACATCAGAGTAATTTTTAGATACCTTGCAGGCAATCACAGTTCTCAGCTTCTTTGCGTACGACATCAAGAACTGAATCAATAAGCTCTGCACCCTCCGTGTAGTGACCCTTAGCCCAGTTGTTTCCGGCCCCAGACTGCCCAAAAACAAAGTTATCAGGGCGGAAGATCTGCCCATACGGGCCTGTGCGGACGCTGTCCATGGTTCCTGGCTCAAGGTCCATGAGGATGGCACGGGGTACAAATCGCCCACATGAGGCCTCATTGTAGTAGACGTTGACCCTCTCGAGCTGGAGGTCAGAGTTCCCATTGTACCTCCCCGTGGGATCGATCCCGTGCTCATCACACACAACTTCCCAAAACTTGGATCCGATCTGGTTCCCACATTGCCCTCCCTGAACATGAAGGATCTCTCTCATCTTGATTTCTTTTGTCTTTTGGTTCCTGAATCAATCGAAATTTCAAAAAGGTAGAGAAAAATTTGAGATCAAGAACTGGAGATCTGAATAGCTGTACTTTCAATCTTTCCCTAAATCAAAATAATAATGCATAAAACAACAAAATCAAGACTTGTAAAAATTAAAAAAATAAAATAAAGATCTGTACTAGGGGATGCATGCTCAGATAGATCAGGATCACAATTTTTACATACTTTTGAGTATATTGTTTTTTTGCTTTTGTTTCCTAAAATCAAATGTAAATATGACATAGATCAAAATATTGCAGCATTGGATGATAATATACCATTTAAATCAATTAAAAATGCAAGCAAAGAATTGAAATAATTAAGTGAAGATTTGACTTGTAGTTATTCCATTTTTTTTTTCCCTAAAAATCGAAATCATGGTTTTTTTATAATAAGACAATCGATGCTTTTAGAATTTGAAGGGAAAAACATCAACGATTGCTCTCTGAATAACATAACGTATGACAGAACAAATCATAGTCACTATCGTTTTCATATTTTTCACAAAATTCGAAATATAATAAATCACGATTTGACTCACAAATTTCTTCAAATATTGAAGAGATCTAAAACAAACGACAAAACACAGCGACATCAGAGAAGAGATTCAGGAATATTTCAGAAAAAAAACATGAATAACAGATTATCAGTTATAGATTCGTACAAAAACTCATAAGGAATGCAAGAGAAAAACGCGATCAAAAGTGAGAGAATCACGATCTGAGAAACAAATTCCAAATGATGATCAAATACGACCGATTATAAGCCCTCGATGGATGCAAAAACACGATCAAATACAGATTTAAAGTACCTAAAAAACAGATTCAAACCCCCGACCAAACCACAAGAAAAAAGGGTTAAATCAGATCAAACGAAAAGCAGATCTGAAAATGCAGACTCTAAAGCATCTGACTAACCGGCGGGGATTCGAATGTCCGGCGGGAGAAGCCCGGGATCTGGAGAGTCTCCGGCGATCGGAAGAGACGGAGAGAGAGAGAGAGAGGGATTTAAATAAGTGGCGTCAGTGGGGGGAGTGAAAGAAGAAACGTTGGAGGATCGAACGGCTGAGGTTCTTTTCATCTGTTATTTAATCACCGTTGGATGGGGAGATCGAACGGATTACGCTGACTCCCGATTCGGAGGGACAAATGTCGGTTTCGGTTTTTTATATTTCAAAAATCGAGGGCGTGTAATGACTGGAATGCCCTTTTTCATTTTTCCTGACATTTGATTGGCGTGACGTGTGAGGTTGTCGGATGTTTAATTTAATGTCTTTTTTTCTTCCGTTTTAATGCATTCTTAACATCAATGTTTTAAAAACACAATTCACTTGATTGAAAAAAAAAATTAAACGAATAAGAATAATTGGTTCATTCATTAAGTTATAGTTCGATTTGAACAGTAACATAATAATAACATAATAAATGTATTAATTATTATTATTATTATTATTATTATTATTATTATTATTATTATTATTATAAATCTCTAAAAAATTATTATATATATTTTCAAAAATCTTTACATTGTTATAAAATCTCAAATATTAATATTTTGCACGTATATCATCCAAAAATATATTATCAATTTTTATACCACTCTAAATAACCTATTTATTTTTATATCATTGGAATATGTAGAAATTATGCATATTTAGTATCTTAGTTAACTTTCATTAAAATTTCTATTAAAACAGTTAGTCTTCGATAAATGATCAAATTATCCTTATTTTTTTATTTTGTATATTTTACATTATCAAATATAATATTTACAAAAATTTTAATTTTAATTTTAATATGAAAATGATCTATTCATCTAAAATCCAAATATAAAAATTAAACATACAAACTATTTATTATCTAAGACAAAACATTTAGTAACACCTACTTTCTTAGAAATGAAATAAAATTATTTTGTGAATAATTGATCATATATTTTACAAAATGATAAATTAAAAAAAAAAGAAGCAGAAATTGGTGGAAGAAAAGAAAAGAAGGGATAAAGGTTGAATGACTAATTATTGATTTAAAAAAGAACAAGAAATTAATTAGGTTATTATATTTAATTTTTTATATTATGACAAATATATGTTATTTCTGTCATTTTTATTTATTGATTAAGAACTAACTAAGATTAAGTTTTAGCTTATTAAAAAGGATAAAAGAAATGCACATTTTTTTCATCAAGAAAAATTTTAATGGTAAAAATAAATATATTATTTGTGGTGATATAAAAATAAATAATATATTTTTTAATGGTATACATGCAAAAAGTTCTATTTTAAATTTATATTTAATATCACAATACAAGTTTATATATAAATCTAAATTTTGTTTAAGAAAAATCTAAATTTTTAGTAAATTTAAAATTTTAACAAATAACTAATTCCAAAAATAAGTGAATAAATTTTGTCTTAAAAATTGTCAGTTTAATATACGCGGGTTAATTGATTTTTATCATTTTTAGGGTAAAACCATATTAGACTAGATGGATGAATGTTCACCAATTTAACCATCTTGGTCGGGTAAATTGAAATTATGCAATATGTATGGTGTTGTTCTGGTAAATTGAATTATTTGGACAGTGCAAAGGAGAGAGAGGAAGAGTGAGAGAAGGACAAAAAGTGGTCTAAAGCAGAGAAGTCACATGAACTGTGACTTTGCCATGTGAATTGTGACTTTGCCAGACGTTCTCAGACCTTGCATATCAACCATGGTCAGATTTTAACTATATATTATGGTTAATCATGTTGTTTGATTTTATTTTATTTCACAGGAGAAATTAAATTTGGATATTTGAGAGGGCTTGGATCCAGTAGTATCATTAATATCGAATTGTACATCTTATTAATCAAACTACATAGTCTATTAATCGAACTGCACAACTAATTATTGGGTATAATGTCACTTTCTGTGCAGTTCAATTCATAGGTTGTGTAATTCAATTCATTAATTGTGTAGTTTGATATTGATGGTACCAATCCTGGATTCGGACTCTCTTTGGGTTCCCTGAATTATTTTTAGATTCCTGGAATATTTAAATTTATTTTTATGTCTCCAGACTCATTGTATATTATTTTCGGGTCCTTTCATCTGTATAACATTAAGTCCACCGTTATATTTTTCATTTTTATTTCTCCTTCACCATTTGTGTATATTATTAAATTGTTTGTGTATACTGTTAATAGGTTTATGTACATTGTTAACAAGTCTATATACACTGTTAAACTTTGTTGATGGGTTTTGTACCTTGTTTATTTTCTATTATGAATGTCATTATATTATGACACGATGAAAATTTATATATTTTTAGAGTTGGTTGTGATATGTTTGTTGTTAAATTTGGTGTGCGTAGAGGAAATGTCTGGTTGTCTGTGCGGATAGGAAGAAGGGGCACAAAAAATTGTGAAAACATGGACAAAATTAAAAGAAAAAAAAGAGACAAAATAACCTTCATTGGATTGAAGGGCTCATACATAATACATAATACATCAAGTACAAAATCAGTCTTAAATTTATTGGACCAACCCCTCAATATATCAAAGTTTTCTCTCATCCAAACAGCAAAGGAATAACACAAACCATTATGTAAATACTGAATTGATTTTTAGAAGTGACGCCCAATTCAATGTGGTTTCATGTGATTCGTGTCACCTAGGTCAAAGATTTATATTTGAATATCATCACAAGGGGGGGACTCATTTTTATCCAGTCCACGTGACCTAGATCAACAGAAATAAATTATCCATCTTGTTTGGAAGAAGACAAGCAATGGCACCTGCAAACTGCAAGTGAACATGTCAATTATTTCACTAAATAAATTACTCATCTTGTTTGGAAGAAGACAAACAGTGGCACACTGGCACCTGCAACTACAAGTGAACATGTCAATTATTTCACTAATTTCTAATTTTGTAGTTACTATGTTGTTTATGTGATTGAGCGCTGATACATTTGAGTTTGTTCTGCATCTTCGCTTACAATTTAGAAGCAATTCTCCAGCCGCCTATACATTGACATATTAATATTAGAATATAGATTACGCTCTCACAATGTATACCTCATTATCGTAGTATATAAAGATTAAATTTCTTTGCATTTTTCAATAAAAATAATATACTAGTGAATTGGTATATGTTTCATATTTTATAATATTATGTATTTCAATTAACAGAAATTGCTCACAAATCCTTTGCATCAGTACATTCAAACAATTCCAACAAAGAGAATAACAAACTCATGGTTCTGGATTACATAGTTCATAGTTGTGATTCCATGAATACTTTGTTTATCACGCAACATATAATCACATTGTCTCACCCAAAATGTCACATACCCTTTATTAATGCATGTTAGCTATCAAAGAGTGTATAATTATGGGCATCATAAGGTCCTGATATTTTTTATCTGGATTAGAACTCCCATCAGAGCTTAGGACCTGTAATAGCCTCTCTTATCAAATATCAAGGCACAAGAACTTTCAGGAATAAAAACCAGTCTGTCAACAATGGAAAATCGCATAAAGTCTCAATCTAAAAAAGATCCACAATTATGCCTATTTAATTCACAAAGAAATTTATTCATATATGCCAAGCATTCTGAACCATATAGTTCAAAAAGAGAGCCAAATAGTTACTCTTCATTTAGCAGACAAACCAAACAGAGAAAAACTCTGCTTCAAGCCTGATTTTCATTTCGTCTCTCCCATCCCTTCAGCGTATTCATCCTCATCTTCTTCTTCATCATCCTCATCACGATCCTTCATATTGTACAAACCCGCCCTGGGATAGTTCAATAGATCACGCTTCCCGTCTTCATCGTTCATGAAGTCGAGACCATATGTGGTGTTTCTGTGTTTCACCAAAAGCCAACGCAATAACCGGTCTTCCTTGTTCAAGTAATGCAGATCCTTGTTGAAGCTTGGGGGGGCCATCAAGGTCATCTGCATGAGTTGGCCCTGCACTAGCATTACTTGGTGTCAGAAAAAACAAACAAGCTGTTATGAGGAGAAAAATATGATTCATATAAAAGGCAAATTTATTCAACTATAACACCAAGCATACGGTAGTACAGTTCAGCGAAAAAATTGTTTTTCGTGTCTGATGGAGGAAAAGAACATGATTCTACTTGGGTGGGTTCTAAATATTATACTGTATTGTCTCCTCTAGAAATGTAGAAGCTTTCAGAAATTGACCCCCCCCCCCCCCCCAACATAATTCAATGGACTGATATGAAGCTACCAAGAGAGCCAAGTGATGTATAAGTCTTCCTCGTAATTGATTCTCAGTTGAACATAACAAAAAAAGAATCACAACTGAGAGAAGGGCACAAAAAAATTAGGTCCATATCAGTGATCCCACATAATGACCATAAAATCCAGATGTAGAACACATAGGGTTCAGAAAACCAAGTCACAACAAAACCAATGCCGATATGGAAATAATTTGACAAATAGACACTGAGTACGATATACTGACCTTGTAGTATCTCCCATCATGCTTCTTGACGGCATAGCCCAGAAAAACCCGGCCGAAGGACTTGATATCAGTGATGACCCCATTCCTACGGTAGGCGTGCCTCCCCACCTGTGCAACAAGGTCCATCAGAGCCACCTTCTCTACGGTGGGCTTCATGAGAAGCATGCACTCGTATAGCGGCATTCTTTATTTTCCTTCTACTTTCTTTCACACCTACTCTCAATCTTCAACTTCAGAAAGGGGGCGGTTATTACCACCCCATCAAATATTCACCCCACCCCAAAAAAAATAATTAAAATATACTATCATGGGCTTTTGAAAGCATCCCTACCCACCCCATCCCTACCCACCCCATATTGCCCTAACCCACCCACATTATTACCCACCCCAGACATCTGTGTAAACCCCAAACTCACCCTTAGAATTAAAACCCCAAAGGAACTCGCGCCTTCTTCTCTCTCCCCGCCATCAGTCCCCTCGGCACGGCACAGCACACCTTTCCGGCGTGGGTTCTGTGCGCCTCTTCTATCCACCATCACTAATAATCCCCTTCTTTGCTCCACAGGGTCATAACATTGATTTGGAAGCCCTAATAAAAGAGGTAACAATTTTCTCTTCATCTACAGCTTTCATTTTTTTGTTTGGTGGTCTTGGACATGGTGGTGGTGGTTTATATGGTGGTTTTTGCAATGGTTGTGGTGGTACCCATGTTAGGGTTTGTTGTGGTGGTGAGACATTGTGGTGATGCTGATTATTATGGTGTTGGTGATTATTTGGGTGGTGGCAACGCTTTTATTCGTCCTTTCATTGATGGTGGTGGTGTCTGTGTTGTTAGGATTCGGGTTTCATTGATTTTGGTTGTGATGGTGCAATCTAAGGTCTTTGTGGTGGTCTTAATAGTTGGTGGTGGTGTTAGTGCTCTTGTGTGGGTAGTGTAATGTGGTTGTGGTGGCCTTGAGGGTTGGTGATGGTTCTATTATTTAATTGTAGTTAATTTATTATATTGTTTATAATTCTAACCAAATGGATTATCTTGTAGATATTAAATCATCTCGATTGTCATTGAAGAGAAAGATTACAAAATTTGAAAGTATTGATACAATGGACAGAGAGGTTAGTTTCTTATATGCATCATCTAATGAAATGAAAAATTATATAAATTTTGTGTTGTAATGGTGGTGTATTATATAAAACTTGTAGAATGATATGCTTCCAATCGTCAAAGAAGTTGATGTGGGCATCCCATATACTGACACCACTGAGCATTTCATAACCCATATGGTAATCTTCTCTCCTACATTTATATGCGTTTACAATTTGAAGTATAGAAGTTAATTTATTTTTTCATATCATGTTTTAGGTATTTGACAATCGGAAAGAATTGATTGAGTGGGTTAAACGTGTCGGTCGTGCGATTGGTGTGATCGTTGTGATCGGTAGATCGGACGTTTCCGATCCTAGGAGAGCACCGCGTGTTATCCTAATATGTGAAAGAGGAGGGAAGTACGACAACCGTCCACGAAGAAATGAGAAGGGCAAACCTAAACGACAGACGGGTACAAAGAAATGTGAATGCCCATTCAAATTGCGGGCTACCGAAGTAAATGGAAAATGGAGCGTACATGTGTTATGTGGGCTGCACAACCATGAATTGATAAGGAACTTCGAGGGGCATTCTTTCGCAGGAAAATTACTTGATGAAGAACTCAAAGTGTTGCAAGGAATGTCAAAAAGTGGTGTGCATCCTCGCGATATACTCGCTCACCTGAAAAGCAACGACCCCACTAATGTGAGTACTATAAGGAACATATATAATGCTCGAAAGAAGATGCGGCTATTGGAGACCGGTGGGCGTACGCAGCTACAACAATTAATGAAGCTGGTCTATGAGCATGGGTATATTGAGCATCATAGAGTTGATGCAGAAGGTGATGTTCTGTTGGAGTTATTTTTCGCGCACCCAACTAGTATGAACATGGTTAAAGCTTTTCCCATAACATTTATGATGGATTGCACCTATAAAACCAACAAGTATAGATTGCCCCTATTGGAGGTTGTTGGCCTCACGTCAACAGGGAAGACCTTCGCTGCAGCATTTGCATATCTACATTCGGAGAAGGAAGAAAATTACACTTGGGCATTGGAGTGTTTTAAAGAACTTTTTGATGGCTTTACCTTGCCTAAAGTGATCATAACTGACCACGAGGTTGCTTTGATGAACGCTATATCCACTGTCTTTCCTACAAGTACAAATCTTCTTTGTCGAGTGCATATCCAGAAAAATGTGTTCAAAAATTGTAGGAAGGCATTCGATGATGTTGAATCATGGGATGCATTCATGGAGGCATGGACCTATGTGATGTGGGCCCCAACTGAGGTGGAGTACATGAAGAGGCTGCAACATTTAGAGACTGATTTCCAACAATATCCAAAGGAGCTTGCGTATCTTCAAACCACATGGTTGATCAAACACAAACAAAGATTTGTTTCAGCATGGATTGATCAACACATGCACCTTGGGAACGCTTCGACTAATAGGGTTGAAGGCCATCATGCTAAGCTAAAGAGGTATCTGCAGACTTCCATCCAAAACTTTGTTAGCTCATGGAATGTCATTAACAATCTACTCGAGCTACAGATTTGTGACATTAGAGCATCGTTTGAGGAGAGCCTGACTAAGATCCCCCACAAGTTCAGAGGTTCGATGTATAGTGATCTCATTGGTTCTGTCTCGATATACGCTCTTCAAAAAATTAAAGCTGAGATTGAGATGAGTGACACAGTGGAGCCCTACCCAAACATTTGCGATCATGTACTTCAAACCACTTGTGGATTGCCATGCATGCATATGCTTGCGGAGTTTAGGAGTGAAGATTCTCCCATCCAACTGTCAGTCATCCACCCATTCTGGCGCAAGCTTGACTGCAGTTCACCATTTGTTGAGGACTATACTGATGTGGTCGACATTGGTCCGGAAATCGAGCTCCTATGCAATCGGTTTAAGCATGGAAACCTTGCTCAACAAAAGGAAATAAAAAAATGCCTTAGAAAATTGAGTAACCCTGCTGCGAGTCTTTTGTTGGAGCCATCAGTCAAGATCACTACAAGGGGCCGCAAGAGGAGTGGAAATAAAAGGGCTAAAGCCATTGCAGAGGAATCAACTAAAAGAGATCCTAGTGGATTTGAATATGTCCTTCAATCCGTAGAGAAATCAAAGCAACTAGAAGCCACCATTCTTACACAGGCCCATAAAACTCCAATCCCCAAGAAAGCAAAAGTTGTAAAGATCAATGCCCAAAGACCGATGCTCCTCAAGAAAAGGATGGTTGATACAGACATGTACCTGAATGAATTACCTCCCTTTCTATCACCATTCATCAGAGGCTTAAGTGATGTTCCCGGTGATGGTCATTGTGGATATCGCGTGATTGCCGGATTTTTGGGCATGGCCAATGATGGTTGGAGAGACGTCAGGAATGATCTGCTAACGGAAATCGTTGAACACCCTGATTTATATGAAATAGTCTTCTATGGCCTTGATCGTATGGAGGAGTTGAAAAGGGGTTTGCAATGTCAAGCATCATTTGCAGATGTCAGCCATTGGATGTCGATGCCGGATATGGGATGCGTTATTGCTTCATGTTACAAGATAGTAGTGGTGCACATATCGAAGCTTCAATGCCTCACATTCTTCCCACTTCAAGATCCTCCACCTCCTGCATCGTCACAAAGAGTCCTTTGCATTGGATACGTCAGTGGATGCCACTTTATTAGAGTTGAATTGACTTCGGATTCCCCGATACCTCCTGCATCCAAGACATGGGAGCGCTTCCGATCTAACGCCGCATCAGCTTGGGTAACACCATATGTGGACAAAATGAAAAAATTCAAGACTTCTGCTGGCACCGACGTTGCGATTGTGGACATTCTTGAATCCTCATAGTGTATGTGTATATATATATACACAACATACACTAAGACTTTACTTTTTTGTTAGTCTTGCAGATATCATAGGGGGTCTATTTGGTACATCTTGTATAGGGAATATTTTGTATCTCTTGTATATGTAAGATAAATCTCTTACTAGAAGTTAGGACATCTTGTATATCCCATGTAGACAAGCTAAATCTCCTACTAGCAGTTATTTGCTCTATATTGTATAAAGTAGACAAGGTTGGTTGTTGGTCTTATAAACTATTAACTTTATGTATTGATTAGATATGATTGATTGTTAGTTGAAGATGAACACCCTTTATGCATGAGGTGTGGATTGACATGTTTTAGAATTTCTTACAAGTAGCATTTTGAAAAGGAAGATACAAAATTCTGACATGGCAACCTGCTCGTGTCGACATGTTCAGTGTCGATCAATGCTAACTGCATCGACAATATAAATGTCGATGGAAAGCAGTGAGTTACTGTCCCTTCGTTCGACATTACAAGTGTCGATGGTACCTTTATTTGTCGACAGTATCAGTGTCGAATCGAACAGGGCCAGTTGCTGACCCATATTCGACAAAGATAATGTCGATGAAAACTATTGTACGTCGACATCCATGGTGTCGAATTTAACCTGTCCGCTACTGTCCCATGTTCGACACGTATAATGTCGATAGAATCTATTAAATGTCGACATTCATGATGTCGAATTTAACATATCCGCTACTGTCCCATGTTTGACATTTATAATGTCGATCAAAAGTATTTGGGATCGACTTCCATGATGTCGAATTTAACATATCCGCCACTGTCCCATGTTCGACATTTATAATGTCGATCAAAATTATTTGACATCGACTTCCATGATGTCGAATTTAACCTCTCAGCTACTGTCCCATGCTTGACAGGTATAATATCGATCCAAAGTATTGGACATCGACATCCATGATGTCGAATGTAACCTGTCCGCTACTGTCCCATGTTCGACAAGTATAATGTCGATGAAATCTATTACACGTCGACATTCATGATGTCGAATTTAACCTATCAGCTACTGTCGATCCCAGTACATATGATGTAACAAATGCAATATTAGTCGATAACATCACTGTCGAAATAAGAAAAAACAGTCGACATGTTCATTGTCGAACCTCCCAGGACAACAACATGATTTCACTGTGCTTTCATTAATTCTACCACCAATCAAAACATTCAAACATCCTGTTATTAAACACTTCAAAACACATTGCATGGACCATTCAAAACACATGCTCATGACCAAGTTAAACAAATTAAACCTTTCTGAGGCCATTCAAAACTCATTAAACCCCTTTGACATAAAGCAAAGATATATCCGCCTTTTGACATTTATCACCAACAAAAAGGCCAAAAAAATCATACAACTATCCCAAAAAAACATACATCCCCACACATTGGTGTAATGCATTCATTTTCCATGACATGGGTGATACTAGTGTTGCGAATGCCGAACATTTAGTCTTTTACTGCGACGTTCCGTAGTTCTCATTGTAGTTGGAGGGATCGACACTGGCAGAGGACAACCATCTTGAATGTAGTCGATCACATTTTG
Organism: Acorus calamus; assembly: GCA_030737845.1. NCBI lineage: Eukaryota > Viridiplantae > Streptophyta > Magnoliopsida > Acorales > Acoraceae > Acorus > Acorus calamus. The sequence continues at coordinate 5,205,464 of CM060861.1, read as the reverse complement.
CATATGCTTTTGTAAAACACCCGCAGTGTATCTTCCTTGGACCAGGGGATGCAAGTATTCTACTATTGCAGATCGCTACATCAAGTAGAATGTTGACGTGTTAATACACATTAGGTTAAAATGAGACTTGAAAAATCAGTGAACACTTACCCAGTCCTCATCTGAAGATTTATCAACCATAGAACTACTGGTTGCCAATCCATATCTCCTATGGTCTGGGTTTTGAACGAATCTGTGACTTACTCTATCAAACCACCCCATATATTCTGGAACTGTGTCCCATGGACTTTGTGTTCGGGGCCCTTTTGATCTTGGACCCAACAAGTGATTGTCCCATTGCTCCATATACGTCGCACTACCACCATAAGTGACTCGGTAGCAACTAGCGGCGCGTGGTCGTCTACTCTTTCCTTCTGGCCGGATAGGTTCCTTTGGAATTGTTTGGAGGTGACCAAATTGTCGAAGCATTCGGTCGGGCATATACGGCTCATACACTCTATTAGCGACCAAGCAACCATTAAAAAATGCGTATTCTTGTAAGGGAAATGCTTGCCGTATATTCAAATACGGATCAAAGTCAACCTGAGCAATACAGCCACAACCAAAGACACATTAGAACACTAAATCTATAGAATGTATGAGCCGCGCTTGACTCTTGCAAGATACTAGATCCATTTTTACCTGCTCTGGAGTCAATGAGTCGATCAATTCCCTGATGGTAATGACATTGCTCTTTTGCAATCCAAGAGAATTCCTGCACATCTTCCATAATGCAGCTCGTGGGTATCTTTGGATGACACGATCGTTTTGTACAGGCCTAAATAAAGGAATATACTCATACACCCATGCCTGTATAGATGACAACCAATTAGTTAATGGCTTATAACGCGCTGTTATGTAAATTTTTATGAAATGTAATGCACGATATAATTTACAGTACCTGAAGGAGAGTTAAGTATCCAGAGATTTGTTTGCACATGGCTCTTGATGCAATCCCAAGTTGACGATACAGGTGCACTAATGTGGCAGCCCCCCAAGCATGATCTTTTACTTTGTTGAGATCCCGTAGAATATGAAGATACTCAACTGAGACATATGAGCCGGTCTTATCAGAAAAAATAGTGCAACCCAACAAATAAAGAAGATACCCTCGGACAGCACATTCGATACTAGGTAAGGGCATGGTACGCGTCTTCAAAGCAAGATGTTCTCTCAACCAAGACAATCTAACTGATCTTCCATTGGATGAATTTAGTTCCTTGATGATGACTCCTTGTTGAATCAGAGGCAATGTATCGCTTACTAATTCGACGGCTGCATCAAAAGATTCAATTGGTGGGATTGACACTGCACGACCCATGATAGGAATGCCTATAATCTGATTCACATCATCTAGTGTGATGCCCATCTCTCCAACCGGAAAATGGAATGTATTCGTTTCTGGGTGCCACCTTTCAACCATTGCAGATATTAGAGAGCAATTGATTGTTTTGAAGCTACATTGCACCAAGGGTAGCAGTCCACTCTCCCTCACTCTATCAACAAAGATGATAGCTTCATCATCTAATCTCCAGCTATCTAGCAGGCTAACAGGTTGACGACACCTTAACACAGAACGCTCCTGTGAAAAAATAAACCCAATTCAATGTTAAAATATAATTTTATTTAAATAAATATACAATAATCTTTGTATAGTATATACCTTTCCGTTCCAAATATTATATGCCACATGGTGTCGATAATCGACAAGGATATCATTATTTACTGGTCCACCTTGAAAAGGACCTTTCAAACTGCTTTCGTCGATCTCTGAATCTTCTTTTGCCTCTTCTACCACCACTTCCTCTTCTGGTGGGTCATCAACAATGTTTTCAGAACTTGAAGGCATATCCATCGATTTAGTCTTCCGATTGGAAGCCGTAGGTCGCATGCGTTTCTTCGAAGCCATCCTTTATATTGAAAATGTTAAGTTAGTGTCCATATATATGCGAAAAAATAAGGAAATCATGTTGAAGGAGGATAGAGGGAACATGTAATCATTCAATCACAAAATTCACAAGAACATTAATCTCATGTAATAATGAACACCATAACCCATGTATAGCCATTTATCACAGTACCAGTGGAAGGAATTGGATTATAAAAAAATAATAAATCAGCCGATCAATACATTTAACCAACCATTAGGCATCAAGGTTTATATTCTAGACTGTAACCATCAAGAACAACTTATTTTACATATCATGCATATCCTAGTAGACTATGTCAGATGTAAAACCAGGAAAATATACAATTTTTAAAACCCAATTTCCTTCAAGCACAAAACAATGTACTATACAATACAATTTACATCCAAAACTCCACAGCACGGCTGCTTCCTAAAGGTCATGGGTAATAAACAAAATAAGAATATTCCATCACAGAATCTAGAAGAAAATTTTTCTTTTAGCCAATATATTAAAAAAAAGAAGACCAACAATGCAAACCTCCTCTGTCATCCAACTGGTTCCTAAAGCATATGTATTTGTTCCTAGATATATGGATGCAAGAATGGCATTAGATCAATACCTCAATCCAAATGGTTTCCAGTCTTTTTTGACATTTGCATATTTAATCTCAAACAAGTTTATCAAAACTAAAAATGCCAATGCCACAGTGGAAGATTATTTACGTCAATGCAACAAGTTTAGCTAAAATATATTTTTAAAAAATCAAAGTCATCACTGAGAAAATTTAGATGTGTATAGTGTCAATTTCATCATGGGACCTTCTACTGTTGACTGCTGACTACTTTATATGCTAGGGGTTGACAATGCAATCTTTAACAATGTAATCAAAATTATACAGAGTGCTATTAGTATACAAAAAATACACATAACTATACCACTACAGAGCTTGAAAACATGACTTTAACTCCATTTAAAGAAGAGATTGACTGGACGGAGGGTTACTTTTGGAAAGACATTGGTTGGAGGGTCATTTCACAAAAAAAGTTGGCAAGCAACAACAGGTGAACTTCATCATTTTTTTTTCACTCAAGTTTATTTGATAAAGAGTTATACCCTTGAATCCATGTGAATGTGACAATAACTTGAAACTATGATCATGTGGGGAGTTTTGGCTTAATAAATTAAGAATTGAAAAGTATTTGTGAAGTGTGTTGTTGACTTGTTCAATGGTGTTGTGATTTCAGGGTCCATTAAAGAAAGGACTGGCTTATGTGCTTTTTTTCCCATTTTTTATCACATGACTGAACCGTCAAAGAAAGTCTGGTATAAAAGTTGTGCACATCCAAGTGCATGTGAAGAAATTTAATCGATCTATGCATTGATGTGAAGACATATATGCTCAATATATGCTCGATTTGGAGAGAAAATCCCATCCGATACAATGCAACCACCAAAACAAATTTAGAAGTCCAAACCATAATGATTTTAGTAACATTTTACAACTAACTAATCAATAGAAAAAAAAAACAATACAATAAATAATCCATTAATAACCCAAATTTTTTCTTTAAACAACCAATGCTACTCATTCCATCAACCAATAAAAATAATCTCTTTCAAAAAAACCATTTCCAACCATTTCTCCAACAATTTTTTTACAAGACAAAAGTTCTCCAACAACCCTAAAAATGGGATTAGGGTTATGTTTGAAATAAACCAATCTAGGGTTTCTAATATAAAATTTCATATAGACAGAATGTAATACAAATATCACATATACAGTGAATATAACATGAACGAAAAAAAGAAAAGGAGGGGATCTAACCTTCTTTGTTGAATGTGGTGAAAGGAGACGTTGAAATCGGGAGCCGCGATAGGGGGTAGAACTGGGATCGGTGGAAGAAGGAGATGGTTCCGCTGAGGCCTTTGAACGGTGAGATCGGTGGATCGGAACAGACGCCGGAGGATGGAGGGAGTTTTGGAGATGGAGGGGAGAGGGAAAAATGAAAAGAAAAACGGAAGGGAAAGGGAGACTGACGAGGAAGATGAGAAACTTAGTGGGGGTGGGATTGAAATTCTAAATCATCTTTTATATATTGGGGTGGGATAGGGTATCTTATCATTTGTAGTGGGTGGATAAATTAACGGGGTGGGGATCATATAAAATGGGGTTGTAATACCCGCCCCCCTTCAGAAACAAGCATCAATCAAATATACAGTTAAATTTTGCTGGAGGGAGGGGACTAGTTGGATAGAAAAGACCACCACCAAATTTGATTTAGCCCCATTTGAAACCAATTTTCCAAAATGTATGTAGAAGGGCAATAGTTCTTCACTATAAAAGGCGGTCATGAGACGGAATCTGTACACGCTTCCAGTAAATGATGCTTGGCTAAAAAAATAGTATAAAAAATGAATTTCCAGTATGATTAATGAAAAATATACAATTATGATAGACCTTATCATCCCAATAGACAAACCAAATGAAACATTTGCAACCACATTATGATTATAAACTCCTACAGAACTGTGGAAGACTCTACCTGTATTAGTTTGACACAGTTACAATAAAAAGCAAGAAAGGCAATCATACAGTATTGGATTCATCATTCAACCCAGCTACATTTCTCCACTAATCTTTCCCCAAAGACTCATATTTAATGTAACATGTGACATCTAAAAGGTTCAAACTGTCCCAAAAAGACATTTTCTCTCCAACACAGAAAACCATAGGAGACTAACTCATCAAGAACACATTCATAGTCATAATTTTGAAGTGGGTAATCAACAAGTTTAACTTTTGAATAATCAGGACTACTTGATCGAATCAGTAAATTCAACTTCATGGGCGCCCCTCAAAAATCTTTCATTTCACACACTTTCAACCAAAATCTTCACATGGGCACCTGATTCAATGTAATACAGACGCGCAGAGAGAGAGAGAGAGAGAGAGAGAGAGAGGGTTCATTTACCAATGATGGGGGAAACGGAGACCGTACGACGGCTGAGAAGATCTCATCAAGAATGGTGGAGATTTCGCCCGACGATCGGGAATAGAAGAGAGAGGAAAGAAGGATGGTTTAGGGTTTTTGGTTGGCTGGGTATTAGATGGATTGTGAAGGGCGTTTTTAGAATATACAAATATGAAAATCAAATTTTTTATTTTTTAAAAATAAAATATATTATAGTATCTCAAACCTTGTATCATGTACCTAAATTTAAATTTGAATAAAAATCACATAAAAATCTCTTATGTTTTTATTTAAGTTTTTACTCAAATCAAGAAAGATTCAAACGTTTACTTAAATTTTCAACGGGTATTTTTTTCTTCTGTCATCTCTACATTTTTTAAAATATTTAAATAAAATACAAATTAATTATTAAAGACACTGTATCAAATGAAACTTTTACTTAAATTTTTATTAAAATATGAGTATATATTTTCTTTTTATTGGATGAACACTTGTCGCTGATCTTACTATACATGTTTGATAAGGGGATGACCTTAATACATTTCATCATATACCTCATTTTTTATAATAATTTTTTTTTGAAAAAATCAGTAACAAAATATTGAACACATCATGTTCCCACTATTCCATTAGAAAAAATTATTTTATATAAATTAGGAAATGTTTTTGAATTCATTGGGGTTGATTTTTATCTTTGCAAGAAGCTGTGATGTAAAAATGGTTTAATTAATTTAAAAACACGTCTCTTTTTTTTTATAATGTTACCTAATATTTTTTTCTCACCCTAATTCTAATATCCACATGTTTTAATTTTTTAAAATAATATATCATTTTTAATGAGATATGTACTTTTATATTAAAAAAAATGATGCATGTACTTTATTGAATTCTATGGATGTATTTATAGAAAATGTAAAAAAAATTTAACCAGACATATACCTCATTAATGTAAGTTTATGACGTTTTGAGATATATAAGATTAAAATTATAACTAAAAAAGAGAGTGTATGACAAAGGTGCTCATTTTTTAGTCCAAATGGAGTAATTTTTAAAAAAGTGAAAAGCAAACCATTTGGGAACCCAAGAATGGATACATAGATTTGAATTGGAGGAGAAACATGCAGGCCACACACTCGTTGAGGCATATAGCTGCTGTTACACAATTATTTTTATAATTCAAAATGTAATCTTATGTTCCTCGTGGTGAAATATATAACTCTTTAGGTGAAGTATATCCATGTTAAACTCTGAGTCCAATGTTTGTTCTGAAATTATTAGGCTACCCCTGCAGGTTCAAATAAACTTGTAACCTGGGAATTGAGGTTCAAAAGAAACCTCCATTTCAGTTTTTATTTGTCTGAATAAAGTAATCCTCTTGTGTGTAAGTTTGTTAATTATCTGAAAAAATATTCGTATCCGATCCGAATCCGTATCCGAAAATGCAGAAAATATCTGATATCCGAAAATCCGTATCCGTATCCAAACCAAATTATCCGTATCTGAAAATTTTCGGATCGGATCGGAAATTGCCTATATCCGATCCGAACAATATCCGTATCTGAACTATTATTTTATTTATATATGTTAGAATTAGTTTCAACCCTTAGATGAAAATCAAATGGCTCATGATATAGGGAAAAACACAAACCTATTTAACCATGTTGAATACTTGTTTAACTATATTAAGTTTTGTATTTTTATGTTTTTGATGGATATCTATTTAACCATGTTAGAACTTAAAATTTTATAAATTCTTTAAATTTTTTTCTGATTCAAATATTTCGGATCAGATACGGATATATGTTTTGAAATATCCGTCGGATATCGAATACGGATATTTTTTCGGATATTCAATTTGGATACGGATACGGGCCTATCCGATCCGTATCCGTCCGATTGACACACTTACTTGTATGGGTGGGTATATCATAAGCATAGCAAATAGGGGTATATGATGTCAGATAAATTCCTTTTGGAATGGAAAAGGAATAGCCCCATTTGGTTTGAGAGAATGATATATTTATCAGTGCATTCTGCGTCTGCATAAGAAAACATGAAATAGTTCCTAAATTTGGTGCCAAGCAGGTCATACTCTCTCTTCGCTATGTAACAGATAATATTTCTTTTCAAGAATTACAAACATTTTTTAAGATTGGAGACTTACACACATCAGCTGTAGCTGTTACATCTTTTGTATAGATTAATGAATGCACATACACTCATACACATGACACTACATATAGATAAACATGAAAATAATCTAAAAGTGGACTGAAAGAACTGTCTTGAGTGGACCTAGACCAATTCAGTCGTGTGTTCATTCAATGTTCTGAGCTATGTTTGAAAAAAATCAACCAGCTTGATCTCCTCTTCTGCACAACCTAGAATTGTCTCAGTTTCCTGTCTCGTAATAAGAGAAAAAAAAGGGTGATTAGTCACACAATTCAGCAACATGAGGGTGTGTTTGAACATAAGAAAAGTTTCTTTGATCACTGAAAAAACTGGTATTTATACCATGCAGAATGAGAGAAGTTTCTTTGACCACTGAAAAAACTGGTGTTTATACCATGCAGAATGAGAGAATCCTTAATTTCTTCTCTTTTGTCATACTACAAGAGAGGAGTGTAATCTGTTCCGTCTTCATGTGGGTGTGAATGTGAGGGAATCATTTTGTCACTTTCCATCACAAGCATAAACAACATAAAAACTGATGATTAGAAGGGAAATAAATTATTTTTCCCATCACTTTCCATTTTACCCAGATTTCTTCACACTGCTCCCACTTTTGTCCAACATTGTACACAAATAGACCCCTAGTTAGCGTATATCTAACTCAGTAAATATTCAGATGAACCAGAATTTACCATGTTAGCAGAAGGTTTGTTTTCAGAAACGATGTCTTCAGTCTCCACCCTCCACCAGTGTATACCAATTTGAATGAACCAAATGTTGTATTGTAATCAATGGATCGAGAAACGGAAAGATTAGGATTCTGCTTTCATAGAAGATTCCGTTTTTTAATCATCTGGACATCCCTGATTCAAACAATTGGAGTAACGGCAACTGTAAAGATGTAACGTTTCGGTATTTTTCGGCCTTATATATTTATTTTAAATATATAATGGAAATTTTAAAATTTGATTTTTTATATTTCATTTTTCAGATTTGACGGTGGGCCCAAATGGGTTTAATTTGATTTATAATTATGATAATTATAAATTGATGTTAAAATAATTATTTTAATATTTTTCTATAGATCTTTATAGCGTTAAAATACTTTGGTTGAAATTTGGTGAGATTCGAAGTTCGAAAAATTTGATTTTTAGGCTTAGTGTCAAGTTATTGGGCCTAGGATCTAGTTGCGAATCCAGAATACATTTTTATAGCCTTCTGGGATTTTTCTGTAAATCGGATAGGGATCTGTTTGTAAATCGGATAGGGACGTCATTGTAAACTGGAAACACTTCAGGGTTCGTTTTGTAATTTCGGTAAACCCCTTTAAATAACATGTTTGGGTTAGGGTTTTTCATCCAAATCTCAGAAGTTATGAAGGGTTGTGATGACCTAACCCTAGATGGAGATGGTGGGTGGTGTAACCGGATCTAAGGTGAGATATCATTCCCTATTGATTTTGTTAGTTTTAATTTATTTTTGTTAAGATATGATTACGTCAAGTAATTGTTTGGGGAAGAAGTTTGATGGATTAGGGTTAGGGTTTGATTGATTTAATTTAATGATTATTTGATTTGATTTTTATGGATCTCAAAGGAATTCTTAAGATCAAATTAGATTTATTAGTTTTGGGGATTTAATGGCCATTTTCGGGTTGATTTTATGCTTGGACGTAAATCGGGTTTTTGACTATGATAGAGTCGTTTCTGGAAAAAATGTATTTGACAAACAGAAATAGGTTTTGAAAAGAGCTTTCCAACGAATCATTAATCGTCCAATTCGGAGTTATGGATAGAAAGTTATGGTTTTTGAAAGATTTCTGTGCAGTTTATTGAAATTCAAATATTTAGCTTGATGACCAAGTTTGATGAATGTTAGAGATTTAGATGATCCCAAATTTGATGTTTAATGAAGTATAGTTTGTTTTGCGGGTTTTGATGATTTTATTGATCTTGAGAACTTAAATAGAATCTTAAATCGATAATTTATTTAGTGGGATCAATGAATATTGATTGGATATTGTTGTTATTTGGATGTAAATTGATTGGATTTGAGTTACTCGATCATGGAATTATAGTTGAGCCTTATTGGATTTGTCCAAATATTTATTCGATGATTGATTGATCATATGGGTCTTATGGAATAAATGGATATTGATTATCGGATCGGATCATTGTGAGTATATGGGTATTCTAATATTTATTCGAAGTTGGGATTTTCATTAGGACTTTGAAGTGAGTTGTTGATTGTAGGTCTATAAGATATCGGCTTTTGGGATTATTGGGCATATTGCTGTTATAAGTTGGTTGCCAGTTGTTTGGGTCATGATTGATTGTTTCTTATTTATTATTATATAATTGTTATGCTAGGTTATTAACGTGCGAGTGTGTATCGTTGATGTTTGCGTCGATCGAAGGTGAGTAGGCCTATCGATTTACTTTATGTGGGTTTTTATCTATCTTGTTGAATTTCACGTGCTAATTACATTTGTGTGATATTATGTGTCATCCATGCATTTATATTTTAATAAATTTGCATGATTTGGATATTTTCTTCATATTGATCGAATTGCATTTTTGTTGAATGAAGTTGCATGATTTATTTCCTTCATCATGTCATTAAAATAGCATGAATTATGCTATTCATGTTTCAAGAATTAACATAATATATTTTCTGATGCTTATGCTTTCGAAATAATATTTGGATTAAAGATTTTCATTTCGAGAGTTTTGAAAAAATTTAGGACTAGTGGAGACAACCTAGTCCTAGGAGATTTTATCAAGATGCATATCATGACATATTTTATGGATTAAATCCCCCCGTAGTATTTCGCCTTTGGGGAGGAAGGTCTAGGACTCGAAGAGTCCCAAGATCGGTGAGGGGTGTGGTAAAGCATTCCTTACAGCGGCGGATTCCTTTGTTTGGAGTCTGCAGCAACCGGGACATCCTGTGCTGTGTTCTCGAAGTGATGGCAGCGGCAACCCATCAGCGTCTTCTAGATCCGACGTCTCCTCGAGGGAGCTTTTTGAGCGATTTAGTCGCTTGGGGCTTGGCACTTGTTTTGGGGAATGGTTCTTCCGATTGAGAACCCTACCCGATCATATCATTTAAGCTGCATGATTTCTATGACGTGGACCAAGGATTGGGTCACGTGATTGCATTAAAACTATATTTTATTAATCTCATGAATTTAATTTAATTTTTTTAAAAAGAAAATTCGTATATTTTTTATATATAAATATATATATATATATATATATATATATATATATATATATAATGATATTTTTTTAATTCTCATGATTTCTCTGATGTGAGCCAATGATTTGGGCCACGCGTGCATTAAAATATTTTTCAAGTTTATGATTTTAAATTGATTTAATAAAATAAAATATTTATTAAATGAAATTCTGATTTTCATAAAACCTTATTTTTATATGTAACTATCATATAAAGTAATTTGTCAGTGGACTTATTCACTGAGTTAATTGCTCACCCTATTCGATATGGGCTGGTTGTTTCATAACCAGGTATTGCGTATTCTGAGGATTAAGATGAAGTTTGAAATTTTCGCATCTTTCAGAAATTTCTTCGACGTAGCAGTTCGAGGATAAATTATAGTTGCGATCAACTATTTAGGTTTGTTTAGTTTAGATGGCTCCCACAGGGGTGGTTTAGTATGTCTTTTCATTCTAGTATTTTGTTTATGTCAGACTCTAATATTTTGTAAGACCGTTAGTGGTTTGTAACTTTTGGATATTGTTTTTATGTTTTATCACTTTTAATTTTTATTATATTAGTATTGTTTTTTTTCAAGTAAAAGAAAAAAAAAGGCTGTAAATTTTGGTCTTGTATTTGGATTAAGTTTAGTAGCGACAGATTTACCGTCCGATAAGCGGTTAGGTAAATGTGGGGCGTTACAAAAGATGTGCAAATGACAGCTTATCTGAATGTAAACTCTTCAAAGCGCAAAGAAGTCACAGTGGTGTAAGGTTAAAAAGATGTTCATACCCAGTATTCTAATAAGCAGGCTTCAGACAGGAAGATATCATATTTCTTGACTCATATCCATGGAATGGTGGGGTTGTGGGAAAATTGGCTTCTTGATTCTGCGCAGAGGGGCAGAACGATCCTTCTTCAATGGCAGTAGCTTGCCCAAGAATAAACTATTAACGATCCAATTTGCTGACTGCAGGAGGGATCATTATAGCTTTCATAAGTACCTGAGTAAAACATTTACACACAACTGCCTCATGCTCAGGGATAAGATTGATAATGACATCCCTTTGTTGACATTGACACGGGGGAACTCTTTATTAGGGAGTGGTATTGTTCAGATGCTATATTTGTAATGTGTTTTGGTTCTTGTGTAACAAGGGCATGTTTGCCACTCTTATTAAAATGTTGTAGAAGTATAAAGGCACAATGCACCAAAATTAAACATGCTGCTATTATGACATTAAAAATCAATACTAACCATTGTTTGAAGGTTATATTCAGAAGCACAATGCTTAAGGTGACGTGAAGCGTTGCTCTCATCCTCCACAACAATTGCTCCCGCAGAATTCTGCCCAGTTTCCAAACTCTGGGCCAACCACTTTAAATTTTTAAATATCTGACCACCTCCATGCTGAAAAATTAAATGATATAAGAACAAGGACAAAACTTTCATGGAGAATATGAAGCAGATACATATACCCAAGCACTTACATAACATTAATTTAACCAAAAAAAACCTTAGTGAAAGGTGGATTGCACTGAAGCTCTTGTGAACAAATTAGACACCAAAAGACTATTACTAATATGAAAAAAAATCACATTTCAAACTTATGACAAAGCATTACATTTATAATTTTTGAGAATTTGGTGCAAAAGCTAGGTCTTCCATAAAGCATGAATCCCAATCCATCGAAGATGTAAGAGTAATTGCTGCAATGCACTAGCTGTCCACTTTTGAAATTCCTCCTATCAATGGCTTGATATGGTAGGATCAGGTATCTGTTATAGAATACAGTCATAAGAATTCCTCACTAAAGCTATGGATAAAACATTTGGAATAGAGAACATATGCAAAAAAAAATGATGACTAAAGAATAGAGTCATGAACCTAAATCTTTTTTTTTTTTTTTTTGGGGGGGGGGGGGGGGGGGGGGGGGGGGGGAAGGGGGCAAAAGAAGAGAATCCATCCTTACTTAGAATGTCGTAATGTGGTACCAGCCTCAATTGAGTCAGTGACCCAATCAGCTGTCAGCACAGAGGCATTGGTCGCACAGCCATAAAGAAACTTCGTTGTTTGCACCTACATAAAAATAATTGATAGACAATGATTACATGGAAGCAAACCATGTTTATTCATCAAGACGAATCGAACCTTGAAAATTCTGAAAACAAGCATAACCAATGTACAAAGTGGCTGAAACAGGCATACAATAGAAAAAAGGATGCCATTTCAAAACTCAGGAACAACCTTTCTTGGTGACAACACAACAGGGAGCTGAAGATCCTCAAATTTCAGTTCTCTATTTCCTTTCAAATTCAGTGATGGTGATGGCACACCAGAGAGAACAACACCACCATGTTTCCTGATCAGATCCTTGAGTTCCTTTTCTTTTGGACTTGAAAATCCAGTCAGCAAAAATTCCAACCCTTGGAATATCATTCTCCTTCCATCTGTGCAGCAACTCCTGAAACTCCTATGACCATTTCCTCTAGCTCCAGATTGCAATAATGAACTGGTAGCCTTCATCCTCGTATCAAATTTTCTGAACTGACCTGAAATATTACACAATACAAAAATACTGATACAGATATTTTAAATGATACTGATAAACGCAAATATTCTAATGGGAACACATCAAAAAGTGAAAAAATGTTTTTTTTTAATGGTAAAAGTGGGAAAATGGTTTACTTTGGTTTTTAAGAGTCTGATGCTTAAATCGCAGCTTGCAGCTGGTATTGCTCTGGATTTTGATGTCAGCTTCCGAGAAACGAACTCTCTTCTTTGACATATTTTCGTTTTCTTGATTTGAACACAAGTTTGAATGAAGAGGGAAATATGATAAACCATCAGTTTGAACCCTGAAATCAGCATTGTTCATGAACCTTCCTGCATCATTTTCGCTAACTTTTGGTACTGAAGAAGTTGTTGGACCATCATCTCCGATGCTTCCCTTTGAAGAAGCACGAAGGCGGCCGGATGCCATAATTTAAAACAAGAGGAGAGTCAACTTTCTCCTGCTGGTGACTTAACAACTCAATATCTTCATCACCATTTCGGTCATCCTGGAGATTCCTTAGTTCTTGATTTGTGGGATCAAAAAAAGGCTTCCTGGTCGCAGAAACTGCATTGGTATTTTTGTGTTTTTTACTATCAAGGAATTTATCATGGCTCGGGTTATTTTTGTTGAATCTGGCAGAAGGTAAGGAAGGGAATTCAGAGGACTTTTTCATATTGGAATCCATGGGGCAATCCACATTTTCCTGACATGGAAACAACTGGGTGATCGTTTGGCTAGACACATAGGGAAAACTGTTTCATTGTAGACAGAAACATCTCCACTTGAGCCAGTGTGTTGAGCAGGAATTAGCTTGCTGTAGGTCTTGAGAGATGAGAACTGCCTGATCCCTCCAGAACCTTCATCGTTGAACTTAGAAGGAACAAATTCTTTTTCCTGGGGGGAGGTCATTAAACTCACAACCTTTTCTGTACTTACTCTCATAGTTTGTTCATTCCGGTTGTGCAAGTCATCAGATTCCACGACAGGATTTAAGTACTTTTGACTTTTCTCTTTCGTATCATTCAAACAAAGGCCTGTGATATTGGAATTATCACCTGAAGAAATACTGCATGGTACAACAGAACAAAGAGGATCCACAGATGGACTAGATCTCACAAGATCATCATATATATTTTCATTGATCTTTGCGTCAGTATCAATCATATGTTCAAATGGTGTGCATGAGGTGCAACTACCTCTCGCCCTGATCCTGGTTGCTGCACTGATGATTTCTCATCAACGAAAACATCTAATGATTCTGAAAAGAAGCTCATATCCCCAGTGAAGAAATTCGGTTTAGCATTTGTAACGTTCTGATTGTTGTGCAAGTTATCTTCACCACCCTTGATCAGAAAAAGAAGTTAATCAGATTGCTTGAGATAACTCAAAAACAACATCAATACAGCATAATGGATATTATATCCCAGACAAAATAACAAATTAAATGTATCAGCACCACAAGGAATTGTGGAAGTTAAAGGGAAGTTTTTCCCATTAGAACACCAAAATACATATTTAACAGTCCATGAAAAACTTCAGGACAGGTAATTTAACCTTTTTTCACCTGATGTTATAAAGAAAAATGCCATTTCCATAATAAATGAAGACCTATAAAGTACAAGCTTTGCTCACCTCCAGAATAATGTTGGCTTCTTCAGAAGGAAACTTATTAAACTTCAAAACATCTGTACCATTACAGACTGCCTGATGTGGATGTTCCAATAAGCATCTTCTGCTCAATCCATCTAAATCTGAAGGTTCAGGAACAAATGACCACATTTGCTGCAAGGTGGCAGAATTCGGTGCAATCTCCTTTGGTTGATGCTCCATACAATACAATTCATGCTGAGGCATGACAGCAGCACAAACAGCATCCTGAACTTTGGGCTTGTTATTCTGCACCACTTCATCCCTTCCATGATAGCCTTCCGATATTTGAGTATCTAAGACTCGGGAGGGGCTCAACCATGTGTCACATGCCTGTTTTATATCTAAGTCACAATGGTTAGTGTGACCTTTATGAATGGGAGATGCACAAGCGCAACTTAAATGGTCAGATGCACCAACAACAACTTGTGCACAAGAGATTCCTACATCTTCATATGCATCAGCCATTGTTTCTTCATCCAACTCACTGAGATGATCACACTCATCAACTTCAACCTCCAAGGCATCCGCAATATAATCGTTCCGCGCCTGCTTCACACGTAGAGCAACTTCCAAAATGGACTTTGCTTGCAGAATTTCACCACTGTTGAAAAGTTCAGAAATAGTCAGTGCTTCTGAGCAGCAACAGCAAGTTCAACTGCATTACTGACATCTTCACAACTATCCCTTCGAAATTGTTTCCCACTATTTTTCTTGCAGTTCACTGGAGTCTGTAAACGGATTTTCTGAGAAATCCTCGATTGGGAACCCACTGGAGGTAATGCGGGATAAGCCCCTACCATTTTATTTTGACATTTTGTATCATCCTGAACAATTAAAGGTTCACAAGAATCCACTTTTTTCACTTTTTCTTCTTTGGGACCATGGAATCTATCATAAACCAATGCTGAGGAGAGCTCAGAAGCACCAATTGAAGAAAGACGCAGATGAAAATGAAGCAACTGTTGAAAGAAAACATGAAAAAGCAATATTTCATGTAACATTATTTATGAGAATCAGAAGAAAAAGGTGCTTCTTGCATACGCTACACTGACAAGAAACACAGAACACTAAGTTTTGATGAAAAGTATTTAAGACCACTCAAATTGGAATACATCACTTCACTTAGACACAAAAGACAGGTTCAAGAACAGATGGAACACATTCAATGCAATCATAGTCACAAAATACTCCAAACTTTTCCAAATGTTCGGAAATATTCCAATTGGATTTCTCCTGTACCTATAAGCCAAAGACACTTCTATTCATCGAACTGTGCATTTAGTAGCTTTATACTCCATATACCTATTTCGTTTGGAAGATTTATCA